>JARDAA010000111.1:600000-918524 GCA_029448695.1 Elsinoe perseae
GAGCAGTTGGGAAGTGACAGCTTCGTTGACTTTGCGACCAGTAAGAACGTGGTCGCGGACGTGCAGGGCGCGACCGAGGACGGACTGGGTCCTCATGCTGTGATCTTGGTGGCGGTGAATGAGAAGCCGTTCCAGCAGGCTGCGGAGGTGAGTCATCTTTCTATAGTCCACTTGTGTGACACATGCTGATATGCCACAGTATGTACGCCCCCGCGGCACAGTCGTCTGCATCGGTCTCCCGGCCGGCGCCTACCTGCGCGCTCCCGTCTTCGAATCCGTCATCCGCATGGTGACTATCAAGGGGTCTTACGTCGGCAACAGACGCGACACGGCCGAGGCTCTTGAGTTCTTCCGTCGCGGTGTCATCAAGTGTCCGTTCAAGACTGTCGGGTTGAGCGAGTTGCAGAAGGTATACGACCTCATGCACGAGGGCAAGATTGCCGGTCGATACGTGTTAGACACTTCGAAGTAGAAAGTTATGGAGGGAGCCGGCAGAAATTGATGCTGGTCCTGTACAGTGGCGTTGAGGGGCAGGAGATACCATGACGACAGAGAAGGCGGTGGCAGCGATGGCTTCGCAGAACTGTGATACGAGACAATGAAAATATTGGTCCTTACCTACCATACTCCCACACCTCTGCCCTGTGTTCCTGCGTCCTTAGGAAAGATAGAAATTATGACGTGCTTCCCGCTGCCGCCGCCCCTGCCGCTGTCACCCTACCCAGCTACCGAGTAGCTGCCGCGAAGCTATGTCTCAACCCACGCTCTACACTTTCTATGTCTCGGGTACGTCCTTGATATATCGAACCTCACCTCCTCCTCTCCGCTCAAGAACCATCGGCTTGCCGTTGCGACACGTTCAATAAGGCTGCTTGAATGTCTGGGAGGTATGAAGTCAGACCCGTTGTGCGGACATTGAACGTTATGTATCAGCGAGAGCCGTTCGGTGCCATCAGGGTAGTGTGACGCTCTCTTTGACTTCCCTTTCCAATCTACAGCAAAGTCAAGTCGGCAAGTCAGAGAAGTGGAGGTTGAGTGTATTCAGAAATAACTTTCATTTTTCAAAAGTAAGCAAGTGCTATGCTAATCCCCATTCCCGAAAAGTAGATTTCCCATCCTGTAATTTCTGACGCCTTGCTTGCTCTCCTATAGGTTGTGATAGTGACTGTACAGTGAAGAAACAGCCCGTCGGCTTCTCTGAATCAAGCCTGCCTGTCAGAAACAGACGGGAGGCCGAATAAACATTGTCCATTGTCAAGAAGTGATAGTTGTAATGATCGATGCGCGAGGACGATTGTCCGATCCGCGGCGCATATGCAGTGCCCTGTTTCGATGATGCGCTTAAGAGGAAGCAATGATGGAAGCGGCCTTCTCAGCCATGGCGTAGACGGTGCTCATGATGTGGGTGGCGGGCATGATGGGCATGGTGGAGGCGTCGACGACACGGAGGTTGTTGACACCGTAGACCTTGAGGTTGGTGTCGACGCAACCACCGAGCGACTGGGCACCGATGTGGCAGGTACCGACCGGGTGCCAGACGGTGGAGGCACCGTTTTGGATGTAGCCAGTGATGGCGGCGTCGGTGTTGGCGGAGGCACCGGGCACGTACTCGACGGGGCTGAGGGGCTTCATGGCGTTGGTGTTCATCAGGCGGCGGATGTACTTGACGGTCTCGACCATGAGCTGCATGTCGATGGGGTTCTTCAGGTGGGCGGCGTCGGCGGCAGGGGTGACGAAGGGATCGGCAGAGGCGAGCTTGACGGTACCACGGGAGGCGGGATGCTGGAGGGCAGCGAGAACGACACCGTCGGCCCAGATCATCTCCATGACGGCCTCCTGGCTGGAGAGGTAGCCCTTGGCGAGAAGACCCTTCTGGATTGCGTAACCGGCCTTGACAGTGTCAGGGGTGGAGGCATCAAGGTAAGTGTCGGTCTTCTGGGCGGCGAGGGACAGACCCATCTGAGTCCAGTTGCTGGGGGAGATGAGCTGAGCAGGAAGGAAGGCGAGGTAGTCACCGGTGGCAGTAGAGTAAGGGCCGTTGGCCGACTCGCGGTATTGCTTCATGGCGGCAGCAGCGAATGTAGGGTCGGAGAGCTTGGCAGTGGTGAGCTCAGCAGTGATACCGAAGACGATAGGGAGGAGCACGTGGTCCTGGAGGTTCTGGCCGACAGCGGTGTTGACAGCGATAGTGCTGATACCGAACTGCTTGAGTTCGGCTGGGTCACCGATACCGGAGAGCTTCATGATATGAGGAGTGCGGATGGCACCAGCGGCCATGATGACCTCCTTCTTGGCGAGGATGGTCTGGCGAGGGGCATTGGGGCCAGTGGCAACCTCAACACCGGTGATGGTGTTGCCCTTGGAGGTAAGCTTCGTGACCCGGGTACCGGTGATCAGCTTGTAGTTGCTGCGGCCGGCAGCCTTGTCATGGTAGGCAGTACGGGCGCTGTCACGGGAAGCATCCTTGGGGTTCTGACAATGGGTAATGGCGTAGATGCCGACAGCATCACCGCCAGCCTCGTCAGCCGGAGTCTTGGCTCCGAGCTCGCGGTGGCCGAGAATGTAGTTCTTGAGAGTGGGCCAGACATATGGGGAGTGGCTGTTCTGAATGGGGCCACCGAATCCGTGGTAGTCCTTGTTGTAGGTGATGTTGTAGTCCTTGGCCACATCGGCGTTGGGAGGGGTGTAGTTCTCCGACTTCTTGAAGAAGGGGAAGAGACCGTTCCAGTCCCAGCCATTGGCGCCGAGAAGAGGCCAGCGGTTGTAGTCAGCGGATGAGCCGCGGTCCATCAACATACGGTTGATGAGGGTACCACCACCGACACCGTGACCTTGAGCGACTGGGACAGCGCGGTTGTTGAGTGCTGGGTTAGGCACGTAGGAGATGTTCCAGTCGTACTTGGTACCAGTACCAGTCCCGGCAAAACCGGGGATCTGGATGAAGTCTTCCTTCTGGTCAAGGTCACCGGCCTCAATGACGAGGACGGAAACACCAGAATTCTCGGAGAGGCGGTTGGCGACGGTCAGACCTGAGGCACCACCACCGACGACGATGTAGTCATAGGTAGCGCCGGTGTCCTTCTTGGTTGGCTTGTTGAAGCTGCTCAACAAGCTGCCGGTCAAGTCACCAAGGGTAGGGGCGGCAGAAGCGGAAGTGAGCAAAAGCGACACAGTCGCGGCACCAGCGAGTGTAGATCTCATTGTGAAAGAGGGGTCGAAGTGCAGATCTACTGACTTGTTGGACTGTTGAGAGATGGAGTTGGAAGGGTGGTGGTGAGAAGTAGAGGCGGCTAAACGACAGGACTTATATCCTCGCGAAGCTAGTATGGTTGTTCGCTTGAGTTAGTGCATGACACCAATTCACGTGGGATATTGAAGCCCGGTAGTACCCATCGTCTGTTAGTGCCGGTACTGTCTCAGTAGTTGGAAAGGTCGTGGGAAACCTCCTGTGCAAGGCCATAACGGCGGGAAAGACGGTGAGCTAGCGGCAACAAAGTCTTGCTGGAACTACCGCCGAACATCTCCTGAAGTCAAAAAATGGCCAAAGGAACAAAAGCGAGCATAGCAGCGCATACTCCACGTGGGATGTTAAACTGGGCGGACCGTTGCCAACGTGTTCCAGACGGCGGAATGGAAATATCATTCAGTGTGTGAAGCGGGATGACTTAGGGCTCGATGGAGCCTTGCGAGATCTGAGCAAGGAAGATGGCGCAGCGAGATCCCAATGTGAACAGTTTGTTACCAAATGTGTTACAAAGAGGTGTGATGCGGCGTAGCTTGTATACAGGTCCAGACCCTGAATTTCCTTGGACTTGGAGCCGGAGATTTGTGGCGTCCTGCAATATGCGAATAGTGTCGAACTTTGTCAAACACCTGCATTCTTCTTTGCGGCACGGGATGCGAACCAGCTGCACACGCGATCCATGCATCCCTCATGGTTGCATGCATAGATTATCCCGCATCTACAGGTAGCCAATGAGGTCACCAATATCGATCTTACCGGTGAGTACTAACCGGCTCCAGCGTTGACCGTTTCTCGCCATGACCATGTTTTCGTTGGAGCCGTTTCCTTAACGGAGACCTCATATTCCGACCAAGCTTCCAACAGCACACTCTTGTTCTGGTAGTGGACGTGACGGCAGTTGACGATTTGTAGCTGTGGAAGCTCTCCATTGGGCTGAAGAGCTCAATGCCACCACCATCCACTGACGCCATGGCGGACGTTTCCATACAAAGTCGGTCCAGAGATGCCACAACTGTTCTAGACGTTTGTATAGTGCTGGAACCTTGGGGAAGGGAAGCCGGACCACAGCAATGCTGAATCAGCGGGATCACCTGCAGCAAAAGGCTACCACGGCAAGAAGACACGAGACTGCACCTTCCGTGTTTGGTAGATTTCGCCGCAAAGACCCTGAGACAGCCAGTCCTGTGTTCAGCCCAATACAGCCCTGCCCATCAAGGCCTCCAACGGGCTCATGCAATATTGACGCTCGGGTACAGCAATGTGATGGACATTCAATATGCACGGCTAACCTCTATGCATATTCCTCGGGTATCCTTTACCCACGGCTATGTGACCTGCATACCCGAATGTGCTCCGAGGAAGTCCTGGCGAGGTTTTTCCCTACAGCTGTTGCGAGATGCGATCTCGTGAGGAACTGTCAGATCTGAGTCTTTGACCTACAACGTCGAACGGTCATACGGAATGCTGTGCTCTTTCGAGTTCTTGCTGCTGTCATCTACGGCTTTCCGCGGATGTCCTCACGACAAACAGCTGAATCGATAGCGACTGCCGCGTATCCGGTGAGGCATTTTGCGCGATGGACGACTTCACGAACGAACATAGATTCGAGAAAGACGTGAGTTGCAAAGGTCATCGTCATCCACATTTTCACAGAATGAATTGACAGAGAAATTCATGGATCAAGCAAAATCTCCAGTGTTTTCTTCAATCCATCTTTCAAGTGAACGCCTCATCTTCTTCTTCCTCACTAGATAAATATGTGGCGCAAAGTTTCATGAGGCAACGCCGTCGTTGCTGAGTTTCGCGCCTCCAACAATAGTGCTGGCGAAGAGTTCTCCTACTAGATCTCGATCGTACTCGGGCCCGAGCATCTCGAACAGCATATTCATAGTCTTCGAAAGTCTTCCGAATTGATGGTTGACGATTAACCCAGAATAGTGGTAAGAGAAATTGAATATCATCTGCACCAAATCCATTCCCCATGGTAGTAAGCGAAGGTAAGTAAAGTATATACATCTCAGCATCCGCTTTCCGTCCTCCGCCACGTGATCAGCTCCCTACGCCGACCCCATCGCATTAGAAGTCCTGTCAGCGAACCCAACCCTGGGTCCCTGGCCATCAAAGACAACGAACTTCTCCTTCAACAACGCATCACCAAAGATCTGCACCTTCTGTCCCTGGTTGGGCTGGATACCGCCAAAGCATTGGCCGTTACCAGCCTGGGCGTACGTGATCTGGTTGCTCGGGATGGTGACATAATATCCCTGGTCACCGAGACTCACGCCGAACGTCGGCAGCTGCGCACTGCATGGGTAGACGTATCCGCCCTGCTCTTCCACGTACTGCGCGCCCTGAACCTGGTCATAATATGCCTGCGCGACGTTGGTGTCAACGAGGCAGAGAGAAGTGCCGGTGTCGGCGATGGCTGGCGAGGGTGCCGAGTTCTGCACCGTCTTGCCGTTGATCTGGAACGAGGTCGAGGTGAATTGCCAGTATCCCCTGCTGCTATCGACGTCGGCGTAGTGGATGTCGCCGGTGTACTTGGCCTGGTCGAGCTTGCCGAACTCGTACTCGCCTTCGCCGGCTTCGTTCAGTGTGACGGTGAACAAGGGCGAGGCGAGCTGCTCCTTGACGTTGTCGAAGAAGGTCTTCTGCTGTTTGGGGCGAACAGAGTTGGTGTCGCTGAAGCCGAGACCGAGGAGGCCGTCGGTCTTGGTGTCGCGCTGGAACTGCTGCGAGGCGGTCGTGGCGAGCTCGACGGCTTGGTTTTGCACCACAGCCTGGCCAACGGAGACGGTGTCGGTGCCGACGCTGCCGGAGGCAGAGGAGCCGTCACCGTAGCTGATCTTGAAGTTGTAGCCGCTTAGAGCCTTGAAAGACTTGGAGGCAGACTTGTCGAAACCCTTGTCGAGGACGGACTTGTCGAAGACCCAGAGGTCAGCAGAGCCGGTGTCGAGATTGAGGTTGAGGGTCTGGCCGCCGACGTTGACGGGCGTGAGGTAGAAGGCACCGTTTGAGTAAGGATTCGTGGGTGCCTCGCCACTCTCGCCAGAGCCTGCAGCAGGGGGAGCAGCAGAGGCGGACGCAGAAGCAGTGGGTACAGCCGCGTTACCGTTGTTGGAGCTGCCGCCGCTGCCGGTGCCAGGGTCGGCGGTGGGGGTCGGTGAGGGCTCGGCAGGAGCGGGCTGATCGACACCCGATCCGGAGCCAGTGCTGCCGGAGCCAGAGCCAGTGCCTGAGCCAGTGCCCGGCTGTGGGGCAGCTGTGGCAGAAGCAAAGTATGATGACAGCCACGAGCGGAGGCGGTCAGCGTTGCTGTCCGATGAGCCGGAGCCGGTGCTGGAGCCAGAGCCAGAGCCAGAGCCAGAGCCAAAGCCTGGGAAGCCGGAGCCAGAACCACCAAGGCTACCCAGTCCGGAGCCAGAAGATCCACCAAAGCTACCAAGCCCAGAACCAGTGGAGCCAGTGGAGCTACCAAGGCCAGAGCCGGAGGAGCCACCAAGGCTTCCGAGACCTGAAGAGCCAGAAGAGCTGCCTGTGCCGGAAGCAGCAGATGATGCTGATGAGCCATCGGGGTTGAGGATAATGAGATGCATACCGTGCTTCTCGAATGCCTTCCTCATGGCGGTCATGGGGTCCCGAGTAGCGTTCGCGGTCTTGAAGCGCTCAACCTTGAATGAGCGCTTGTGAATATTGGCATCTGGCACAGGAGCGGGCGCGGCCAGCGCGACCGTGGCCACCGAAGCGGCGGCGACAACGGTTGTGAAGTGCATAATGTAGTGTGATCAGTGATATGCTAGAATGAATGTGATCAACGACGACAAGTCGAGATGTGATGAAGCGCTATGCACTGGTGACGACCCTTCTAAGGAATGATAGGGCAGTAAAAGAAAGGCAAGCCGTGTATCAAACACGTGCGGGCAACGAAAGGTCAAGGAAGGACAGGTGCGTGATGAAGTCGGATACTCGAAAGGAATGAAACGAGATGCAGAGGTGGGCGGCTCGATATATCAAGGGCGTCCAACAGATGGTAACCCCCCTCAGATGCAGAGAGCCGCCTGGACCTACCATTCCGACGGCATGGATCGTGCGCCGTAAAACAAGCCGTGCGAAGACTGTGATGGCGTGGACAGAAGACATGACAAGCTTCGTTACAGAGTCTTGGGTGTGGAGAAAGGAGATGGGAGGGAGATCACCAGGAGGCGTTTGCAGATTCGCTACTGGCTTGAGAACCAATGAAAGAAGTCGTGGCGTGTTTGGTCAGGGACTGCATAGCTGCAACAGGCCGGAAGCGAGGAGCCGTCATGGCGTAAGTGGGAGTTCAACGGTGAGCCAGACCGAGGTGGGACAAGACGATGACTGCCATGGTGTGTTGAGCACTGTCAATCGGCCGTGGTTTGATGCGCCAAGGTCGTCTTGATGGGGACAAGCATGAAACAAGCCTCTCCAAAAGCCCACCGATATTGCTTGTAGTTCGGGTGAGCGGTGCCATACGAATGGCCGGGGTGAAGTGGCATAAAGTGGTGAGATGCAGGAACAGGGTTCGGCGAGCGCATCACGATTCCCGGGTGGATCCTGATGCATGGATGTGGTGGTGTTTCTGTTGGCGCTGACTGGGCGAGAAGGAGTCTGGGGACGTCCTTCCAAAGGGTGGACCCGCAAAGCTGCGTTGACTCCCTTGCCCCTGGTCCGTTTCAAGAAAATCTCTACCATCGGCACGAGTGAATCCTGCCATCTCGTCTACTTACTTTTGATTCTTGTTCTTTCTGAAGAATCGATCTTGTAGGTAATTCTTAATGTCGATGAAACTATCCAGTATTTTACAAGAATGGAACCTTTGCCACCACCCAGGCTACAATGAGATCTATCGAAATTCTGGAGGTTCTGGAAGATATTGTGTATCATGAAACAGCTCGTGTATCCGGATACTTCGCAAGACCAGGCATCACTGAACCGATTTGCATTAGAACACCGCAGAAGAACGAGTCGCGTGCACGCCAGAATGCCCTGCCAGCAATAGTGTAAACAGACCAGTGAGTCAAGTACGAAGAATTTATTCGTAGCATAATATTTCCCACATTTTCTTTATTCTGATTTCTTCCAAGAGCAATGAAGTCAAATGCCCTCGTGCGGATCTCGAACTTTGCTAAACCACCAAGGACCTTCTATACTGAGCCCTACTTTCTCCAAACATTCTTCTCTCGGCTACACAAGCGTACCAGTCTACAGGGAGCGCACGGGGTACTTCTCCCGAAGGTATCCGCCATACTTCATCAGCAAGAATGGTACTGGCATTGAAGCCAGCGAGATGAAGCCAAGCACGCTGGTTCCCCAGCCATAGCCGAGAGCGCTATACAGTGGTCCACCAGCTAGCGGAACGAAGGCTCCGAAAGTGCATCGCAAGACTGTCGCTGCTGCAATAGCAGATGCCGCATACATGGTGAATGCATCCACCAGATACGTCTGCAATGGCAGCATAATCAGAAGAAGACCAGCACCAGTAAGGATGGTGCTGAGTAGTGGTAGCGACCAGTGCAGCTGCAGTTGAGCAGTCCAGCCGTATGCAAAGAGGCCGATTGGTGTCAAAGGCGCAGTCGATACCATGAGTGGCAGGCGGTGCTCAGGCTGTAGAGATCCTTGCTTGGCCTTGAGACCCATAGCAATCTTGTCGTTGTATTTGAACGATACAAACATACCGATAAGGAATCCAAGGCCTTGAGGCATGAAAGTATATACGAGATTCTCCGGAGCGATGTGGTACTGGTCGAGGAAAATTGAAGGGAAAGTCGTGAGCATCAGGAAGAGGTAGCCATAAGCGATTGCGACGTAGATCGACGAGAAGAAGACGACTGGAGACAAAAAGAATATCTTGATCGGTCTGATCATGGCAGTTGCAAGCAGTGCTGCTGGAGGTGGCAGATTGACGTCCAGACTTGACTTGTGCACTTTGCCAGCTTTCCAGCGAGTGAGATCTCTCGCCTTCTGACGGAGTACCGTCTTCGCATGCGTCTCAGTGAGACCAACAAAAGATCCGATGGTAAGAGCAGCTCCCTACAATGATATCAGCATATCTCTCATTCCTGCGTTCAAAGTGAGGGACTCACCAGCACTGCCAGGACCCAAAATACTGATCGCCAGCCGTAGTGTACAGCGAAATAGCCACCGATGATCGGTCCCAAAACCGGACCAAGGATTGGTCCAAGCGAGTAGATGGCAATAGCGCTCCCTCTCTTCTGCGGTGGAATAGTGTCCGCGATGGTACCTGCACCGATTGCCACTGGAGCAGCCCCAGCGCATCCTGACAAGAACCGGAAGACAATCAACATCGGAAGGTTTCTGGACAGCCCGCAGATGATTACTGTCACGAGAAAGAAGAGGTTGGAGGAGTGGTAGAGAGCTGTACGTCCGTAAATCTCGGATAGTGGAGCGAGCAGCCTGTCGATGTCAGTTCCAGAAAGCAAGCGCCATGTTTGCTTCATAGCTTACATAGGGCCAATTGCATAGCCGAGCACATAGATGGAGACCACGAATGAAGCGAGGACGCTACTGGAGCTGCCAAACTCGTGCATCAGCTCAGGAATACCAAGCTCAGGCATGGCGGTGGCAAGCGAGCTACGTATCATTAGACCGACGCTGTGTCCCTCAGATCTGTTGAAGACTCACGCAAGAAAGGTGATCAAACTGACGATCGCCACGTTTAGGTTCTTCTTGCTTTGCGCCCAGTTCATCGGGTTTGTGGGGTCATTCTCATCCTCCCAATCCACGTAGACGATTCCTCCCTCTTCCTCGTCAGGATCCACCTGGCGGATTGTGCCATAGCCATTTCCAGGTCCCATGGCTGCAGTGTCGCTGTATGCAGTGTCGCTGTATGCTTGGTGGCGTCGAAAAACTGTCAATGAGCTGGGAGATCTGTGTGAGCCACGAGCGACACTCAACGAGATCCAGATGAACAATGGAGGAGACTCGTCTCTTTGGAGGACTGGCGCCCTGGGCAGTCTTAAGGAAAAAAGTGATCCGCCATCTTCCAGGGTTCGGTCACCGAGTTGTAACATCAGCTCCCCGGTTAGCGGACTATGCTTACCATTATCTTTGTTTGTCGATAACGACATACATCATAGCCGTGGCACATGCTACACTACGGTGGATGAGAATCTGATACGCGGCCGATTGCTCTATTGAGCACCCCAGAAACACGTTACGATAGCATGGGGCGTCTTGACGGAGCTGGAGCTTCGCAAACTACATACCAAAGATTGCGCGTATTTAAGCCGAAAATTAGGCTTGGAGCTTTACGATAGCTGTAATAAGTTTTTCAATGGTTTCTGCATCCTTGCAGATGCTCTCTATGCATCTTGCTTATGGGGAGGGGTCTAGAAATGCCTCGATAGATCGCCGACATGTGATGCGGCTCTTTTCCTGGCACAAAAATCGTGTTTGATGTGCACGACGATTGTCTCATAGGGCTGAAGTGAGATTTTGCTTGGCGCTTCGGTTCTGCGCGGAACGTCATCAAACCTCACTGGCCTCACTTCTTGCAAACAGAGACACTATTGCTCCTACGACAGCAATCTCCCTTACGACCTTTTAAGAGCGCTGACGTCGAAGAGCGCATATTTGTCTTATCCCTCTGCGCCTGTCTGCCATGGCGGTTCCCGCTGTCGTGCGGGTCCTGCGACCTCGAGTATGTCCTCTCCTGACCACTCCATGAAGCGCGCGCACCATGTTCCAGCATACTGATTACGGCTAGACCTTCTTTCACTTCATCTCTCTCCTCACAGCGACCGAGTTCATCACGATCTCCCTTCTCATCAACAAAGTCGAGGGCGTCTATGGCATCCTTGCTCTGTTCACCGGCTTCCATCTCTCCGCTCTGCAACTATCCATGTACATATACTCCATAATTGTCCTCGGCCTCGTCTGCTATCTTGGTCCTCACATCCGTAAACAATCACCCCTGCAAAACCTCGTCCTCGCATGGGTCTACATCCTCGACTCTGTCATCAATGCGACCTACACCGCCCTCTTCGGTCTGGGCTGGTTCATTCTCCTCGCGCAACACCTGAACCCGTCCCCATCGACCGATAGCGACGGACCTGTGGCCACTACACCAGGCGGAAAGATGATCAACGACACAGCAGGCTTCACCGACCCCGAAGCCGGACCCGTGGACAGAGTAGAAGTCATCGCAGAACCACGACCCGACAAGTTCCCACCAGGACAAAACGCAAAGGCATACGGCATCAGCGACGGCAGTGGACTCGGCAACGCCGTCTTCCAATCTGGCAGCATCATGAGCATTACCGTGATTTCCCTCCTCTGGTTCATCCGCCTCTACTTCATCCTGATCATCATGGCCTACGCACGGCAATGTCTCCGCGGCTACGCACAATCGCAGTCCCAATCGCAACGCAGCGGCGGCAAACCCGACAGTGCGGATGACGCTGACTCTGCACCGCTCAACGCAGACGGCACTATGCTCTCCAACCCCTTCGCCGCGTCCGCTCCGCTAGGCCAAGGCTGGCAGGGCGCGCTAGGCCGCTTCCTGACGCGCTTCCCTGCTAGCTACTGGCTAGGCCGCGACGAGACGGACGAGGAGTGGGTGAGGGGCGCGGATGAACGGTTCAGGAGAAGGTCGACTAGGGGACCTTTGTTGAAAAATCCCCCGCTGCCGAGCAGGGGCACGAAGGAAAGGGAGAGAAGGGCGAGGAGCGGGACGGGACCGCCTGCGCCGAGCGTGGAACTTGTAGGCAGGCGGAGTGGGGAGAGTGCGTTTGAGGTTGGGTCGAGGAAGAGTGGTGACCTTTGATCGCTTTGTTGGTCATGGAGCGCGAGGGGCACTGGGGCATTTGGGCATGGTGTGTACTGTATAGATTGCGCGCTGATAGACAGCGGTAATGCATAGTTCCTTGTTTGTCTCATACGCTCCCACTTGATGTGATACTTTTCATCAATATGTAGGCCGGCCTGCGAGGATGGTACAGTACAATACTTGCATTGAGTTTGTTGTGAAGTGAAGAAGAAATCAATGGTATCGCTAACTAAATCGCTATTTTGTACAAAACCACTGCTCCGCTGCCTGTCTCTCCTGTGTCCCATCAACATTCCCCTTGCCCTCTCATCAACAATTACAACCCCCCTGCTCTTCCTTCTTCGGATCAATGTTCACATCAATCATCGTATTCTGCGCCTGCTGCTGCGCGCCCTCATCCACGCCCGGCAGCGCCACGGCAATCTTCTTGAACAGCGGCTTGACATTGTGTCCCACCTTCGCGCTCGTCTCGATGAACATTAAATTGTGCTTTTTCGCTTCCTCTTCGCCTTGCGCCGTCGTCACTTCGCGCTTGTCGTTGAGATCCGTCTTGTTCCCTACCAGTACGATGATGACGTCGTTGCCGCGCTCGGAGCGGACGTCGTCGACCCATTTGCGTGTTTGGGCGAAGGATTTGGCGTCTGGGAGGATTAGGGAGAGCTTACTAGGGGTAGACTAGGGGTGACTTGGAAAGGGAGAATCTGAGAAGCATGGAGGAAGGGGAGGGATGGTGAGGGGGCCAAAGGGAGAAACGTACTGCTAATGTCGTAGACTACTACTGCTACGCTCGAGTCGCGAATATAGGAAGGGATAAGGCTGCGGAATCGTTCTTGTCCTGCTGTGTCCCATAATTGTAATCGTACTGTGCGATCTTCGAGGTACATGGTCTATAGCACATTAGCGGTCAATTATAGCAATACCCTATACCGCGCTGGTCTCTCAGCCTAATGCTCTTCGATGAATGTCTTGTAGACAACGGAAGACCAAAGGGTCTGACAAGCGCGTATGTGGGTGCGCACCTTTGAGAGAAAGTCGATGCCAATGGTCGCTTGATATGTGTTGTCGAATGAGTCGTACATGAATCGTGTGATGAGTGATGTCTTGCCCACTGTGTCGCCTGATCAGCTCTATGTCCTTGAATATGCTTTCGGGTTTCTCCTGAGCAAGTCTCGTTGGGAGACCCTCCTGTGCGAAGTCATAGTCGTACCGCTCTGCTCTCCCAAGAACACCAACTTGTATTTCCGTAATGGGTTCGAGTACGACCCAGCATTTTGTGCCATGATTGATTATTGTTTGGAAGGTTGCGGCCGAGCCCTGTCTGATGCAGCTGTTGCGATTGCTCTGAACTACTACTTTTGTGCTGTTGAACGGAAGAGATCGTACAGCTGGTAAGATGTAGAGAAAAGCCTTGTGCAGGAGATATGGTCGAAAGTATGGTGATTCCAAAGTGGAGACGATGTTTTGTTCTCGGTGAAGCTCTGGAACTCCTGGCGATGATCGCACGAGGTCAAGACTACTGCTTTGGCTCTAGCGGGCTGAGCGTTGTGTGCGGACCGCGCCGTCGGGTGGAATGGTCGCCGATACCGATCAATGGTTTTGAGATTTTTTTAACATTCAGAACGACTTATGCTGTTACATGCATCTTAGTGGGGACATTTCGAATAAGCGAGCCAACATGTCGGGAATCTCTCTGGCTCCTTCGCAGCACACTCAGCCTTCGCGTAAAGGCAAAAAGGCATGGCGAAAGAATGTCGACATCACAGAGGTGCAAAGCGGTCTTGAAAATGCACGGGAAGAAGTAATTCAAGGCGGTATCATCAGCGAGAAGCCGTCGAACGAGCTATTTGTACTCGATACCACCGGAAGCGAGGAAATCAAGGAGAAGCACCTCAAGCATGCGAAGCCGCTCAAAGCGGATGAGATCATTACCGCGCGAGCTTCGGCGGTGGCAGCACTTCCAGGCAAGAAGAGAAAGAGCTTGTTGGCTGAAGATGCGCCGCTGAAGAGGAGTAAGCCGAACACATACATACCTCATGCTGAGGTCCAACGATTGAGGGCCACTGCATCGAACGACGAGGAAAGAAAAGCAATTGTACAAAATGGTGTGGACCACGATCCGTGGACTGTGCAACCCAAGGTCCAGGATCCGAGATTCGACTTTCTTGAGGAGAAGCAGCCGATTAGAGAGCCGACTACACTGAAGCATAAGCCAGTATCGTTGACTGCAAGTGGGAAGGCAGTCGCAGCTGTGAAGAAGCCAGAAGCAGGCAAGTCATATAATCCCCAGTTCGAGGACTGGCAAGAGGTGCTCGACAAAGCTGGTGAGAAGGAGGTAGAAGCAGAGAAGAAGAGACTACAAGAGGCACGCGAGGAAGCAGAGCGCATGGAAAAGGCACTGGCCGAGGCGGCAAAGCCGGATCCAGTCAGTGACGACGAATACGAAAGCGCATGGGAGAGCGAGTGGGAAGGCATACAGAGCGGCAAAGAGGACGAAGATGACACGTTAAGCAAGAAGAGACCGGAGAGAAAGACACAGGCGGAGCGGAACAAGATCAAGAGGAGAAAGGAGAAAGAGAGGGCGGCGAAGCACGAGAGCGAGATGAAGAAACGAGAGGAGCAGCAACTGAAGATCAGAGAGATTGCAAAGGAAGTGAAGAGGAAAGAGGCAGAGCGCCGCACACAGCTTGCGGTGATGTCTCAGGATGGCAACGAGTCAGAAGGGGAGGAGGTATTGAGGAGGAGAAAATTGGGCAAATCCTAGTAAGTGACATGCGAATTTTTACGAGGTGCAACATTGACCATGAATAGCCTTCCAGAAGCACCACTCGAGGTCGTACTTGCGGACGAATTGCAAGACTCGTTGCGAGCTCTCCGACCAGAAGGCAACCTGCTCAAAGATCGCTACAGAAACATGCTTGTCAATGGCAAGGTGGAGATGCGGACGAGGACGCAGCACAAGAAGCCGAAGAGGGAAAGGACAGAGAAGTGGACCTACAAGGATTTCAAGCTGCCAGCGTAGTAGTATCACGAATATCCCGATCATGCGTGCCTGCCTCGGCGTCACCCGTGTGAGCATTCCTAGGCGAGTAAACACGCCCTATCAAAAATATAACACTATTTCGAGCGTCAACAATTGTGACGCCTGAGATAGATGAACCTCAGCCCCATTCGTGGCTTGATCAACCGTTCTCTTCAGCTGTCACTGTCATGAAGATTGACCTGCATGTGAACCCGGCCGGTCTGGGCCCATCTGTGGCGGTGCGTCCGAGATGGGTAAACGCAAATTTGCTAGCGCGGCAGAGGATTGTGTCAGCGATAGTTCTCTACCCTGCAAAGCCGTCGCTAGAATTAATTTAGGGCTTCCAACCTGTCGGCGAACGCGATGCTCTATTCAGAAAATATAATTTTTTGCGCAGACCGTCACTGTAGATTTCTTCACATGTCTCTGACGATCGGAGAATGCTCCGTGAGGGAATTAAGACACGGGGTTCACATGGCGCGTAGAGAGTAGCTCCCTATAGAACAGAACATGTGACATGGCGTCAATAGTTTGGAGCTCCAAACGCAGCATTACCAGGGCTGAAGCTTGTATGACCAAGGTTAAGCATGATTGTCTCCGCGGGCTGTTTACAACGTCTTATCGATCTGGAGCTCCCGCGCTGCAGGAGCCTGCGGGAGAGTTATTGTCAGCCGATGCCAATGCTAGGGAGCTGGTAGGGAGGGGCAGAAATCGCAATCAAACTCATCATGCTGCAATCACTCAAAAGAGGATAGTTTGGTTGACGATTGGCGAACTAGGTCTAGAGCTGGGCCAAAGTGAAGCCACACGAGGCGGTGCGCCCATCGTGCTGCAAGTATCGTGATCTTTTTTGCATCTATGGTAGCCTTGAGAGGATCCAAGACAGCGGAGATATATAGATCTGAAGAGATGCGGTAATGGATGCGACAGAGCACACCTCTTTCCCACTGGCCACGCACTCAGAAAAAGCATCTATCTTGACGATACCTGTGGTCGTTGTGAGACAGAACGCAAATCACTGTCGATCACAGAACCCGCCCTACGTCACGGAGCGGTAGCGTGTCCTGCTTCAAACTTGTGGCTTGCACCGAGCAACGAGCCTCATATTTACTTGGATTGCCCACCTCATTCCTTTTCGTACGATCTTGTTGTACACCTATTGCTGTGACTACATCGCGCCTTTCTCGTTTACGATTGGGACCATTTCCTCATCACTCTCGTCGAGAGCTCCCAGGTACGCATCTATCATCAACCATTAACCTTGTCATCCCCTGGTCATTCTCCGCATCCTCTAATTTCCCAATCGCACTATTTTTTATTTTCTGCATCCTCAGGCATTTCCCGTCGCGTCACACACTGATACTGTCCATACCTGGCAGATCTGATGCTAAACAACCGATAGCTTCCTTTCACTGAGCTCAATCGCTCTCCCTCTCCAAATCCTCCTTCTCGCGCCGCGCCACCAATCAACATGTCGACAGACCAGTCCCAGGACCAGAACATTGGTTCTGCTCAAGGAGCGTCAAACTCGGCTTCGACCCTGGTGTCCACTCTTGTGCCGGTCCTCATCTTCGCCGGTGTCTATCTTGTGCTCTTCTTGGTCCTGAGGTATGGGAATGATAACATCTCAGCAAAGACAAATCTGACCCAGCCACAGGAACAAATTCCAGCGCGTGTATCAGCCGCGTAGCTATGTGGGATCCTTGACCTCACATCAAAGATCGCCCAAGTTACCCAATGGCTTGGTCAATTGGTTCTCCGCCTTTTGGAAAATCCCAGACACATACGTCCTGAACCACCACAGTTTGGACGGGTTCCTCCTGCTTCGTCTCCTCAAGCAATCCGTGGTCGCCTGTCTCGTCGGTATGGCCATCACGTGGCCCATTCTTTTCCCTGTCAACGCGACTGGAGGCGGCGGACAGTCTCAGTTTGACGCCATCAATATTGGTAACGTGAAGAACAACTACTACCGCTACTTCGCCCACGTCGGCTGTGCGTACTTATTCTTCGGCTACATCATCTACATGATCACCCGCGAGAGCATCTATTACATCAACCTTCGTCAGGCATACCTCCTCTCGCCCCTCTACTCTAGCCGTCTCTCATCCCGTACCGTTCTCTTCACCTCCGTACCTGAGGAGTACACGGACGAGAGCAAGTTGCGTCACATCCTTGGAACATCTGTGAAGCGTGTGTGGGTGGCTACAGACACCAAAGAATTGGATGATCTGGTTGAACAGCGCACAAAGGCGGCCATGAAGCTCGAGGCTGCCGAGACAAAGCTTATTCGCAACGCCAATGGCGCTCGCATCAAGGCAGAGAAGAAGGCCGGATCTGGCAAGAAGACTGCAAACACAACCGCTACCAGCGCTGAGCTCGAGAATGGACACCACGGATCCGCGGCTCAATGGCTCAACCCCAAGGACCGCCCAACTCATAAGCTTAAGCCCCTCATCGGCAAGAAGGTCGATACAATTGACTGGTGCCGCGCCGAAATCGCCAAGTTGAACCCCCAAATCGAGAAGGAGCAGATCAAGCACAAGGGTCTCGAGGTGAAGAAAGTCAACTCCGTCTTCGTCGAGTTCACAACTCTGGCTGAGGCTCAAGCTGCTTACCAGAGCTTGACCCACCACCAGGTCTTGCACATGGCTCCTCGATTTACCGGCATCACTCCTGGCGAGATCATTTGGAAGAACCTTCGCATCAAGTGGTGGGAGCGTATCATTCGCCTTCTCCTCACCACCGCCTTTGTCACTACTCTCATTATCTTCTGGTCCGTGCCGGTAGCTTTTGTCGGTTCCATTTCGAACGTCAACTCGCTTGCTCAGACTGTTCCTCCATTGCGCTTCATTCTGAGCATTCCTCCCGTTATCCTTGGTGTTGTTACTGGTCTCCTGCCATCTATCCTACTGGCTGTGCTCATGGCGCTTCTTCCGATCATTCTTCGCCTCATGGCCAAGCTCTCTGGAGACCCAACTCTCTCACAGGTCGAATTGTCCACCCAGAATTACTACTTCGCCTTCCAAGTCGTTCAGGGTTTCCTTGTCTGTACTCTTGGCTCGGCAGCCTCTGCTGTTGTTGGTCAGGCCCTCGGGGATGTCAGCCAGATCCCGTCCCTTCTCGCTACCCAGATTCCCAAGGCCAGCAACTTTTACCTCTCCTACTTCGTACTCCAGGGTCTTGCTGTTGTGTCATCCATGCTGCTCAAGTTGAGCGGCCTGGTGATCTTTATCGTTCTGAGCAAGCTCCTCGACAACACTCCAAGGAAAGCATACAAGCGGTTCGTCACCCTCGCTGGTGTTGGCTGGGGCACTCTGTACCCCATCTACACTGTCCTCTTTGTGATTGGTAAGTTTAACCTTCTGCCCCACATGAATGTTTACTGACGGCCTCAAGCCATCTGCTACTCTTGCATTGCACCATTTGTTCTTCTCTTCGCCGTCATCGGTCTCTACTTCTTCTACATCGCCTATAGATACAACTTGCTGTTCGTCAACAACGCCACGATCGACACCAAGGGTCGTGTCTACGCACAAGCTCTCCAGCATCTCTTTGTCGGCCTGTACGTCGCCGAGGGTTGCTTGATCGGTCTCTTCGCCATCGGCACTGGCCAATCCATCGGTGCCCTTGGTCCATTGATCCTCATGATCGCTTTCCTCATCTTCACCGTTCTCTACCACATGTCCCTCAACACCGCTCTCAAGCCACTCATTGACTTCTTGCCCAAGTCACTCGAGGCTGAGGAGCGCCGTCTGCTCGATGTGGAGAAGTACGAGGGCAAGAACGGCGAAACGAACGGCCACAGCAATGATCTCGGCGCTGCTCCCCACAAGAAGCCCAACGTCATCACCAAGTTCCTCAAGCCCCACATCTACAACGACTTCGCCACCATGCGCCGTCTTGTACCCCGCGAGATCGAGGTCCGTTACGAGAATCACGAGGAAGAAAACGCCTACTTCAACCCCAGCATTACCGATGAGGTGCCTCTGCTCTGGATTCCACGTGACCCGCTCGGTATCAGTGCTCAGGAGATCAGGGATACTCCCAAGGATATTCCCATCACTGATGAAGGTGCTTCGCTTGACGAGAAGAACAAGATTGTTTGGGACCAGGAGAGTGGAAGACCTCCTATTTACCAGCCCAATGTCTACTACTAGACTGGAGTGGGAAGGAAGGAAGTGATGGGGAAAGGTGTAATGGAATGGGATGGAAGAGCATGCAACTACGATAAAGACGCCTCTCGTTCTGCCGTGTTCATGTGCACCATGGTTTTGGTTATGCGGAGGAGCGAAATGGTAGATACCCTTGATTCGTTTGTCTTTGGCAGGACAATGACATACATCGTACTGAAAATGCTACTCGTTGGCTTTACCTGAATGTGTCCTCGCAGCATCCTGCTGTCTGAATGTGCTCAGCCACGGGTGTAACCTCGCCATGCTTCTTGTCAATTGTACTGCTTGTGCTTGACTGACCCACCGTCGATAAGAATTCCCGGCCACTCAAAAACTAATACTCAAAAAGCAGGCAAGAAGCTGAACGAGCTGAGATTCGTTGCACTCTCCCTGATTCACAAAGAAGCGATAACACTTTCCTGACGGGGGAAGTCGTTTCTTCTTCCTTCGACCTCGCGCGGCCGGACGCCGTCACCGCCCTCCAAAACGTTAACCCAGCACGTCCATCCAGAAAGTAAAAGAGATACAACAGCCAGGATTCGCATATGGTCACCCACTACACTACTAGTTGGCCGGTCAGTTGCTTAAGTACACCAGATCTGACGGGATGGTCTGTTTTCAACTGCCTATGGTCGTATCTGAAGCGTAATAGTAACCAAAGTTATATAATCACTGACAAATCTGGTGAGAATAAGGTCCGGAAGTGTCCGCGGCCGCTGGTAGCGACATCTGCTCGAGGAGATCGCGGTGTGTCTCTGACGAGTCTTGTAGTCTTGTAGTCTTGTCATGTCGCTCTGTGGTAGAGGCAATGATTCTCATGACCGCAACAGGAAACGGACAACGAATGAGTGTAGGTATGAAAGGTTGGATGCGCTTCAAAAGTAGAGGATCACGCACAGACCCTCGATGTCCCTTTTGCCACAGTTTTGGTGGGCTTCTCGTTCTTGAGGTACGACTACGACCCGTACTACCACACCGCCGACACTGAACAGGATATTGGTTGACGGCGCACATTAAAAGCAACGTCTAGGTGATAATGTACAACTATGTCCTGAATTTGTCTCTCTTCAGTACTCCATGCCGAGGTCCTGATGACCTCCTGCGGGAGATTGGTGGAAAGATAATATGCACTCCAGTAGTGAAGTCTTGACATGAAGTCCTAAAATCCACATAACCAAGACGAAGCTGGGACGCCACCAGTGTTTTGAGAAAGAGGTCGTGGGATTGGAGGCGTATACCCTCTGATAGAATTTGAATTGAGGCAGAAGGCGTATTGTTGAGGTGGTTTGTCCTCGAGTAACGTGCATTGTGGAACGCCCCTAAGCAGTCTCTGGGGAAGATGTTGGGGCCTCTATTGGCTGAGTCAAGTCTCTCCGCTTCACATTTACGAACCAACCTCAGCCGCTCAGAGGGTCCGCTGCTTTGCGTTTTGCCAACCGAGCCAATAAAGTCGGCTATTTTCCTCTCATCACAGAGGGTCACATCGTGGCCAAGCCCAGGAGCTAATGCCGCATTATTGATCAACTAATAGGTGCTTGAGAGTCTTATTCGAGGGTTGAAAATTGGTATTGGCTTGAAGCAGTAATACCCATGCCAAGCGAGAGAGGCATGCGGCACAAAAGCCCCGCGTTTCGAGGCTCCTTCCGTTACAACATCAGACCTCTGGCTGTGCGACACTGAGAGACCCCTTCACCATGAAAGTTCGGCCACAGTGCTTGCAAAAGATTGGAGGTGACTGCTTTTTGTGTAGATGACTAGCGGTAGGTTGTATCAGCTAACAGAGATGTACGTCAATTTGCCTCAAGCGAACCTTTTTGCTTCTTGCACGACTCCAGGGCTACCTTACAGCAAGAGAAACTCGTCCTTGCCTTGCCTTAGCTTCTCGTGCATATACTGACCGGTGAGTAGGCGTGGTCACGAAGTCTTCTCCAAATGGAATAAGGACACATTCAAGAGATGAGGGCGCGGCGCCAATTGTAGATTGCCGCTTGGCCTGACAAGCCAGAGATGTCTCGGACTATCTCTCCTCCATCTTTGCCTTCATCTGTTCTGAGATCTGGGCCAACCTGGAAGACCAGCTTCTTGGCCAATGCACTGACGTGCTTGTTTCTGGGACTTGTCTCTATCCGTTTTGAGATTCAACAACAGACAAATCACCGCCAGTACCTCTCTGCGGCTCTGCTACATGGTCCTGAGCTGTGCTGACCAACTTGTACCAGGCCTTTCTACAAGTCTCAAAACATTTGGCGAGATGTATGCAAGACTCAGTAGCTTCAAACCACTCAGTGCGGTAGCCTCCGAGAGCAGAGTGCATGTTGTCCCTCCAACATGGCATAATTTCGCGCTCAGCAGAAGACCAAGGAGCAATCCGCCATCCTCAAGCAATCCATCGCTGCAGTGTGTACTATCGAATCTATGCGCATTTCTCATTACTTTCACGATTATACAGCTAAGAGCCAAGATGACTTCGAACGGTATCACTGGTACGCCGCAGTGGTTAACCTGCAGCCACACAGCAAGCTAGTGGTAGGTAGAGATGGCAAGGTCACCACATCTTCGCGCTTCAACATTGATTTCCCGTCAATGAGAGGTCAAGACGATATCGAGGCGTGACCGAAGACTCCTTGCAGCAGGCGATGATGGGAAAGCCATTGAGTATATAAACCCCCGGATTGAACCAGGTAATGTCAAAATCGGAACAACCAGAATATCCTCTTCTCTCACAATATCTGCAATCCTCGCAATCGAAGCATACAAATTCACCATGTATATCCAGAAGCTCACTGCTCTACTTGGCCTTGCGGTTGCTGTTACCGCAATCCCGGTGACCGAGGACAGCTCTTCTCCTGAGACCAGCCCTTCTCTTCTGGAGAGTGCTTCCGTTGATATGACCTGGACCGGAAGTCTGGTGTCCGGCGGTCCGAACGTGTCCTGTGAGGCAGAAGTATCTCCCAAATCTTACACAGCATGCTGACAACAGTTTCAGTCCACGGGACGGCTCAGTCGATCTATCACCAGATCAAAGCCGTGAACCAGTACTTCGAAGAGGGCGAGGTCCCTGAGGAAATCAACAATCTGCTCCAGAAGCGAGATGTACTCATCTGATGGTCACCGCGTCTGCGAAGTAGTGCTGATACATTTGACAGGTCTACGACTGCAACAGGTTTCCAAACGAGAGGACCCCTGCATCCAAGACCATCGACGAGATCAACTATCTCTACAGAATCGGTGGTCAAGGTCGTACGTGCGACGCTCCCCAACATTGCGCTCGGGTCTCCTGTTCGTACAATTCTGGCATCTGGCTCTGTGGTCGCTGGGGCCACGTCTGGAAGTCATGTAGCGAAGTAGCCGACGTGGCCAGCGCTATCCTTGGCAGATGCCAGATCAACGGTTGGATAGGCGCTAATGCCGTGGGAGTGAGTACATGTACCTCGACGCATACATCAAGCGGCTTACAAGATGCAGACCGACTACTTCGTCGACGTTCACAGCGCTCACTGCTAGCGGGGGCGCTCATATTGGTTGAGTCAAGCTCGTGCAACCATCCGAGACCCTTGAAGCTCAATGAGCGCTTTCGTATGTCGGTGTCCTATTCAACATAGGCAACTTCATATCTTCCATATTGCTAGTAGCATGAAACCAGTTCAAATCATCATTGATGCTTTCCACAATGCGCTCGATTGACAACTGTGACAACTTGTCCTACCCGTGAATGTTTGTTCTGACCCTGCGTCATCTGTTCGAGCAAAGATCCCCACAATTTGCTCACTATTGAAGTCGTTGTTCAGTCCAGGACACGAGCTGGATTGAAGGTACCTGCTGATCATGATCTGCGAACGACTAGGCCACGAACTTGAAGCTGCCCTTAATCCAAGGCAGCACAGAGCATGCTGCACAGCTCCAGATTCTGGCGACACTATCACAGCGACTAATAATATTCACACGGCCGTAAAGTCGGGTCAGTCGCGACCGACTCGTCGGGCACGGAACGAATCGGAGCGCTCGGGCCGCTCCAATCGCTTGCAGAGCAATAGCTAGACGCGAGGCTAGAACCGATGTGCCGGTATGATTGCCTGTGATGATACATGTTAGGTAACGGCTCTCTGACAGCCAGTGTTCATATCTCCCATCAAAAGCCTAGCTGTCATCCTACAAGTGACCGAGCTCAGAACAATTTAACATAAGCACATTTCCCAAAGTCTTTCCAGAAGCACATACTCAGCCATGTCTGGCATAGTTCAAGCGTGGCCTAACCTCCTCCTCCGTCTCGAGGGTGCGAGCCTCTTTGCCGCTACCACATGGGTCTATTCGTTCACAGGGTACTCATGGTGGGCATATGCTGGTGGTATGCTGCTGCCAGATCTTGGCATGATGGGCTACCTAGTCGGAACTACCGCTGGCGCCATCACCTACAACGCCGTACACAGTGAGGTGCTGCCGGTCGTTCTCTTGTGTGTGGCGTACGCCCGCCAACGCACAACCCGCTCCAAGGTCGTTGCCGCCTCTGTCATCTGGCTTGCCCACATCAACATGGACCGCATGATCGCAGCGGGACTGAAGTACAATGACTCTTTCGGCCATACGCACCTTGGCCATTGGTGAACAGAATGGCACATGTGCGAATAGCAAGGGTCATGTAAGAGCACCATGGAGGAGGAGGGGGTGAAAACGCTCGTCGGTGTGGTCTTGTACTTCTAGGACGGATTTGGACGATGGTTGCGAGGCACCAGGAATGAGTAAGCCTTTCGTTGCATGCAACTAGCATATCAAGCTATGTGACGTACTGATACAATTTGCGCAGATGATGTTCCCTTTAGAGAAGTTGCACGTATCTACCCCACCAGACCAATCACTCTGCTGTCTTCCATTGTGCTTCAACTTCGTCTGCGTCATCTTCGACGGTGCCCCGCGGGCGTTTCCTATCGCAAGCCAGGAAACCCGGTGATGGGACGGACTCGTGGTTTTGCTACTATTCCTCGCCATTCTGACAGGCATTATCTTGGACCGGGCGGTCATCTATCGTCGGGACAGTATCGTGCCGCAACACCTTCAGAACCAATGCGTGAAGCATGTAGCGCAGAGCGCAGATTGAAGACAGCCATGTCGCGATACTGATGGGTTAGCTGGCTCATCATTAAGGCCATACATTCGACCGACGGGTTTTTGATTTCGACCCCTTGGAGGAGATGCCGGAATTCCTTTCGAAGAGCCAATAATGATGACCCGCTCTCCAGCATCTGATTCATCGCGGTGGGTTATAGTTGTACGTTATCTTGCTACTATAAGGAACAGCTTGTGTCAACATCGATGCAGAGTCATTCTGCATCCCTCAAGAGGGACTTCGATACCCGATTCGAGCTCTGCACAGCCTCTTGTCAGGCTGCACCTCCCAGTACTCCGATCCGACAGCCGTGGTCGCATAGAAGATGTGGTTCGGGTCATACTTGTTCTTGATAGCGAGGAGCCGGTCGTAATTCTCGCCGTAGAACACATCTTGCCAATCGGGTTGGCGAAAGTCGCCTTCGTTAAGGTAGCAGGAGCCGTTAGGTGTTAGGCCCGCTAGAGCTGGGATGAGGACGTTAGTCATCTTCTCTTGCCGCTCGACCATCTCCGAGATTGGCGCTGTGAAGTTCCATGGTCTAGAATTGGATCAGTGATACTACCACAGAATGAACAAATCAGGAAGGACCTACGTTGTGATGACAGTGTCGATCAGTGTAGTCCTCCATGCTGGGTTGACGGCATTATCGACGTTGTCAGTCACCAAGGGAGACACATTGACACCGATACCAATGAACTGCCCGCCATTATTGTTGATGAAGCGATAGGCGTCTGTGAGGGCAGAATTATTGTCCTCGACTACGGATCGAGGGATAAGGCGTCCACCGTATTGAGCGATGCCGACCTGAATGGCGCCTTGCATGGTGTTGAATTGGTCGAGGTAGCCGTCAAATTGCTGGTAGTAGCTATTGTAAGGTATGCTGAGATCTCTCAATTTATTCTCCAGGGGTGACATGAACACTCTGAGTTGGTCCACCGAGATATCGGGGGCGGTGATGGGCGAGATAGCAAAGCTCTCGTTTGTGAAATACCAGACACTCATGATTCCAGCATCGACCATAGCAGGCAAGGAGGCATGGAACGTGCTGATAGCTTCGTAATAAGCATCTTGCGAAACGTTTGTGCTTGCGAAAGTGAGATTCATGCTAGATGTCGGCGAGTCGGGATGTGCCTTGGAAGTCATGGATAAAACGACGCCATATGTACCGCCTCCTCCACCGGAGAGCGCCCAATATATGTCACGATTTTCCTTGCGATTGGCAATGATATGTTGACCAGTCCCTGTTACCAGCTCCCATTCAAGGGTTTGATCAGCGGCAAGACCGTGCTTAGAGGCTAGCGCGCTGTGACCGCCGCCTTGTGTGTAGCCGCCGGCTATTCCCACAGTCGGACATTCGCCGCCAACGACTTGAAGACCCTGAGCATCTGCTGCTGCGTATGCTTCGAAGCCTTGGACTCCAGCACCTACCTTGATTACCTTCCCGGTATAGTACGGGTCGGAGTAATCGATGATAGAGATTTCCTTGAGGTTGTGAAGCCAAAGTCCGAGGGCTCCTGCGCCTGTACTCTTGCCGTTATAGTCATGGCCGGCGTTACGTATGACGAGCCTGATATTGTGCTCTTCGGCGAATCTGATGCCAGTGACAACATCGTCGGCAGAGGAGACGTTGATAGCGTATTGAACATAAGTACCGATGACGCACCGCTCTGATCTAGACAAGAAAGGATCGCAGCTTCTGTTCGCGAAGTACGGAGCCATTATCGACGCAGAATCCACATAATGTGTTTGAGGCTCCAGCCACTCGGCTTGCAGACCTGCGCAGGCACTTTCGTCGAATGCACCGAACGTGCTGTCATGGCAGGGTGCTGCCAGAGGGACTGTGGCGACAAGTCTCCCGTCAACTGTCCGATTGAGTCTGGACCAGATATCCGGGTTAGGCCAGCAAGCATCACCAGGGAAGCATCGGCATTGCGGGGGACTGGTTACGCCTGTAGCAGCAGTCTTGACCAAGGTCAATATCAAGGAGAGAACAAGACCTAGAAGCACTAGCAATCCCATATTCGACTAGGTTATGATGAAGAGGTAGCGCTGAAGGTTGCAGGAAGAAATCGCCGGAAACGACTCGTTCTACTTATTCTTGCATTGACCCTGCATGGCCTGTTAAGGGACAGATTCCTGACGATTCTCCCAGCAGAGAAATTGTTGTACAGAGCGGCACATGATGCGCTTGTGCTATCTCTTTTACAGTATAGGCGGCCCCGCTTCGACGAAATTGCCTTGATAAATACGCATCTGAGCTCGAATGGGAGGACTTGCTCCGCATGATCTGCGAACGAACGTGCGACGGGTGTGCGCTTGCCTTTGTGAACGCTCGACAAGACAAGCTGTACATTATCAAATTGTAGCGAAGGGTGTTTGTGAATCTCGTGTGGAGAAGTATATCCGCACTGCCACCTTATACCGTTATCGTTTGTATCGTAAATTGATAGTTTACTTCGGCCGGTGTACTCGATTAGAGCTGAGCAGATCGAGGTGCTCAAAAGTAGAATGCTTCATGAGGAGAGTAGTGAGGGTGTAAAATGAGACTCGCAAGAACGGACGCAGTCATGCCATGCTAGAACAGAGGTATTCAGTCTGCTCAAACTCCTTTGATCTGGGTACTGGGCTGCCTCAACTAGATCTTCCTGCTGCAACAGCCACATCGCTAAATCCCATACACGGGCATGCAGTGAATTGTCTATAGGAAGTGGACGTCTCACATACTCTGCAGAGCTACCCATGACAGTGAATGACCGAATGGAATTAATGGAAACCTTGAATTCGGTGTCTTATCTTCGCAATTCCCGAACGCATGTGTCTCGATGACCAAGTACGAATCAGGCTAGCCGCTTACAAGTTAGCTTATACTTGCAATTATCAGTGCCGGCACAAAAGTTCATCCGGCTTGGAGACTTGCACGACACCGATCAAACGAAATGTCTCCGCAACTGACAATAATTGTTCCACGTACGTTCGAGTGATCCAAGCAACTGTCCAGTATCTTGGTGTGCTGTGCTGCATGACGATGCGGCAGGATGATTGTCGTTATGCTTATGCATCTGCAAATGCGTAAGCACATGGCGAAAAATGGACCGCGTAAGTATTAAAGAACCATTCAATGTCTGCATAAGTGGCAGCATTAACAACAGTCTTCGATCATTATAAGTCTAATCCACTGTCATCGCTGATCAGAACGTCTTTGCAAACCCTTGATCAGGCCCGTCACCAGAAACGCCTCCTAGAAGATACCAAGTTACTCATCTCGAGCATCAACACAACAATGAGCACCTACTTCGTCACCGGCGCCAACCGTGGTATTGGCAAGTCTTTTGTCGAAGCCTACCTCCAGCGACCCAATTCGACCGTCATTGCCGCGGCTCGCAATCCATCCTCTGCCACCTCCCTCAACGACCTGCCAAAGGCCGAGGGCAGCAAGCTTATCATTGTTAAGATCGACTCGTCTTCCGACAGCGATCCATTTGATGCTGTCACCGAGATCCAAAGACAAGGCGTTGACCACATCGACTATGTCGTCGCCAATGCCGGTATCTCAGAGGACAATACCGCTACTATCGAAATGCCACCGGAGCTCGCCCGCAAGGTCTTCAATGTCAACACGTTTGCACCTATCATCCTTGCCAACGCCACCACATCCCTTCTGAAGAAGTCCAAGAAGCCCGTGTTCGCCGTCATCTCTTCCGCCGCCGGCTCCATCGCCATGCAAGCCGCCTTCGCCGACTTCCCCATCAAGATGTCGCCCTATGGCGCATCTAAGGCTGCAGTCAATTGGCTGCTGCAGAGGGTGCATATCGAGGAGAAGTGGTTGGTGGCATTCAGCTTGCACCCAGGTCTTGTGATTACGGACATGGCAACAAAGAACATGCCAGACGGCAAGAGCCCCGTGGACATCGCCAGCGCGGCAGGAATTGAAGCTTTGACGCCCGAAGACAGCGTCAAGCAGATGAATACTATTCTTGATGGTGCAACTAGAGACAAGGAAGGTGGTAAGCTGGTACAGTACAATGGAGAGGTCCTCCCATGGTAGATAGCACGTGCTATTCGAAGCATGGAAATTCGTAGATCTGCAAATCAATTCCTTTAACCCAACCAACCCCTGGCGTTCTGTATCTCTGGT
Source organism: Elsinoe perseae (assembly GCA_029448695.1). Lineage (NCBI taxonomy): Eukaryota > Fungi > Ascomycota > Dothideomycetes > Myriangiales > Elsinoaceae > Elsinoe > Elsinoe perseae. The sequence continues at coordinate 628,481 of JARDAA010000111.1, forward strand.
ATCCGCCAGTTCCTTTCGACACCGACTAATCATAGCCGACCTTGATCCCTCCCTCCGCTGCCTTCTCAACCATCAATGTCGTTTCCCCATTCCAACCACTAAACCGTTCCTTCGCCTCCTCCGCCTCCCGCTCGATCACCGCCTTAGTCTCCTCACTCCTCGGCAGAAATAGTACCTTGAACGGCAAAGGCCTCATATTCTCCGAATCATTACACCCAAAGAACTCTATTCCTCCCTCCCTACCCCGCACATCAACCCAAGGCTGCAACTCAAAAGCCCGAAGCAACCTCCTGATCACCGCAGACAGACTCTGCTCCGTCAGCGATTGACCAGAGCACTGCCTCCTCCCCTATTAAACGTATTATGCCCTCGATCGACATGACATTGTCCGCTGGATTGTCCATGACGTCCTTGGTCATGACTTTGGCTTCGTCACTCTGAAGGGTCGATGGTCGCGGACTGCTTGGCTGCCGACCGCGGTATGCTGGATGAAGATGAGTACATATCTCTTGTCTCAAGTCTATTACTCTAACCATGATTATGCGATTTTTTCCTCCACCTGTCACCATACGGAAGTGTTGTTTGGTTGACATTGGTCTGATCTGGTACGTCTGCCATGACTACCATGGTACGCCGGGAAGAATAGATGGCCGTTCGCTTTTCGAGCAATTCTTAAGCCACCCCAGGCGTCATTGAGGACGTTTATTGGTCAGCTACCGAGCCAGACGGTGATGAGTGGTTTATTGTACTGCTTTGACCACTGTTCGAAGATGATGCAAGGTTTATTCTTGGGAAGTGCGGAGCGATTCCCGGAGATGGGCAAGGGTTATGGCCCTGGAGGCAGCTCGTTATGGAGCTCGAGGACCTTGCTGTAGCCATAGATGATGCAAGCGAGGCTGATGGTGAAGAAGGCCAGTGTTAGTCGAGTAAAATATACAGTTGAGATCATCGACGAATGTGCTGTAAGCCCACAAGGGTACAGCAAAGGATTCAGATCGATGCGATCCATGGCAGATGTCTCAGAGAGGTAGGAAATATACAGTCAACAGTGGTGACATGTCTCGAGCGTCTTGTAGTTGCTCCTACCTGTCATGCCTCATGTATTGATCACGGGAACTTGGCATCCTGGGGACTGAAGACTCCAAGAGCCTTTTGGATCCATGAATGACCATGCCAAAGACGGCGGTGAAGAATGGTACAACCAGCCGCAGAAAATTGTCTTCTGGCTGATGCACACCACCGCGCCTTTTTGCGAGATAAAACATCAAGGTTGTCTCCGAGAGAGCCAGTCCAGATCATTGCACAAATACTGGCAGGGAAAACGCCCACGTTGAATAGTCCGACAGATTTGTAGCTACAGCCGAAAGACTTGGTGAGAATGGTTGCATAGGTGACCGACATGGCGATTCTGATTCCCAATGTAATAGAAGCGACCATGACAGCCCGCATCACAGCAGGTGAACTGCACGACTGAAGCATCTTCAAGATACCGCCAAGTCCGAGTCGAAGTGAGTTGGGTGCCATGGCCTGGAACGGCTTAAGCTGCTGGCCGTAGGACTTCTTCTCGACAGTGCCATTCTCGGCGACTTCTAAGACTTCTCCAAAGCGTGCGCGGGCCTGCACCACAGAGAGGATATGTGTAACTCCCCACTCGTCGGTGTGAACGACCTGACCATTCTTGGAGGCTGGGTTGCGCAGGAACCGAATCTTGACCAAGAGGGAGAACCCGAGAATGAGTCTAATCGCTGTAAAGATAGCAAGGACCCAGTAGAAGTATCACCACAAGATGTAGCTGCAACTTAGTATGATGTCGAGATCAGGAAGACAATGTTGGTCAAATATTGCATGCCTCAGTAGATACCGAAAAAGCAGCCTCTTTCATCAAGGAATGACATGTTGGTGATGATGAGAGGAGGTACTGTCAGGGTGGGCCGGCTGCGATGCCTGAGAAGGCAAGCCTTATGAGTGTCGTAGCTCTCCGAGCTGGCTGCTCCGATAGTAGATCCGAGAAGGTGGACGTTGAGTCCGGGAAAACCAGGCCGGCGACGAAAAGCCATGGTCAATGGGAGTATGAGGAAAGCACCAGAGTTTCGTCAGCGTAAGCTCCGTTCATAGTGGTGATCGTAGCAGACTGAAAGCCATGACCCGGCTGGGGAAAGTTGTGAGGTCGACTATCTCCTGGGTGGTCTTGCCTTCTGTTCCATAGAATGCGAAGAAAGTCGATAGAATTGGACCAAGACCCCCGACAACACGAAGGGAAAAGATCGCTGTTCAGGGTCAGTGACGAAGACAAGATGGTGGTGAAATTCCTCACAGAACCGACAGCAGGCGATGAGGATACCCAACTTCCTCAGTTTCGAGAACTTCAGAGGGTCATTCGGATTACTGGAAGGTCTAGGGATACGTTCGATCTCCCACCCGCGCCAATGAGCTGTACGTCGCCGCTGCCACCGTTCGCCTGCGCTTTGGACTTGTCAAGGACCTCGAATTGTTCGACCTCGACGGCGGTCTTCTCTTGACCTACGGTTGAGGCCATCTTACTGACACTACACCTCGCAGATCTGATCAATGATAGGGGTGAATTCCAGGGTCGATGAGTCGGTTTTGAGCCACTATGAGTGACTTGACTGCATAGGAAGCAAATTCTTATGAAATCGATGGGCTCGGGTCCCGCCACATGAAAGGGGCCATGGGCCATGGGCAGGCAAATAGGATATCACATATCGTGCTGTAAGTTCAGTCTTTGCGCAGCCGGTACTTGCGCGGAAAGAAGTTCTGGGGTCGATCAAGGAGGTTAGGTGATTGGGGCATCCGGGGAGGTGGCGCCTTGTTCCAAAGTGAGAAGTGAACCGCCGCTTTCTCCGACTAACCAACATGGGATTGCGAGTGAACATTGACCTTGATTCTTCTCAATCTCATGTCTCAGCAAGACGCGAAGGAGTTCCTCTATCCTTGTACCCGTCTTCATCGTACCTTCACTGTTGATGCACACGATGCAATCGACTTGAACCAGTTATCCGGCACTGGCGCACCGACCAAGCGGGAGGGACCAGGTGTCTTCTTGGTGACCATAATATCTGTTCGTGATCGCGTGGTATAGTCCACTCACACATTCCCGCGTCCTCAGCATCGCGAACGACACCTATTTGGAAGAGGCTCCGCTTGTCGAGGGCATGCAATGCTTGCCGCAGCCGCAAAGTCCGCTGCGATGAACAATAGCCAGCATGCTCGAGAAGCGCTGCGGCCGGAATACAATGCAACACGATTGATACAAATGCATCTCTCGTGTTTCTGCTTTGGTGCGGAAAAGAGCCGGCGACTACCAGGCGGAAATAACACCAACTCGACATGGCAGTGCTCGTCGAGTAAGTCCCAGCGGTAATTCACCCCTCCCATACGATGGGAACAACAAGACGCTCGACCATTCTTCGAATGCTGTCTTCTTCCTCTCCAGATCTTCTTGACTAGTTTTCGCCGCGGGCATGTAGCAAGTGTAGATGTAGGAGCGGCTTCGTTCAGTAGTGGAGCTGAGAATTCCAGTGAGGCGTCCGCGGGTCCCACAACAGCAGATCAGCTGGCTCAACAGACATCGTCACCCGCTCGAGACCCTTGTCAGCCAGCCACCGCATGCCCTTGTCGGTGAAGCCATACAACTCCGGATTCCAGGCCGGATAGGGCTCTTCCCGTGCCATCTCCTCATAGAACTGCTCACGGTACAGGTGAGCGCCTTTGCAGACGATGAGTCCTCTATCATCGGGTCCGTTTGATAGTATGTTGACAAGACCTTGCAAGCATCGGAAGCGTGCCTTCTTGAGGCCATGTCCCTGATGTGGCTAAGGCCTATTACCCGGAAGATCCTTGCGACCTACCAGACCAAAGTTGACAGCATCGAACGGAACAATCAAATATTTGATGCCCAGGACCTCTTCCAAGGTACCAATAGCGCCAGACTCAACTCGGACATCCCAGACCAAGTCCTCATGGGCTACGGCATAGTCCAGGCAAACACCCTTGTTGTTGATGTCGGGGAGATGCTCGCCAGTCCAGATCGAACGATCGTTGCGATCATAGCTAAGTCCGCTGACTTGCGTCATTCACTGGGCTCGACTATGAAAGTGTGTTACTGACAATCCCTTCAGCCACTCGTGCATACGCTCAGCGTACTGTACCGCCCGCTCTTGCGGAACAGCTCCTTTCATGACAACGTGGCCATCTCTGTCAAGGTGAACTTGCCAGCGAGCCAATGGCGCATCTTCGCCAGTGAGTCTGAGCACAATGGTTGTCAAGTTGCTTGTCTTTTGCGCTTGTGGTGCAGACATGTTTGCTATATGGTATATCTGTTTGTCTTTGCCACGCCTGATGAAGGCTTGGGGACGAACAAACATACACTCACACGGCAGCCCTTCTTTTGTCATGCGACAAGTCTAGACTACTCTCCAAAGCTCCACCGCAGGCCGAGAGCCGACGGTACGTCTTCGAAGGCGCTTCTCCAAGCCATGGTACAGAGCTCGGAATGCCTTGTCTCAGTGGATCGATGAGCTCGCAAACCTCGCGCCAGACTGGTCGGGCCACTAAACCTGATCCCCAGCGGAACGTCTTTCGATTCGTGGGAGTGCTGAGAACGCCGTCCAGATGCTTTGAATTTGCTTTCCTCGTACTCCAGAAAACATTGATACTCATCGGCCCCAACTTCCCAAGCGAGGTAATGCGATCATACCTCGAAATCTCGGTTCGTGACTACCACATGCTTGGCTCTTTGGCTCTTCGTGCGAGACCTGAAGTAATGGCGGACAAACAAGCGAACGACTTCAAGATCGTGACAGTAGGGGGAGGCATTGCGAGTTTTCGGCGGTTTGCATCTCGCTGCCTGCGCATCAGCAAACATTGACAACAATTAGACTATCGTCTTGCCTGGACCAGGAAGGACCATCACCGTACTTCAGAAATCACAAGTGAAAAAGGAGGTTGGCGCAGTCAGTTGCCTCCAACTAGATACTCAGGAGATTGTCGAATCGTGGAGCATAGGTCAGTAGCTCGGAAAGGTGCAGGCGCTCAGTGACACCGCCTTCCAGATCTTTCATATTAATCCGCATATTCGTATGCGGGTACCATTGGTGACGGAGAAGTATGGTGCGTGTAGAGTCATATACCATCGCCAAGGTCCCCATGAAGCACTCCAGTCCGGTAAAAATTCCACCGAGCCTCCAGGCTCCTCAGCTGCGATCGAAAATGGTTCGAAAGCGGTGTCGTACAACTGTGATGCAGGTATAGTAACTCTTGAGGATGGTACAACTATTCATGGCGACCTTTCCATCGGCACGGACGGCATTGCCAGCCCAATAAGGTCTTCCCTCCTCACTGCACTTGGCTATACTTCTGTGCAACCTCGGACCCTTCGTCTTTCCGCATATTGTATTCTGCTCGATAGCGCCTCAATCCCGTCTCTCGACGTCCCCGCCGCCACCTTGAATCCTTCTATACTCACCACCGCCATGATGATGGCGCACGACCGTCGCGTCATCATGGCACCAGTCGGAGGCAGCTCGGTATTTGGCCTGATCTGTCTCGTCCCGATTGAAAAGGTGCAAGAAGATAGTCACGGAAACAGCTCTACCACGCCGTCTTTCGTGTGGTGCTCGAATAGTACAAGGACTTCCTTGCCTGACTAAAGGAGATCCTGAAATGTGCTGAGGATGTCGCGCTCTGGCAGCTGCGTGATATCGATTCACTCTCGACCGGGACGAAAGCGCCAACAGTCATCATCGGTGATGCTGCGCACGCTATGCTTCCTGCGCAGAGGCAAGGAGCGAGTCAGAGCGTGGAGGATACGGATGCAATTCAGGCCTTCTTCCCAGGTTTCAAAGGTAAGATCGATAAAGAAGATGTCGAGACACGCCTGACAACGGTGTTAGACGCGAGGATCGAGAGGGCAATTATAAGCCAGGGGTATAGTCTTCAACAAGCTCAGCATGCTACCGTGAAGGGCGAAGTCGAGGTGAGGATGAACCCAGCTGAGTTCATGGACTATAATTGTCAATACACTGGCGCCAAAGATTGGGTACAGGGAACAATACTGGAGAAAGAACAGATCACAGATGTGGCCAAAGGTGTCGGAAATTATGCCTTGGACCCGTCCAGAGATGAAAGCTGCGGTTTGATGTCGTGATGCTGGTAGTCAACAGGTCACGTGCGCACCTATTGAAATACTAGAGCTCCTTCCCGTTTCACAAATTCTCCTCAACACTACCACACTAACATCATAGGGTCCGTTTGATCGGAGAGTGTTCTGATAGTTTGCGTCAATCAAGAGCTGTTGCACTACCAGAGCTTTGCAAAAGCATGTTCAACTTCATGGCAGCTCTGCACAAATGGAGCGAGCGCGCTATGGAGGCCGTGGATTTCACGGGAGATGGTGATTTCAACGACTCGCACACCGCCAGGTAAGCTCATGTTTCTGCCATCGACTACCAGGAAGCCGCTGACGATATGCAGACCTACACGCCAGACGGCTACGGCCATGATCAACACCACCGATACAGCAACAAGGACCACTAAGACGAGCGTCCGCACTACCACTACGAGGAGCATTGCTCCGACGAGGAATACCATAGCAAGGACAACGAACGCTCCTACTGGAAGACTCACGACCTGCTATATTCGCGAGATCTGCCGCTCGTGCCACAACTGCGGCGGCTGTGTCGACGAGTATTGTGGAGAGCGCTGTGGCTGCACGAGGTGCACCTGCTCTCCGACGTGTGACTTCTGCGGAAATTGCCCAGATTGTAACCAATGCGTCTGCGTCGGTCTTTGTCAATGCACACTTCACATTAACGTCGAGAACGCAAGGACCTTCGAACCTCACGTGGAGTCGCTTTACAATCGCGTTCCTCGTTCGCAGCTGGTAAAGTACGATACAAAGAAGCAGTTCCTCCGCATCCAACAGACAACGATTGAAAAGCCTGATGTTCATCCTGATCTGGAGAGCCTTGTCATCTTCATCGACGGAGGTTGTCGCCGCGCTGGCCCATACGCTGCGAATCCAAAGGCAGGCTTTGGGGTCTACCTTGGCCCAGGATCTCCGCACAACTGCATGGATCTTGTAGCTAAGACGTTTCCTCAGACGCCCAGGAGAGCCGAGCTCGAAGGTCTGTCGCGCGGTCTGGACATCGCACTCGACATCGTCTCACGCGACCGCAGCATCCGTGAAGTGTTCATGGCCTCGGATTCTGGCGACGTTGTGGAGTCGATGTGTCGTTTGATCTACCAGTACGTGGCGAATGGAGGCTTCACTTGGAAATATGGAAGTTTAGTCCCAACACCAGTGCCGGATTTCCACAGGATCAAGGGACTATACAGGACGATGGTGAGAATGGAGAAGGACTTCGGGATCAACGTCAGGTTCTGGAAGATACCAAGGGAAGAGAATGCCGAGGCCGATGCTCTGGCAACTCAAGCCATGGACGTGCTGTAGAAAAGCCGGGACAAAGCAGCGACGATAAGTGGAAGCTCACAGTCGTCTCATATTACCTGTAGGATAGATTCTCAAGCATCGTGTGATGATGCTTCACAAATACGATACGATTCTGCGATTGCCAGCCAGTCTGGAGAGAGCACACCGTGATGACCGGACTAAGTTCTCGCTTAGACTTTCCTTGTTCGGCAGCAACTTCTGCCGAACATCGTAATTGTAGACCTCAGACAGGGAAACATCTGCTTGATTACTATTAGAACGTATCATGTTTGCTTGTCAATGCGACTGCTAGAAGAAGACGAAAGGCATTGATTCGGTGTGCCCGCAATTCTCTGGTCTAAGGATCCTACCGAGCATGAAAGTCACCCGGTCTCGGCAGCCGCCACCATGTCCGCGGACATCTCACCGCGCGCGTGGTTCGTGTCGCTTGAATTTCACGATGACAACTTCTCCAGAGATTCAGTCATAGTCAACGTCGATCACATACCGGGTTGCGATCTGTTACTCGGTTCAATAGCACGAGTTGCACCGTTTCATGCCTCAAAACCCTCGCGGAACGGTCGCCATTTCTCGGATCATGTTTCGAACATTGACGACCGTTCGCAATATGGTGGTACCACGACATCAGATGGGACGGAAAGTCAGACTTCCAGACGGACGACCTCGAGAGGCACAAGACGCACAGTTCGTAGTACCCGAGCCGTTGATGGGGATGTATCCGGCTCTGTGGAATACAGCAAATCGCTGGTGTTCAGAGTTGGGCAGATCACAGCCGAGCAGCGATTGAAGAAACCTCACATGCAATTATCGCTTCATTCCAGCGTCAAGTCAGTATTTGGCTTGACGAATCGTCAAAGAGCCGTGGTGTTCCCACAATATAAGGAGGATTCGCAAGCAAGCTTCATTGAGCTGGCTTTCCGAGATCAGTACCTTTCTCGTTCGGATATGTGGCAGCTGACTATCAACGAGCTCAGTAACCGTTCTGTCTACCGTGGGCAGCAGGTAGTGTTCATGGGTAGCATTAAAGCTAAGGTCAAGAACATCTTTGTCGGAGGCAAGAAGGTCAGCTCGGCGCTTGTGACGGCTTCCACTGTACCCATATTCCGGAGCGAGTCAGCGCGATACGTCTTTTTCATCCAGATGTCAAGGGAGATGTGGGAGTACGATGCGGATGGGAGCGGTGAGATCATGTTCAATAAAGTCATCAATGGCTTTCTTCCGGACCTTTTCAAGCGCTGGCAAAGAGTAGCAGCCCGTCATCTTGTCAGTATCATTCTGTTTTCCCGGATTGAGTACGAACGAGGGATTTTGAAGCATTCCAGCGACCCAGCGTACAACGAGCGCTCGGCACCTGATGACAAGGAGCAAAAGGACTATCGAGACTACTATAGAGTCGTCACGACAGACATGGCCAGCGGAGACTGGATCCGTATCCTCTATGCACTCAAGAAAGAATTCAAGGTCTTTCTGAGAGATACGCTCATCCTACCTGGAGACGAGGCATACGGCAGGCTTCCAGATTCGCTCTCAGATGTCAAAGGCGCTGCCGATGTGGATTGCGTTATTGCTGGACGACCGACGATTGCGGCCAAGGGCAATGTTCTGGAAGCGATCAATCTCGCGTCTTCGCAGTTCGCCCAGGACTACATCGATAGGGATCTGATCCGGACAGGAATCTCACTTGTCATCGTCACAGCAGGTAGCGGTGTCTTTGAGGTAGACTATGACACCCTGAAGCTCACCACAGATACTCTGGTCGGAAATGGTTTTGGCATAGATCTTGTTGCTCTATCACCAATGCCGCTTCATTCCGTGCCTTTATTCAGGTATCGAACACCACAAGCCGCACAGCACATACTCGCCAAGTCATCTTACGGTAGCTTCACTCGAGGTAGCGCCACACCTCGAAATATGTCACTCAGGTATAGACTTTCTGCTTCGCCAATCAAGATGGATGGCATGCGTCTTGATCCGGACAGCCAAGACGCGGATGTGAATAGGCAAGACAACATCACTTCAGAGTCAGCCTGGAGCTATGCTCTACCACACTGGATTGACATCTCGTTCTGGACTGGTCACGCAGATACATCGTGGGAATATACACATGCATTCTCCAAACAACGGCGCACCAAGGCTTCAAAAGGCTTCGAGTCGAGTGTACGCATGTACGAGCTACAGATGATGGGTTTGATGGATATTGAAATCGCCGACATCTGTCTTCCATTGCTATCACCAACCATCAATCCCGGCGGCAAAGGCTCTCAGGACTCCAAGAACTCCGGCCATCACTTCACAGATATGTCAAGGCTGCTGACTAGCTCTAACGCAGCAGCCTGGACCCCAAGAGGGTCGCCGGAGAAACAGAGTCCTGAAGCGGAACCTCATGAGGATCCAACTCGCAAGCTGCTCACGCAGTGGATGGACGATTACGATGAGCAGGCGTTTCAGGAACCGGCAGCCACCGCTTTTGCTTCTGCTTTCAAAAAGACACAAAAAGGGCTTGAACAGGCTCGCAACCATGGTAGATCTGATAGCATATCTACAAATGTAGCTGAGCTAGGCACGTCGCCATCCGGAACTATCCTGAGCGGATCCCCTCTGTCACAATTCCAAGGATTGAGAAAACCCAGAGATCGCAAAGAGTCTATGGCATCGATTGTTTCAGTATCGGATGGTGCTTCACTCAATGCAACGGCAAGTGGCAAGCTCTCTTCAGAAACCAAACCCGACTTCGCTAAGCGAGCGAAGCTCAACAGGCAGATTAGTCTCGGTTTCAAAGGTCTTGGTCCAGGCAAAGCCACGGCGAGCACAAGCATCAGCTCAGGAAGTGTCGACTTGACTCCGGCATCTTCGGATATGAGAAGCAGTGCTAAGAATGTAAAGCCTGTCGGACTGCTCACGCAGCAACTTCGAAACTCCCTCCGGAAGAAGCCTTCTGAAGCCACGCTTGTGGAATACAATAGCAACAATGATTCCAAGATTCAGAAGCAGCACCACAGTCATCCTATCACCATCCAGAAGGACAGTAGTAGCGATAGCTCCAATGACGACGAGACCCTGGCAGACGCTACCGTTAAGCCCGGCTCTCTATTGAAACCAAGCGAATATGGCTCGACTGTTCGGCCGGACAACAAGTTCCTAAAAGCTGCACCAGGCAGGAAAGACTCCATAGCAAAGATCCGAGATCATGGTCTTTCGCCCCTCAGCGCTATGTCTCCATGGCTAACCCTGCTCAACCCGTCAAATCCAAGAAAGGACAACATGAGTGTCGCAAGTCAATTCAGAAGATGGCAACATGTGTTTCCACGGGCGATACCAACCACAACCATAAAGTGGAAGTCTTTGACGTCTCCAGCCGCCCTACCATTGACTAGCGAGTACTTTCCATCCCACGAAGAGCTGAAGGAACAATACAATGAGAAATCTCACCGAGTTCGAGTCCCAGAAGATGAAGACAATGATTTGAAAGCTGCCAATACTAAGGAGCTGATGCGACGCTTGGTCGCTTCTCGTCTGTCCAACGGCTTCCAGCTCGTGATCGGAGATGATGCCAAAGCACACGCAGAAGTTCTTGATCTCAAGCTAATCGACTGCTTTGAGCCTGATCTTGCAGTCAATCAGCACTCCGTGGTCTTGATGAGCATTGGCAACGACTATCACCAGCTTCAGTGCATGATGGAGGATGATGTCCTGGTGAAGCGATACATCAGAAAGCCGACGGAATTACCTTCACCGCGGCAGGAGTCTAGGATCAATTACAAGCCGCGGGTAAGGACCATGCTGGCAGAGACGTACTCGAAGCGAAGCTTTGTTCTCCAGAATCCCCGATCGGTATACGACTGGAGTGCGATTGACGACCACTCGGCTGGCGTCAAGCCTGAGCTCTCCGAGGAATTTCGATTCTGGAGAGCGAGATTTGTGCTTATTCCAGTAGACCTGCCCAAAGGTTCTCGCGGACCACTTGCCCCGGTGGCGGAGGTCACAGATGAAGAGACACGACTTGAAGGTATTCAGAAGCTGACACAAATGTGGCAGAGGAACCGATACTTCCCACCTAGCGAGAGACGTCATCAAGCTTCTCTACCGCAGCAGCACAAAGATACGAATCCTCTTGCTATTGATTATCAGACTAGAGATCCCTCAGCTGTAATAAGAGCACATGCCCTGGGACCACTGGAGATCCTCCTGCATGGTGGTGACGGGTTCCCGCTGTTTGCAGAGTCCGAGATGTACCACAGTAGCGACTTTGACCTTCAACGAGTTGCACAGCATTTGCAATTCAAGCCACCGAAGGGTGTCGTTATGGTCGACCGACGTTGGCATTGGAAAGTGTACCACAGGTGCTTTAGAGGGGACGAGCTCACATCCTGGATCTTGGCCAATTTCAAGGATATGGAAACCCGTGAGGACGCAGTCAAACTTGGTAATGAATTGATGAAGAAGGGTTTGTTCACGCATGTGTCATCCAAACACCATTTCAGAGACGGTAACTACTTCTACCAGATGTCCAGCGAATATCGAATGGCATCGTCACAGGATTCCCGAGGTTGGTTCAGCCGCATGACAGACAGATCAATTCCCACGACTCCAAGCCCAGACACAAGCCATAGCTCACCGATGTCAGAAAGACCAGCCTCAAGAACTAGTCGCGGATCCTCTGACACTTCTTCGGGCGAGCAGACTCCTACCCAAGAAAAGGTTCTCGAGCTCAGTCGCATGCTACAATACGATGTCGATCCTAGACGTAAGTCTTGGAGACCAGAGATTATACATCTTCATTATGACAGGATCCATAATCCTGACAATTGCTATCATTTGCGAATTGAGTGGATGAACGTCACTTCGAAATTGATTGAAGACGTGGTAGTACAGTGGGCCACTACTGTGGATCGATACGGTCTGAAGTTGGTCGAGGTACCTATCGCAGAAGCCTGCAAGATCAGCCAGGATCATCCATTCAGGACTCCGTACAAAATCGAGCTGATGTCACCGCCTCCAAAGAGTCCACCACGGCACTATTTCGAGGCGACCTCCTTTGGAGCACACCCTATCGAGGATCATCTGGCTTATCATAAGGCTCTGCTACGTAAATGGGACTTTGTTCTCGACGTGGAAAGTGCTAGATCATTCGACCCTGCTGTACCAGTAACTTACTCTTGGGGTAAACCATCCTACCAATATACCCAATTCATCCACAAATCCGGCACTCTACTCGCACAGATTACCGACGATGGCATCTTTCTCTTGCTCGCAAATCGACTATGCTCGAATCGAGTAGCCACCAACAAAGACACCAACAAGCTTGACATCAACGAACGGGCGCCGCTTGAGCGCCGCACAACCCGCACCACAGCGTCACCATACGCCTCCCCACACATCCGTCCATCCGACGTTCCCATCCCACCATCACCACACCTGTCCGCGCTCTCCGCCCAACGACCCTCGGTCGCTACCTCCCGTGCCCCTACCGCGACCTCGAAGAAAGACAATTCCCGGCCTCTGTCCTTCTCGGAGTCGCGCCTGAACGGCAAGCCCCTAACAGCAGAGGTCCTCCTGAGCGTCTTCGAGAAATACTGCCACAACAAGCACGAGCTCGACCTCTTCTGGGAAGACGCCCTCAAGCCATCCGCCTCCCCTAGTCCGAGGCAGTACCCGGCCGACCGCGCCAGTCCGCGCATCACCCCCACGTTGCGTGGCGTAAGCGCTGCATTTGGACGGCAGGGTCGTGGGGCTGAATTGGGTGCTGTGGAGGAGATCCCGAGCTTGGGACTGCCGGAGCGTAGGATGCAACTTCAGGGTGCGAGGGCGGCGAGTTATGCGCCTGGCAGTGGGTTTGGGCTTGGTCCTGGTGCAGTGGAACGGGAACGAGAAAGGGACAGGGAGAGAAGAGAGAGTGGTAGTGAGGGGAGAAGTGGTGGGCTGGCGGCGCAATTGTTGGGACGACCGACCAGTCCGAGGGATGTGCTTGAGGGGATGAGGAGGGCTAGTACGCATAATGGTTGATCCCGACTGGCGTACACCGGATCGAGGAAGACATAGGACAGGGACGACGTGTGTGATATTTTGGAAATCGATGATCATGTTCGCTCAGACTGTCCTGTTCCCATCCCATGCAATACCTGTGATGGGAGACTTTGGCGCTTCTTGTCCCTCCACAACATGCACCACTTCGCCATTCTCGTCCTTGCCAACTTCCTCAGCCGTGGTGTCCTTCCTTTCACTCTCCTCTTTCTTCTCCTCCATCGCCTCTATCTTCCCTCCATCCGCATCATCTCTCCTCTTCAAGATAGCCAGAGCCTCGACGTGTGCCGTCTGGGGAAAGAAGTCCCAGCCCATGAGACTCTCAATCTCGTACCTGCCCTCCTCGCCGCACAGCATACCGACATCCCTCGCCTGCGTATGCACATTGCAGCTGACATACACCACCCTCATCGGCGCGAAACTCAACAATTGATTCAGGAAAGTTTCGTCACACCCTTTCCTACTCGGATCAAGCACCACGACTGTGTTGTCTGCGGGGAACTCGCGCACATGGGCGAAGATATCCTTTGCATCCCCAGCTAGGAACGAGCACTTGTCTTTCGGCATATTGTTCAGCTCGGCGTTGCGTGATGCAAAGTCGATGCTCTGCGAGGACGTGTCGATGCCGATGGTGCGCTCGAACATGTCCGCCAGGAAGACAGAGAACAGACCGGAGCCGCAATAGGCGTCGACCAAGTGGGTGATGTTATCTGGGTTCGGATGCATGTCTGCGGAGGAAAAGGGTGGGGTAAGCTTCGGTGGTGGACAGCGGATGTGCGACTTGATGTGCAGCAGGAAAGGGTAGAGGATTGCTTCGTTGTTCTGGAAGAAGGCACCTGCCGGATTGTCGAAGCGGTGGCGACCGACGAATTCGGTGCTGATGGCTTTGGGGTCGGTGATGCATGTTTTGACCAGGTAAGAGAAGCCGTCATCTTCCATGGTGAAGTCCTCGGGATGCTCGGTTCTGAAGTCGATGTTGAGCTTGTCGACATCTTCTTTGAGGAGCTTCTTGATGGTACGCGCTTGGGTCGAGCCGATACCTGAATTCAGGCGTGCACCAGGGTTGTCCTTTTCGATGGATGCAGTGTTCTGGCGACAGAGAAGGGTTGCGCCGCGGTTATATTGGTCGATGTTCTTCGCCACTCGCTTGCGTTCGCGTATCAGGCCCTTGCGGACGGCATCTGTGCCGATGGGGCAGTCCTCGATGTCCATGGTCTTGCGGGTGCCTTTCTGCATGAATCCAATAGCAGGCACACTCCCCCAGTTGGGCTTGTTCCCATGCCTTCTATCCCTACGAGCATTTGGCGGCCCATCAAAGTGCGGCGTGAGCTTCGTCCTGTAGCCGTATGGTTCTCCAGATGGATGAGTATCTCCTACTTTTGGCACCTTGTCTGATGGTAGCTTGGAGAAGTGCTTATAAGCTTTCTCAACAATGGTCTTCTTGTGGACCAGCTGATCTTCTTCGCTCATCATCTGAAATTGGCAGCCCGAGCATTTTGCGAAATATTGACATCGTATCAGGTCATCGTCTCGCTTTGAGGACTTTTTGATGACCTTCACGAAGTCCGCAACCGAGTATGGTTGTTGACGATCATGGCGTATGATCTTGGCTCGGACCTTGTCTCCTGGCACGACAAATGGCACAGCAACTACTTGAGACGTGTCTGGCAGGACTGCTAGCCCATCTCCGGTCGATGAAAGCTCTTCTATATCCAGATCAACCTCAGTAAAGGGCTCCGGGAGATCGTCCTGGGGATCAGTATTTGCGGATCTGTCGTCCTTAGGTCCAAGTGACTGTTTTTGTAGAAGTTCTCGAACATCTCTGATCAGAACATCCTCATTCGAGCCCTCGGCAACGCTCGAACCTGTCTTTTGCTTCTTGTTCTTCTTGAAGTGGCGTTTGCCCTCATTGAAGGCTCTCTTGTTCGACGGCGGGGCCTTGGAGTGACCATTGGCCTGCCTCGTCTCTACCATGATCGGCGAAATGGTCCTGAATGCTAAAAGCGAACGTGGAACATGCCTCAAACCATATCGGAATGCTAGCATTGAAGTGAATAAAACTTACATGGAGCTTTGGATGCATGCAAGGTGAGCCTCGTCTTGGCATTCAAAAAGTTCGCTCTCGCGAATAAGCATCAACTCCATAACTATCCTACCATACGACCACAACCAAAACTACCACCTCTGCCGCTGAGACGAGGCTGGGTATTGCAATCACTATGAGTGGCGCTTCATCCTCCAAATGCCTCTTCTGCAGGCTGCTGCCCTCCCTACCCAAAGGACAGTCGATAGCTTCGCGGCGAAAGTTCCACAGCACACCATCGAATCACGCAAGACGAAAACCATCTTTTACCAACGTAAGAGCAGTAGACCTTGGTATAATCTTTGAAAGGAAGACGGCGCAAGTGGAGCGTGCTTTACCAGCAAAAGCCCCATCCCCAAAGGCCAGATCTACGAGTAGCAATGCCGTAGCGCAAAGACCAGCATACCGCGACCCACGAGCAATTGACCGAGAACGAGTCTCTGAGGCGCTCACAAAAGCCACAAATCTCTTCAAGCCATACACTCCGCGGGAGAAGCAGCTACTCGCACTCAAGTACACCCCTGAGCAACTCGCCGCACTCGAAGCCGCCGAGGCAAGCATCAACCCAGAAGATGTTGCTGCGCAAGGCAGAATGCGTGACGATGCCATGCGCATCGAATACAGAGATGACTTCAGCAAGATCCTCCCGCTCATCGACCATCCCATTCGCGCACCGGACGAGGATATCGACCCTGGCATTCGGCCGCTCACCGAGGAAGAGACAGCGAAGCGCTTCGCAGACTGGTTCGAAGCAGTCGCACAACGGCAGCAAGAAAAAGCCGACGCGGAAGAGGGTGTTGTCACAGAGACTCAACAACTCCTGCGCGACATGAAAGCCGGCGTCGAGCTCGGCATCCACCCCGCGGACGGTCTCACACCACAAGAACGCCTGACCAAGCTCCGCCGGTATGCAGAAGAGCACGAAGACGAATTCGACGACGTTGCCGCCTTCGAGCGCTTCGTCGCAGACCCGAACAACTTCTTCTTTTCCCCAAAAGGCACTCTACACAGCCAGTCCGACGCGCTCGCCGACGAGCTCCCCCGTCTGGAAGACCCACGCATCGTGGTCGAGAACGAGAGCGAAGACCCACACAAAGAGCGGTTGATGCTGCAGACGGGTCTCAGCGAGAGCGTAATCAAGGGCATCCGCACCAAGATCCTCGTGCAGCATCGCGTGGTGAACCAGACGCGTATGGGCAAGATCCAGAGCATGTACTACCTTTGCATTGCTGGTGACGGGCAGGGTATGCTGGGGATAGGCGAGGGGAAGAGTACAGAGGCCGACGAGGCGGCGAGGAAGAGTAGGCTGAATGCGATACGGAATATGAAGCCGATACCTCGGTATGAAGAGCGCACGATATTTGGTGAGGTGGAGGGAAAAGTTGGTGCCAGTGTTGTAAAGCTGAGCGCGAGGCCGCCTGGTGAGTACATACAATCTCTGAGTATGGGTTGTGGGACTAACGAACGCAGGTTTTGGCAATAGATGTCAGTCCCTTATCTTTGAAATGGCTAGAGCGGCTGGTCTTCGTGATCTCTCGGCACGGTGTCTGAGATCGAGGAACAAGATGAATGTCGTGAAAGCGACGTACGAAGCGCTCATGAGCCAGCGTGACCCTGAAGAGGTGGCGATTGCGAGAGGCAGGAAGATGGTGGATGTGAGAAAGGTGTACTATGAAGGCTTGGTCTATTAGAACATAGATACATACTGTACAAACAAGGAAGAGCACGGCTTGCACTGTATGGACATTCTACACCTCCATTTGACATTGCAGGTCTTCGTATTGCCATACTGCGTTCACTGGCACAAGTGCAGTCTTATAGTCTTCGCCTGTCGCAGGCTCTTTCCACATATCTTGGGTATCCTCTTCCACGCTCTCATCCCCGGTCCACTTGAACGCAATCGTATCGGCATGACAGTTGCCGCGCTATGCCTGTCTTCGCAAGAGAATTGCTGGTGTCGTGCCGGCATGCGTCCGCGAGCCGTTCGCTCGTCTCCATCCATAAGTCGTTCAGACTTCCAAGTGCTGATCTATCCGCGCTCAACTGCTGCGAGAGATATTTGCGTGCATCTCGTTGCTACCATAGAACCTGCAGTGGAGCTTTACTCCGACATCCCGACCCTTGACCTGCTTTGGCCGTCTTTAGGCTCATGTGGTGGACACAGGAGGGCAGCTCATCCCTGCTCCTCCCCAAATATCTCCTGCTGAAGCACAATGCTGTACACACTTGCTTTCAACAATGTAAAGACCGTTGCCGTCTTGCGCTCTAGTCCACGAAGGGCATCCAGTATCTCTGCTGATGGGCGGGTGGAGAGGTCTGCTAGGATGCCTGAAAGCTGGTGTGTTTTAGCTTGTTCTACCATCATCGCACTTTCACTGCTCTGCTTCTGCGGTTCGTGATGATGCATTTCTACGAGCTGGGGCTGATCATTATGAATGCTGAGAGAGCGTTCGAGGTGCTGTGGAGATGACAGAGGGGGAAGAGCCAACAGGAGTCAGGGCTTTTTGGGGACGAAAGGATAAAAACAGGCGACCAAGTAACACATGCAAGGGTCATAACTTCGAGGCATGCAGAAAATATGTAAGACGAGAAGAATCACGTACCTTGTCCAAATTCCCTGCCAACGCGGCGTACTCATCCAGCACTTCCTGCTCGAGCGGCGAAAGGAGCTCTTCATCTGTGTTTTGTTGTGATGACATGATTCGGTCAATCAAGAATCCAACCAGTCGTTTCAGGAGGAAGAGCAGAAAGGTGATCGCTGAGGTCGTAGTGTAAGTCGAGTTACACGCGATGCCCGACGCGTCTATACCGATTTGCCAAGAACGGTCCGCTGCAAGACACCAAGCATCTACCTAGCATATTATATACGTATCAAGAATTCTGAACGCCCATTTGTCGGCTAGCCCAACAGAAGAAGACCATAATGATAAAGTTGTCATCTTCCATTGCATAAGCTATAGACATTCCTCCCTATCCTCGCATCAAATCATCTCTCATGACCCAGAAATCAAAGCATGAAATTCATCAAATGCAACTTCATTTTGACTCCCCTCTGCGAGTAATAGACGCCATTTGCCCGTCGTCGTGACTCTGTGATTGTGATAAAGATACGTAGCACTCGTGGCCCTCAACCTCTAACCTCCATGCCCTTTTCATACCCTCGACCCATTGCCGCCTTCCTTCCGAAATTTCCCTGCCTCTCCACCCCAGCTCCTCACAGCTCTCAAGCATTTCCTCTTATGTTTCCCATTCTTCTTCGCTTTCAGCGTATACTACCGCCCATTCCTTCCATGATGTGGCGAATGATCATCCCCATCATGATGCAACGTCACGCTATTGAACTCCTCGAACGGATCGGCCAGCTCCCCGCCGGGCGTCGCGAGCCCAGAATCAAGCGGCACGCCCTTCATCTTGCTCGCACTGACACCGAAACCTTTGTTGATGCCAGTGTGTCCGCTGCCTAGATCCACGGATCCGGACTCTTTCATGTTTCGAAAGTTGACTGTGTCGGCGCCTTTGCCTTGGTTCGGGATAATGGGCGGCTTCATGTGGCGCAGAAGTGCCCATTGCGTGGTGCGGAAGAAGGGGTGCGCTTTCACGTCTGATGCGCCTGCGCGGGAGCCGAGACGGCGAAGTTCGTCTTTGATGAGGAGTTTGCGAATTAGGGATTTGCAGAGGCTGTGGGCGCAGGATTAGCATCGAGGTTAGAGAACAGGGAAGAGGGAAGCTTACTTGCTGACTTGGGGAGCCCCGCCGCCTTCTGGCAGGGGCACTTCGTCGCGGAGGATGTTGGCGAAAGTGGCATTGCGATTCTTGCCTTTGAAAGGCGTTGTGCCGTACAGCATCTCGTAGATGAGGATACCGAGGGTCCACCAGTCTACCGCCGAGGTGTGACCGCAGCCTTTGATCACTTCGGGGGCGATGTACTCTTCTGTGCCGACGAACGAGTTTGTGCGGAAATTGGCGATACAGGACTTTGTGTCGATGACCGGCGCGCTGCCTTGAGATGAGGACATGCCGGATCGATTTGTGCCCATGATCATGGTCGGCACTCCGCCAGGATCTGATTGCTTCGAAAGATCAAAGTCTGACAACATGATGTGGCCAGATTGATGGAGAAGAATGTCTATGGCTGTTAGCATGGTGATTAGAGTGGGTCTTGCATCACTTACTCTCTGGCTTCAGATCTCGATAGATGAAGCCCATCAAGTGCAGGTATTCCAATGCTGCTGTAACTTCTGCAGCATAGAAACGTGCTGCATCTTCATCTACACATTTATTCGGTCTCGTCTGTAAGGCTCGGAAGAACTCGCCACCGCTGCAGTATTCCATGCAGAGATATAAATGATCTTCTGACTGGAACGAATGATATAGAGTAACAATGAAGGGGTGGTTAGAGGTCGCGAGGATTTCTTGCTCGGCCAGAGCTCGTTTGATCTTGTTGCGCTTGATCATCTCCTTCTTGCTCAAGACTGAATTGTGTCAGCTGGGCAACTCCCGTCATCGTCGCATTCGTCTTACCTTTCATGGCATATAATCTCGAGCTCTTCTTCTCCCTCACCAAATACACCTTGCCTACATCACCCTTTCCGATTAGCTTGATCTTGTCGAAACTCCCTGGTCCGACTTCGACATTCCGAACCTTAATGCTGTTGCTGCTGTATGTTCTCCGGAAAGCCACAGAATCTCTCAGTTGTCCCGGGCTTGCGCTCAGAGATGGCACAGGAAGTAGTCCTCCATCTCCATTGATGCTCGTATCAATGGTCAACGCCTGCGTAGACTGATTCGAAAGCTCTCCGACCTTCAGTGTGCTCTTCTCGGTCGGCGTCCGTGGCCTGTTCTTTTCTCCCTCTTTCGTGAAAAGGCCCTGTGCATTTGGGGCACTCGCTACCCTTCGCAACTTCCGGGCCAACTCTTCCTTTCCATTGGTCGATGCAGCATCTCCATCTGCATCCGCATCGTTCTCTTTATCTGCCGAGGCAGTATCCGAAGGGCTTGGCGGGACGCTACTGTCGTTGTGATGTCGGATTGCAGGTGGTCCTTGGTGCTGAAAGTACGGATTCGCATGCGCTGTCGGACTCATGCCTTGATCTAATGTGTCGCCCTCGCTGGCAACGGTCTGCGACCTGTTTCGTCCAATGTGGGGCAGAAACCTACTCTGGCGGAGTCCGCGAGGGGTGGAGGAACCTGAATCGTCCTTCTCGTTCGATGACTTGCCTATACTAAAGGCGTCCTTGCTGCCGGACGAGTTGATTCTGAAAAAAGACTTTATCTTTTGCGAGACCTGGCTGTTGGTCCCATTGACTTGGCGGTTTGTGGAGAGGGAGTTGCCCGTGAAGGCGCGCTTCTCGGTGGGCATATTGGGGTTGTGTTGGTGCCGCAGGATTTGTGTCATTGGCGGAGGAGGCCGCTGAGAGGTCGATCGGGGTATCTAGGGATATGTAATATTCTATACGTCTGCCTGCCTCTGATTCTGGTTGAGATCGAGCAGGGCGGTAACCGGAACTGGGCCGATTGAGATGTGGGTCAAATCGCCATACTGGATATGGCGAATTACAGACGTACCACGAAGGGCCGTTCGATCGAAGAGCGATACGTGAGCGTATATGTAGACCGAGTCAAGACAGACTGTGGTTTGCAATGACGGAAGACAGGCGACGTCTGTGTAGTCCTAGTCGGTCTGCTTAACAATCGGTCTTGGCGCTTTTTGGCCGGCGCAGTCGCCCGTAGCTCCTTCTTCTCTGAACCCTCCGGATTCGCTTCCTCCAGACCTTGGAATCGTCAAGGGCAAAAAGTGGGGGCAGCCACGGCATCATGCGGCTGTGAACCGGCTTTGCTCCCAAAGATCGTCAACATGGAAATGGGTCGTGATCGAATTCGTTTATCAAGCGTTTGATCGCTAGTCCGACAGGATATCTGTAATATACACGAGCCACTGGACAAGAGAGATTGAGCAGACGTACAATGGTACTTGTGTTGCAGTTCATTTCATGTATTATGAAATCCCAGATCTATCTCAAGACCTGGCCGAGTGGAGATGGTATCTATTTGGTATCATACAGCCAGCGTGAAACTCCTTGCTGGACATTCCATTCGTCTTTGTCCCTTTCCCTTCCTTTAGAGTCATGCAAGTCCCATTTCCAGATCCCTTGGACCGCCAAAAAGGCTTAGACCCATGAACTCCCGCTCCGCCGGCAAATGACGAATTGAAACAAAGGAAATATCAGTAGGGCGAGCTTTTCATGCCCGACCTCCACCAATCAGCTCGGCGATCTTGCCGGCTACTGCGCTCGGGTATCCTCTGCTAAGCGCTTCAGCGACGACGGACTCAGCACCGGCGTGATCCTCGACAGCGAGATGTGCGCGGACCATGGCCTCGTACGTGCTGGGCTCGCGGTGGTAGATGTCTACCATGCCAAAAGCCTCCTGGGCCTTGGCGAGATTCTTCTCCAAGGTCCAGCCATGGATGAGGGCATTGACGATGTAAGGGGTTAGCTCGACACGACGCCTATTCATATCGGCGAGAAGGGCGTCTGACTCAGTGACACGGTGGTTGGCGACGAGGGATTCGACGAGGGCTTGGTAGATATTAGGCTGAAGGCGAACGGCAGGGTTGGCGCGGACTTCGTCGAAGAGCGCTTGAGCACCCTCCATGTCGTGCTTGACGCAACCCTTGGCGTGGATGAGACTGGCGTAGTGGACTGCTTCTGGCTGCAGACCGGCATGCTGCATCTGTGCAAGTACAGCCTCGGCGGAAGTCATGTCGACTGGCTCAATCGTTGCGTGAGCATCGATCAGAAGCTTGAAAGTGTGGGCGGTCGGCTCGATGTTCAATTTGCGCATTCTCTCATAGTAAGCGAGCACCTTGGATCGGTCTCGCTTGGTCGTCAGGAAGAATTGCATCAAGCTGTGGTATGGCGCGGGCCTTGGCTTGTAGTTGTTGCTGGCTTCCATCTCCTCAAAGATCTCCTCAGCAAACTTCTCATCGCTAACTCTGCATAACGCGTTGACGATCGTGCCGTAGGTGACAGAAGTAGGACGGATGCCTGAGTTCCTCATCTCGGCAAAGTAGAAGAGGCAGTCATCGATGCGACGTGCCTTGCCGAGCTTGCCTATCAAAGCGTTGTACAGGAATGAAGTCGGCTCCACACCCTCTGTCTTGGAGCGGAGAAAGATTTTGACGGCCTCACTTGCCTCATCAAAAGTCTTGGTTGTCTCCTTGAGAGAAGTGATGTAAAGTCCAAAAGTGTTGGCAGACGGAGCAGCTCCCATGTCGAGTAGATCCTGGTGATATCTGGTAGCGAAGTCACGACGTCCAGTAGTAATACATGCCGAAACCATGGAGTCTAAGATGGCAATCCAGCCATGTTTAACAATGCGGTACTGTGGAAGAAATGGAACATCTTGCTTCGCCATCTCAAGAACCTCCTGCGCGGTGTTGAGCTGGTTCGCTTTGGCTGCCGCCTGGATGAGCTTGCCATAGGCAAAAAATCGGGGATGACGACCGGCGCGCCGAATATTTCTGAATTTTGTGAGCGCTTCGCTTAGGACGGATGCCGGTCGAGCATTAGATTTCTCCAAGATGTCAGTGATGACGACAGATCCCTTGTGGTCGGTCTGAGCAATGTACGGGTCGAAAGAGTCGTCGTACATGGTCTGTGGTGCGGGTTGCGATACTGGTGAATAGCTGGGATATGAGTTGGCATGAGAGGGTTGGGGTGCAGCTGGATAGCGATAGCCATTCCACAGCCGACTGAGGTCGGAGTTGCTGACCACACTGAGGGCCTGCTCGATCAGCTTCTGTGTTGTGACTTCAGGGAGAACTGATCGGCTGATCAAATTCTCTACCATGCACGAGAACCTGGCGGGACCAGCAGTATCGTTTGAAGACTCCAGGAGATGCCTGGCCTGTACTTGTATGACGATATCCAAGTCGGTAGACTCCATGTTTGCAATTTGTGCGGCGCTGAGAGAAGCAAGCAGCGGCTCGGTGGAGAAGAGGTTGTGCATGCCGTTATCGTTCATGATGCGCAGCAATTCTGCGGACGCTTCAGGGGTAATGGATGCACCACTAGCACCAAGGACGGATCTTGTCATGACCTCAATGGCCTCTTCGATTCTTTCTGATGCCTCTCGTCCTTCCACTGAATTAGGCTCAAATTTGCTGCGATACTTGGCTAGCACATTCCTTGCAGGGCGGAGGCCTTGCATGAAGAGACCATTGTTGATGAGGGCCTGTGCGCGCAAGGCAGAAAGTTGAATTGTCTCGAGACTTGCTGGTGCCTGCTCAATTGTACTCCAGAAACGCTCGCCGCCTTGGGCATTGTTGTTCCTCATGTGAAGCGCAAAGATGGCTAGAGCAGATTGCGAAAGGTCTGCATTGATCTCCACCAATGCGTCAAAGGCCTTGATGGATTCAGCCGAGTGGCCAAGATCTGCGGCTTTGGCTGCAATGGTTTCAAGCGCTACGGGATAGTGCTTGGCAGACAAGTTGTTCACAATGGTATAAACCGCCTCAAAGTTGCCAGACTCCAGCTCCAGCGGAAGGATGCTCTTCGAAATGATCGTACCTAGAGAAATGTGCTTGGCGCCATTCGCCTTCTCCTCGACCTTGATGCGAGCAAGCAGCTTCTTACCGTCTGTGAGCCGTCCCGCTTGACCGTACGCGCGCACGAGAGCAGCATAGATCTCTGCATCGATCCTCTTCATCGCGGTTTCACCCGCATTGTGAGAGATGGCCATGTCACGGTAGTCATCGTAGGAAGATACCGCATTCTTGAGATCTCCAACCTCACCGAAAGCTTTGATCATAGCTGGGTATACACTCGAGTCAACCGAGACGCCTGAAGTGCGCGAAGCATTATAGAGATCGATCATCTCCGGGACTTGTCCCCTTACAGCGCATGCCATAATCAGAGCCTCGTATGCGCTGCTTCGAAGTTGCAAGCTCGAATTGCTCAAGAACTTCAAGGCAATGCTGAGGGTCTGATCTTGAGATGCCATCTGATACTCCAAGTCGTCGAGTGCGAAAGCTGCGGCATGGTTGCCGAGGCGGTTGCGTTGCTCGAGAAGCAATTGCGAAGCTTTCGCGGTGTCCAAAGCTCGAATCGCCAGAGTGTCCACGATCATTGACAGAGTCTCGGCGTCTGGAACAACATTCCGGCGCATCATATCAGCGTAGATGTCAAGGACCCTGGGGACCTTTTGGTGCTTATGTTCCGTTAACTCGACAGCGGAGGTCAGGAGTGCGCGGTACGCCTGCTGGGAAGGTTTCGCGACCCCATCGCGTAGCATAGACTCGAACAAGGCAGGGATCTGGACATAATGGCCAGACTGATGGAGTTGATCGATCTGGGAAGTGTAGAAGTCGGCACGTGCCCTGTCAAGTGCTGCTTGAGAGTGCTCAGGTGACGATAATTCCAATCCCTCATGCTCTGCTGTCGCCTCCACTGGTGAGTCCCGACGGACGCGCTCGCCGGCGATGCTCTCGGTAACCTGCGCAAAAGCGGCCGCCTCCGCTTCGACATTGTCGATTGCCTTTGCAAAATTGTCTACCGCGCTTGTCGAGTAAGAGCGCTTCAGGTTCGAAGGCTCATCAACTTCTTTGAATGCAACAGCATGGGAGTCGCCTTCGGAAGCTTTTGCGTAGTCATTCTGAGGTTCAGGAATAGTAGTAGGTGGCTTCCATCCCACCCTCTTCGCCAGCGATTGGTGGTGCCATTCCTTGACCTCCGACTTGTGATGTTTCTGCCATGCCTCGTGGTAGTGTGCTAGACCGGACTCGACATGCCCATCCTTACCAACCGAGCCATCCGCGGCCTGATTGGCAACGGTGCTGAAGTGAGCATGTTGACTGGACTTTGGCTTTTCCTTGAATCGACTAAGAAAGTTGGAAGCAAGAGGAGCGACGGGAGTATTCTGAGAGGCGTAGGAGGATTGAGATGCGGCGACGACGGTTTGGGCGTATCCGTGAGTGAAGGACTTGAGGGCAGTGCCAGCTAGACGCGAAACGTGTACGGTCGACTTGGGCAACACCATTTAGTGAACTGAAGGTTCCTTCTTGAAGGAAGGTAGTGACCTTTCGCTTGTCAGCGTTAAATTTGTAAGGCTCTCGGGGCGTGTTGCATACCCTAGACCTCAAGCTTACAGATGTTGCAGGCTCATTTGACAGCACTAGACCGTCAAACAAACGCGCTACTCAGAAGAAGAAACCGAATGGTATAAGAGTCACCGTGGTGCAGTGACCTGTTGTATGGTGACGGAGACAGCCCGCAAGGACCTGACTCCAATGTGTGCAGTTTAAGATCGTGTGTGGGTAATGAAAGACTTGCAACTGTGCCTGAGTAGAGTATTTCAGGCAACGACAGGACGACGGGAATGATGACAGCTCGAGAGTGTAAATGTGGAGCTGTGGATATGGAGGAAGGATGGGCTAGTCAGTCATCCCGGACGGTGGCTGAGAATGCGCGTAGAATCCCGAAAAGATTCCTGCGAATTCTCTGAGCTCTTTTTTGCTGGTCGGTCCTTACGGCTTGCCGACTCTCCGACCGCGACTCGTGCCACGTCTTTTGTCTGCACCCAGTCCCCTCTCTTCGGTAGTCATCTGCTGTCCACTAGCTTTTTGCTGACAGCAGGGCCCTGGTCTTGCCCCTTTCGGGCCAGCATCTCGTTAGAAGAGATTGACGGAACCAACCATTACCCTTTCAAGCAGCAGGGCCAGCACAAGTCGATGCGGTCACCATCTCTCCGCCATTCCCAAGGCCATCCTGGTCTTTCTCACTGGTCTCCCGGGTTTTCAACGTAGGCCCGTCCTGCTGACTTGCCCTGCCGTTCTTTGCGGATCTCATAATTCCTCCATCGTATTCTAGCATCCCTTAGTATCAAGGACTAGCTTTCCGCTTTCCGACACTTCTTCGCCATCACATCAGAAAAACGTTCGGCGTGCCAGGCTTAGCTGTACCTGACGCCGTTCCTGATCGTCGTCCCCGGAACGCAAAGCCGACGTGAATCGACCAGCACAGCGCAAGGGCAGATGACCCAATCCGCTTCCGTGGCAGTCTCTGCTCCAGGCAAGGTACTCCTCGCGGGTGGATATCTCGTTCTTGACAGGAAGTACACGGGTCTTGTCTTCGGCTTGGATGCTCGCATACATGTCTGTATTTCTCCAGTTCGGACATCGCCTGGCGTTATACTGTCGGAGATAATTGTGCAATCGCCCCAATTTCTTGACGCGATATGGGAGTATGGATACCGACTATCTCCCGGCGATGGTGGCATGCAAGTGACTGAACTTCGGGCGTAAGTGCATCATCTCCGTTCTCCAGCCCTTTCTCCTTCCCGGGACCCCGCTACCCCGCTACACTACCACTGACAATCCCAAGCGACGCCGACCTTTCCCTCACCCGCAACCTCTTCATCGAAACCGCCCTCTCCTACGCCCTGACCTATATCTCCACCTATCACCGGCATCCACTCCCCAGCGCCTCCATCACCATCCTAGCCGACAACGCATACTACTCCGTCCCCCGTGACTCCTCCCCCTCGCGCTTCCACAACTTCTCCCTCCCTCTAATAGCGGCGCACAAAACAGGTCTCGGCTCTTCCGCAGCCCTCGTGACAGCCTTTACCGCCGCACTTCTCCGATACTATTTACCGCGCGAAACCTTCTCTCTCGACGACGAAGCAGGTAAGCGCAAACTGCATAACCTCGCTCAGGCAGCGCACTGCGCCGCTCAGGGGAAAGTAGGCAGTGGCTTCGACGTCGCGAGCGCCGTGTATGGCAGCTGTGTATATCGCCGTTTTTCGCCGTCGTTGTTGCAAGGCTGTGGAGAGGTGGGGACCAAGGGATTTGCGTCGCGCTTGCGTGACATCGTGGATGAGACGCTGCCCGGTGTGGGGGGGAAGTGGGACACGGAGGTCGTCAAGGGGAAGGTGAAAGTTCCGAAGGGGCTGAGGTTGGTGATGTGTGATGTTAAAGGAGGCAGCCAAACGCCGGGGATGGTGAGGAAGGTGTTGAAGTGGCGAGAGGCGGAAGCAGACAGAGCGGAGGAGCTGTGGAAACGGCTGCAAGCGGCCAATGAAGAGTTGGCGGCGGAGTTGGTGCGGGTGGCGGAGCAGAACGGAGGATACGATGGGCTGAGAAGGGTCTTCGAGGAGATCAGGGAGCTGATCAGAGAAGAGGGCGAGCAGTGTGGTGTCCCGATCGAGCCGCCTGAGCAAACCAGGCTGATTGATGCTTGCTCGAAGATGGAAGGTGTAATTGGCGGAGTGGTCCCAGGTGCCGGAGGGTATGATGCTATATCATTACTAATCGAGGATCGACCTGAGGTTACAGACAATTTGAGACAGCTTGTGGAAGGATGGGACTTTGGCGGTGAGGGGAAGGTCAGCGTGTTGCCGGTGCGAGAAGAGATGGAAGGCGTGAGAAGTGAGAAACCAGAGGATTATCGAGGGTGGACTGATTGAGTCCAATCGGGAAGAACGAGGCATGTTCGATTGAGTTGTCGTGATAAGGCATTGAAGGAGTACAAAAATAGCGATCCAAGTACACGAATGATGCAATGGGCAAGAATCTCCATGACCATACTATCCACTTCATGACCGCGATGCTGGTGTCGCGTCTGTTCAATTGGCCGTATCATTTCGCCTCGCTCTCCTGGACGCCATTCTTGACAGTGCGCACCTTGCTCCCTCTGCGAAGCTCCCGCTGCAGCCCCGCTCCACACCGACGTTCTCGCAGGCGTGACTGCTCAGGCAGCGATCTGCCGCCCCATGTACGTCTCACGGACTGTCCGTGACGAAGCAGTGCGTTCTAGCAGCGTGTCGATAGTCTGGGGATTCTCTGGATCAAGTTTCACTTCGTACGGCCTCTTCGCAACGATGGTGTTTTTCTCCTTCATACGCATCCCTGATATGATGGTCGCCCTGTTGATGTCGAGTCTCTCCAAGATCGCTTCAAAAAGCTTGTCGAAGGGCTTCTGCGTTTTGCCGACATCCGCTGCAAGCCAGATCGTCTTGAATGGGTGCTGCGGATCTACCATCTCAGGGAACATCCTTTCGACTGTTGGCACGAGTCCCATCATAGTCTGCGCTTCCGCTAGCTGCTGTTGAAGTGTCAATGGCGGTGGGACAATCATTGAGAATCGGTTTGGTAAGTGAGGAGTCCAGCTGGACATCCTCTAGCCGCAGATAAGCAGAATACCAGAGGTGGATGAGGCAGTCGATTGCGCCAGGCTTGTCGGAGTGAAGCAGCAATGTCAGCAAGATATTTCTGGTTACCACAGTAATCTCCAATCAACCATCCCGACCGTAAGCTGTCCCTTGTAGGTGGTGGGTAGTTCTGAGAAAGCCTCGAAAACATCACCTGGATCAGCGCAACCTGGGCTGGTCAGTCTACGCGATCGAGTTTGACGTGTGTCTGACGATCTCACTTGCAAAGAGGATAGCGAGGTCCGGATCATACCAGGAGCCCTCGTTCGTGGATAGCTTGAAAACATCAAGAGCTGGCACGTTAACCCACAGCATATTCGCCTCCACTGTCGCAGCGCGCCATCCTTGGGGCTCATTCGGAGAGCGGTCCTCCTTGATCCAGGCGGAATCCCAGGACTACTTGGATAGCTCTGACTCGCAGACGTACTTGTAAGGCCTGCAGCTGTCTACCTGCGTATTTCGCTACAATACGCGACCAGGTGACGATGACTGCAGACTTTGCAGGGTTCATGTTGACAGGACTTGTCACCATCACCAACACGACGGGCACATCGAACAGTCATGTTAGTAAGATGTGCGGAGGAAGTGGAACTTGTAGTAGAAAGTGATATGAGTGGAACAAGCTGGAGGAGAATTGTATTTTGTCTGTGAGACAAATATGCCATTGTTAACATTCATTTCACCTGTATTCTGCTGGCATGTGCAGGTATTTGAGATTTTGCAAGCATGTGACAATGACGACAAACGAGACCTGTTGGTGGACATTTGGTGGGAATTTACTACTTCACACATGATCACAAACCGCTGATCCGTCAAGATCACGAACTGTAGAGATAATCGATGCTGCTATGCATAGCAGAACACATTCAAGCGAAGCATGCAAATGAAATGTAGAAGATATAGTGTAGAACGAAGGATAAAGGATATGGTTGGCCCATGCCTGATTCGGGTCAGTCCGCGCGTACATGTGACAGAGAGTTCAGTCTTTGCGTAAGGATGGAGTCGCCGTTGTACCTTTTTTGGCCGCTGCCGTCTTTGCCTGATTGATCCGAAACAGGTTGACAAGTACATGATGCGGGATATTTGGTAATGGCGATATTGACTTGGAAATTTTTTCCTGTTGGGAGGCGTGAGGAGCGTGAGGTCGAGTGAAAATGATTTTATGTCTGGTTGCACACACTGCCTACCACACTCGATGCCCACCGCAATTGCCAAGTAAGCGCAAGGCGGAAGTCAAGATCCCAAGCGGAGCCGTGACGGGTTGTATTGAAGGGTTCGGGGCGTGGACACCCACTCTTTTGCCTGAGCAGAGATCCGAGTAGTTTTTGCGGAGTAAGTAGAATGGGGTCTGATCATCCGCTGATTACACTAGCACCATCTGGCCTCTGAATCACGTCCTCTCTATCCTGATTCTGCTCCAACGCTCATCTTTCCGACAGTTTCATTCCTTGTGTGCCTGTCAGGTACCGCAATATCCGACCATTGTCGTCCTACCCAAAATCGCAACGTTCTCCGGGGGGCTTACCACTATTTTATCGGGCAAGGGACGATCCAGCCAACCCACTTCCTGCCCCAAGTGAATCCTGCGACATCGTTTCTGGCCGGGACTGCCATCCATTACCGGTTTCCGACCTCGATTCTTCTGAGGACACTCCCACTGCTATCTGCACTGTCGCCTTGTCCATGTGAAGTAGTAGTGCGTTACAACCAATTGGCATTATTCCTACACTCGTTCGACTGTATCCAATCACGAGACCATTGCTGTCGACCGAATCCAGCGCTGTCTCTGATCAGGAGCATCTGAAGAGATTATCGATACCTCATAGACTGCACCAATCTCAACATGGCTGATGAGCACAAGAAGACCGAGTCAGAGGCACAAATGCCGTCGATACCACCTCTCGAACTAGGCGACCTCTCCATGTCCAATACGGGTAATCCTGATGCCAACGACTTGGCCACATTGCCGGCGGAGAAGAAGGAGGAGGAGGAGGAGGAGCAAGAGAAGCAAGCAAATGCAGGTGCACAGGGTTCGATGCTGCAAGTGAAGAAGGAGGAACAGCCAAGGACATCGACCGAGCTCGAGGCCGCCGGGGGAGATAAAGCCAGGCCTCTTCCTGCACCTATCGACACTTCAATGCCGGCAATGACTAGACATAATTCGGAAGCTATAGGACCCTCGACAGATTTGCCGACGCCTATGCTGCAGCCTCCCTCATCTGTCCTCGCCGCTGGTCCGGTCGTACAATTCACGCTTCTGCTTGCCTCGACTGGGACAAGACATCCCTTCCAGCTCAACGAGAAGTACTTGAACAAGAGGAATGTTTCAGCATCAGATACAAACGGCAAATTTGATCCGTCGTCAATCAGCGTATACACTCTGAAGGAATTAATCCTGAAAGACTGGCGAGAAGGTATCTAGTACTCAACTGGCATTTTGCCGCAACCCAGCTAATACGTGCCAAAGACTGGGACCAAAAACCAAGCTCACCATCAGCCATCCGTTTAATCTTCTTCGGTCAGCTTCTCTCCGATAATGTCAGCTTGAAAGGTAAGCTTGCTCTCAAACCATAACTCGTGCAGCTCCTAACCCGCTTCAGAATGCAAGCTGCAGACCGATGGCACACCAAATGTCCTGCACATCACTGTAAAGCCGCAAGAAGTCATGGACGACGAAGAGGCCGGCAAGGGCAAATCTAGCATGTCTCGAGACCGGGACGGTGGCGATAGTACCCCGGGTTGTAGATGCGTCATATTATGATCTTCAGCCTCGCTGGAGGATGGAAAAATCACCGCTACGCCGCGAAGGGTAGTCGCGGCAGACCATGGAGGCTTATCTGTCTATGGAGGGAAAGGGTACTTGTGCGGCGTTGCAGAATCTGCCTGCTTCATCCCCCATTTCTCAGGCCAGCGACATCCATCGTATCACAACACTTGCAGTGGAGCGCAGTACACATCGGGCGGAGCATCTGCACGACTCACGGCTTGGAAACGCCGTCACTGGGAGAACATCCAAAGCGCAGACTGAAGAGAGCTGGGACTCAATCGGGGCGAACCTCGGTGCAGTCTCCATTTCAATTAGCACTTGGCTCTCCGCGCGCGTGCCGACTCGGCAGCAAGGGTCAGATATCATCGAGGAGTAGTGCCGGATTCTCAGCAACGACATACTGGAAGGAGAAACGTGCAGAGCACATGAGCTCTCCAAAAGCGCAGGCCGCCGTGGTAACCGAACTGCAAAGAAGCATCATTCATGTATAGACCATTGTAAATTCATTCCTTGAAGGTATTGTACTTCGAGTTCCTGCTTGATGATGGTATCGCGAACTCATTTGGTGATCGGCAAGCGCCGCCCAAAAAGTCCCATGCACTGCAGCTCCGAATCATCAAAATTATTTCCCCTCCATCCCACCTGCCGTTCATTCTGCACTCACGACAAGCTGGCGACACGTTTACTGCGGTTTCGTGTACCTCTAAGAACGATATCCGGATCGAGGTGCGGTACAAAACCGTATTTCATTAGATCAATTGCAGCTCCATACCAAGCACGAAGACACTTCACTCCGGCACCTTTCACCATGGCTACGTCTTTCGACGATCGATCAAAGAATTTACTCACGAACTCATATCCTGGCATCGACCTCTCAGCATCTCCAGTGAGTCTGTCAAAGACTGCATTCCCGTCCGAGACCTACACAAGCGCGGAAGAGACGGAGATTCAAACATGGCTAGAAAAGTCATCCAACGTTGAGTCCTCGGTAGCAGAGCTCAACACGCACTTGTCCTCACGCACAACCATCCTGGGCTCCAAGCCATCGATAGCAGACGTGGCACTATACTCGAAGCTAGCGCCCCTCGTCTCATCCTGGAATGACGAGCAACGTACAGGCAA
The DNA here is from genome assembly GCA_029448695.1 of Elsinoe perseae. Taxonomy (NCBI): domain Eukaryota; kingdom Fungi; phylum Ascomycota; class Dothideomycetes; order Myriangiales; family Elsinoaceae; genus Elsinoe; species Elsinoe perseae. The sequence goes on from JARDAA010000111.1 coordinate 661,154, forward strand.
GGACGGACACCACCACATAGTTCGCTTCGTAGACTACGTCCAGAACTCAGGGACCTACCGTCTCAAGCTTTCCGACTCGGACAAAGTCAAGATCGACCCTTCGAAAGTTCTCTCTCCCATCCCCGCTGTCGACCCTAAAGCCGAGAAAGAGCGCAAGAAGAAGGAGAAAGAAGCCGCAGCCGCAGCAACAGGAGGCGCTGCTGCCTCTGCCACCAAGGAGAGCAAAGACAAGTCACTCCCCGAGCGAGTCAAAGACGCCGCCACGAGTGCCAAAGACAAGGTCGCAGCAGCCGTCACGCCCGACTCCGCAGCCCCTCAACAGCAAAAGAAGAAGGAAAAGGCTCCCAAGCAACCCAAACCCGCCAAAGCCGCCCCTGTCGAGAAGCTGCTGTCCCCTTCACTCATCGACCTCCGCGTAGGCCACATCCTCAAAGCCATCAACCACCCGAACGCGGACTCGCTCTACGTCTCGACCATCGCATGCGGCGACGCGCCCGGCACGGACAACACGAGCGAATACGAAGGGCAGATCGTGCGCACCGTGTGCTCTGGTCTCAACGGCCTCGTGCCTTTGGAGGCAATGCAAGGACGCAAGATCGTTGCGGTATGCAACCTCAAGCCCGTGACGATGCGCGGCATCAAGAGCGCAGCGATGGTGTTGGCCGCGTCACCGCGTCTCAAGGAAGGGGAAACGGACGACCACAAGGGCCCCGTTGAGTTAGTGGAGATTCCCGAAGGCGCAAAGGCCGGAGACAGGGTGTATTTTGAGGGATGGGAGGGCGAGCCGGAACCGGTGCTGAATCCGAAGAAGAAGCAGTGGGAGGTGGTCCAGCCGGGCTTTACCACCGCTGAGGGGGGCGAGGTAGAGTTTGACCCTGAGGGAACGGAGGGGCTGAAGGGGAAGGGGAAGAGGGGGAGGTTGATGGTGGGTGGGAAGGTGTGTACTGTTCCGACGCTGAAGGGGGCGGTGGTGCGGTAGTGGTGTGCTCTACCTCCCTCTGCTTCGATGGTAGCGGACACTGCGGTGGTGAGGACATGCATGCACGGGCAGACAGCGCACTTTGGTCATATCCCTCGAGTACACGACGCATGCGCGAGTCAGTGCTCGGTACATGGCTATACCATCAGCCGTATCGTTTGGCCAAATTACGGACGCTGGCGTATCAGCTTTCTCGAAAAATAGCAGCATCTCTTGGCATTGCAGGATAGAGCGTGGGGGAACCCAGAAAGAGAGCGTGGGGCCCGCTTAGACTTTTACGCGCCAGGGACAAGGCGTTTCCCGTGCCGCTTTGGCTCGTGTGGGAATTAGCGCTGGGCAGAAGTGTAGAATTGTCAAAGGTCTATGCGCATCTAGACTACATCCGCAAACATATCGAGCAGGGAAAAATTCAGAAATTTAGTGGACAAATATTGACATAATATGTGTGCAGTACAGGGTGCTATTCGACCGGAGAATTCTTCTTGGCGGAGATTTTCGGTCTTTCATTGCTTGAGGCAGTCTTTGATTGGAGATGTCACTGCTGACTACAGACTTGTTCGACGAGCAGGAACTATAGATGCTGTGCTTGGGATGCGAGAGGTGGCTGGCCTGGCTAGACTGTTATCGGTTGCGAATTTACGGTTGGGAAATGGGAGCCGGCTTGGGGATGGGAGCCGTGGTGGAAGAGCAGGCTTGGTATGTTCCAGATGGCGCCCCCTAAGTACCATTATCTGGACGTCGAGGTTGATTCTGGACGCTTTGCTTAGAATTCGTGTAGAGCCTTGTAAGATATTTGCAGTCGGTCTGTGGGGATCGCGGCTGCTGAGCTGTCAGGATGTGCATTCGTTCGGCACGAGAGTGGCAGGAGACGCAGTGGATATTTGTGTGGGCCTGAGCAGTTCTCTTCACTAATCGTGCTGCTGATCTCCAGGTTGCTGTTCCTGCAGTAGTGTGTGCACGAACATCGTCTCTGTATCCGAAGCTCGTGCACGTGCTGGTACGAATGCCCATGGCAGGTAAAATGATCACTGTCAGCAATCCGTCTAAACACTGCTACCTACCGATTGTGTATTCTCAATGAGTGGATATTATTTGGATATAGAATGATGCCATATGCACAATCATCAACATTGAGTGGTCTGAACGATCTTCGAGTTGAGCGTCCTGCCTTGATATGAGCGGAGAAATGCTACACTTCTGAAAGTCTGATAGACTGGCCAAGCATATATCCAAGGCCGGTGTAAATGAAGCCCAGGAAAATTATGTTTCAGTGGCACGCGAGAGTAGCCACAAGCAAGAGAAGGGGGAACCAAAATAGGAGACGAGTCGAGACCTTGGACGCAATGCTATCGATACCTTGGATAGCAAGGTTGATACAAGTCAAGCTCGGTCAACAGACATTGTCGTTGATGTCGTTTCTTTGATTGAAGGGGCGACAAAGAGACTAGTCGTCAAGAATCATTCGACGATGCACCAAGGCGACCGATCCCAAGGGCGCCAAGAAAAGTCATGCAGCACCTGAAGCAAGCACAGGTGAAATTTGGGACATACAGCTCGGTTCCAGGGGTCTCTTTGGTGGTAAAGGGAGCGGAAAGCTGACCTTCCCAATTGTTGATCGTCTTGGCCTGCCTGGTGATGTTTACGCTATCAATCAGTATATCAATCAAGGATCAGCGGGAGTGTGATGGATAGAACAATCCGAGGTCATGTAGCCGGTGGGGTTTATTGTATCAGATGATTGCTTGGGAGACAGCAGGAGACGAAGATTTGCTGATTAAGGAAGTTGCGGCGTGGTTGAAAAGCTCCTCCTTCTCTAGGAAGGGGTCCGGTATCGCTTTAACTAGCAATCGCTAGTTCCACAACGTATGTGCTATCCACCATTTCCCTTCAAGGCGCCGCCATCCGAGGATCGGTCCCAGATATTGAGGTGCAGTAGTAGAGTAGATCACTCATATGAGGTACTGCTGAGGTAGCTGCATTGCTACTGCCGCTGATCGACCAAAGAAACAAGAATGCCACACGAACAAAGCGTCGATATGATGTAGCGACCGAGACAACGACAAGACACAATATCAAGACTCTTATATTGTCTTATATTATCATATATCTCGGATCATGCTCGGGACTCACATCTGGATCTTCCTCTTTCCGGCTCCCTGATTACTTTTAATATCGACTAAGTGTCATTTCTTCACCTTTTCCCCCAATCTATTTCCGTCAGGCCGCAAAGTGGAACAGCTGCGAACTACAAAGTCAAAGGCGAAAAAAAGTCAATTGGTCTGTCATTTAACATTGGGGCCCTTTCTGACGACCTTCCAGAATTCCTGAAACTCATGGGCTAGTGCCAGGCCGCGCACGGCTGGGGACATGGTCTCTTGGCCTCTCCTCCATTTCCAGCACAGAGCTGTAGCGACATGACGACGACGGGGCAGCCACCTGCACGCCGGGCCCGCGCCCATCACCAGATTCACCGCCTAGGAGGGGGACGACAAACTGGTTCCCGACTGGGCAGTCCACGCCCAGCCTGCTTATCCAGTCTTAGACCGCGGCTTGCAACTTGCTTGAAGTGCGACGAATAGCGGCTCCATCGATTGGCACCACCAGCACCACCAACAGCGACGACCGTCGCACGCTACCTTGCACACCCTTGAGATACTAGTTTGTCGCAAATGATTTTCATGGTGTGTCGTCTATCGTCCCTCCTCTGTCCCTCTGCAGGGTTACAAAGCTTCTGTCATCCCAAAAGCATGGGCCTCGACCTCTTGATTTCCATTCTCTATTTCGATGATGAGCCCTGATCCTCTCCACTGACCGTAGCACTCGCAATTCTGTTGTTTTTCCTCAATTCCCTCTCCATGAGGATTTCTACCATCCTACATGACACCGCCGCAAACAGACTCGGGCGTAAGTAGACAGCCACTCCCCTTACCCAGCTATCACTCTACCGCTGTTCCTTCCGCCCCCGCACACACCTGCAAAAGTTCCGCGAGTCATGATTTGGGCGTCGCATTTCTGACAGCTGTCGACACAGGCGTCTTCTCCCACTGGCGGTGGCTCGGCGACGTCAAAGGCAAAGGCGGATAAGATTTCCAACCTCGTACGAACAAGAGAGAATCAACGAAGATCGCGCGCTAGGCGAAGAGAATACATTGCGGATCTCGAAGCCAAATACCGCCGGTATGAGGCCATGGGCGCAGAAGCCAGTGTGGAAATACAACAAGCTGCGAGAAAAGTTTTGGAAGAGAACAGACGCTTGCGCAATGTCCTGAATGACTACGGATTGACGGTCGAGGAGAGTGAGGAAAAGCCGACAGAGAAGCTTGAGAGTTTGCTCAGTCGGAAACGAACACTGGAGGAGGACGCGAGCGAGTCGAATCTTTCTGGCGACAAGCAAGAAGTGAGACTTGCGCCGGGATTTGAGCCCACTGTCACATCTGCGGTGCCCATTGGCGCGGCGACCAGAACCTCGACCAACGTCACACCTACCGGAGTCGCACAGACACATGTTCAACGTCAGCAGCTGTCCCTCGTCACGCCAAAGGTTGAGCCTGGACTTGACAACTTCAATCAGGACAATTGGGACTCGCAGCCAGGTACTGCTGGCACACAAACTCCTGTACGACAAATCTCCGGTCGGCAAGAGACCTGGAGTGCTCCGCCAGCAGACACCGCACAATCCTATCGACAGCAAAATTGGATGACAGACCTTACAGACATGCCAGCCGACGCCGAAGAGCTTGCTGCTGCTGCTGGTCTGTCAGTGACCGATCCCAGTATGCGCTATCTTCTAACAGACCCCGACACGCTTCTTGAACAGATGTACGGTCTACCGTCGGAAGGGTTGCCTTCGACGCAGAGCTCATACACAGATTACCAAGTGCCTGCCGGATCGCTGAGCTCACATTCTGACGCTGAATTTTACTGGGGTCCACCACATCCACATGCTCAGCAAGTCCAGCCCCAGCAGCAGACACAGCAACCGCAGATGAGCGCGCGTCCGCAAATGTCCCGCATGAACCCACCACCTATGGGCATCCCTCGACCGCAACAGCAAGCGAGACATCCACCAAATCAGCAATATCCGCAGGGCCAATCCTACCCTCCGCCAGGATATCATTACCCACAACGCTGAACTCAAGTAAAGCCATTGATGGAACCGACATGATTTGCAATTTGAGCCTGAATTGGTCTGTACCAATGGCGGTGGCCGCCGGATCCCGACATTGGGAATGACACAGAGCTTCAATGCAGCCCAGCCCTACAATCAGGGCTGAGAATATATTTGGTACAGACCTGCTGCAGAAGGACAAAGGAAGGACGTATCTCGGGAGTGGTACCAGAATCGTGTCGCCTGAAGCGAGCTGCTAATGCGGAATGTCTTCCACTGAACCCTGCGCTGCAGGGTTACAGGCGAGGTTGCTCTGATTCGATATTGCCGGATTCTTTGAGCTCCGCCCAGAACGACCCATGAGCTTGACCGAGCATCCTGCCACCTCGACCGAAAGGATAAGGCAAAAGACAGGACGCTTCCGGCCACAGGAGAGACGCGGAAGAATTGCTTAAAGGGCGTCGAGCTCTACTTCGTTGATGTATTGGGTCAGCAGACTCACAGGGCACAGGCCAGATATTTGGGTGCCACGCCTTCAATGGCTGCGCCAATAAGGCGCTGTAATCATAGTTTATTCTTCGACAGACATCGCTAGCCGATTCGCATTGACGATAGCCAGGACTAATACGACGTTATGCACTACACTACCTGATTGGCTGAAAGCGGTGTATGAGCCGAGACCGGTGGTCATCTGTCTCTTCTCCGTGATAATACATGCCCAGCGCCAACGCTAATATGCAACATTCGTCCCAATCCATCACCTTGCCGTCGCTAGATCCCCAGTCTACAGGTGAAGAGACTTTGATCACCCATCGAGATTCATAAACTCCTCCAACCCGCCCTCAGTAGGATGGTACCCGAACCCACCCGTCCCAACTCCCGCTCCATTCCCAGCATACCCTCCGCCCTGTCCCTGCGCCGGACCCTGCCCCGCCCCCTTCCCGACCGTATCCTCAATCCTCAGTCCCCCGGGCACCGCCCCTCCCAGCGCCTCGACCCGATCCCCCCTCAACACCTCCCCGACGTCCGCCGCGCCCTGATCCGCAGGCCTAACGCAATCGAGTCGCCCGTTCATCTTCGGGCCCATCTCCCCAGCCTCGCCACGCGCCAACTCCACTTCCCACACGCCCTGTCCGTTCATCACGGGACTGAGCAGCGACGTCTCGTACCATCGTCCTTTGATCTCGTGCGTTGGCACGCTGGCGCCGGCGCGGCTCAGGATATAGGTGTTGCTTACTTGCTTTACGCGGTGGGAAGCGGCGTTGCGCTTTTGTAGGTCTTGGAGCATGCGTGCGGGGAGGTCGGGGAGTTGAGGGGGTGAGGAGGTTTGTCGAAGGGAGTACACGTCGCCGGTGAGGTTTAGGGAGCGGGAGAGGATGGCATTGTTGAAGGCACTGGTCTGCGTCGCTTCGGAGATGGTGGTGAGGATCATTACGTCCATTCCGTTGCCCGTGCGGAGGCGCATGGGGTCGCCGACCCAGAGACGTTCGGCGCCGAGGTACACGCCGTTATACGAGGTGGTGGTGCCAGATGCGGACGGAGTAGTGCTGATCGGGTCGAAGGGAGTGAAGGAGATGTCGATAGCTTTGGCGGCGAGGATCGAGCCGTCGACTTCCATGTCCCCCTCGCCGTACTTTTTCGCGTAGATACCTTGCCAGTCTGCGGTCTCAAAGGTCACAGGCATGCTGTTTAGGGTCGCATGGGTGAAATTAGGAACAGACCATGCAAGCCATGGGCGTAGGAGGGTTTCGGAAGTGATTGTCACAGAGGGTGGATGTTGGTAGGGATGAGAAAGGGGTTGGATGGTGAAGGCTGGTGAGCTTGGACCGGCAGGGTTTTGGAACCAGCGCCGTGTGATGACTCCCAGACCCCAGCGCGAGCCTCTATTGAACCAGACTAGTTCTCCTTGTCGGAATATGGATGTGCCGTAGGTCATGTCCAGACGCTGGTCTTCGTTACGAGGTGTGAGATCTGGTCGTGAAGCTCGCTTTGGTAGTGGCGCCTGTACGCCTTGTGCCAGAGGTTTATTGTCTTGCGACGGTTGTCGCTGCATCGAGGTCTTCTGTGCTGCGGGCTCTTGTTTGATAGCTGGTTTCGTCTCCTGCTTGACTTCCAGCTTGCCCTCCTTCTTCGAAGCGATCGACTTCTCATCAATCTCCTCGGGACAGCAGACCTTGCAACTGCAGTTGTCAGGATCTCCAGCCTCGTCCGTAGCAAGCCATAGCAGGTGTGGGTAGAAGTCGGCCGGACTCCTAAAGCGCTTCTTTCGTCCAAGTGGATGTCCATACAAGTATGCGTCTTGTCGCTCATTCCCTCCTCCCGCATGATTCTTGACTGTCTTGATGCCTTTCGTCTCGTCATCAGAGCGCTTGACATGCTCATATAGGCGATAGTTCTCCGGAAAGGTAGCTAGAATATATCCTCTTTCTAATTGAATTAGCATCTGGCTCGTGTTTGCTTCACGATAGCTCCGCACCTGTATCGGATTGTCCCAAATCTCTTGCAAGCATACCTCCAAGCTTTCTCCGCCAATCCAGATGCTTCTGCTCGTCGACATCGACCTCTCGGTAGTAATCTCTGACGCCATTTGCATCTGGCTTCGTGTCGAGCTGATCTGGTGTTGGCTCATTCTTCTCCTTGATCTTGTGGCGATTGACAATATTGATCCTCCCATCTGATCGCCAGATGTACATGGGATGGAAGCGCCCCATGTTGCGCAAAGCCGCGCGTAGATGTTGTTGGCGACTTGCAGCTTCTAGGTACGCTCGCGGATCTGATGTAGGCCGGATTTATGTCCGGAGATAAACCTGAACCATTTCTTTAGACTCAGCGGCATCACTGCATCTACGCCTGGACGATATGTATCGACAATATCATCTCTTGGATTGGTGCGTGTGGTAACACTCATACTTGAAAGTCAAACATGTACTAGGGCCATTCAATCAGGCTCTTACACGCAGAGATTGTGATGGAAAAAGCGAGCCATGAATTTCATCTACACGTAACCATGAATGATGAAGAGTAAAGCAGATCATTCCACGGCCGAGTACAAGAAGGATCAAATCTATGAATGCCGGTCTGATGAGTCCTGACATTCCAGTCCTCGGAAATGACAGAACGACCGCTTAAAACCATCCCATTCCCAGATACCCTCAAACTCCCATGCTACCCATAGCACCAACCCCAACAATTGATCCCGCGGGAACATCCAAATGCGTACCCTTCGCAGCAATGCCCTTCTTGAAATGCATCACCACGCCCATAAGCAAGATCTCCTCCTTCCGCCGCCTTACATCCACCTCGCTCCCAACCTCCACCCACCGCGCAAATTCCACCTTCGCGAGTTTAGTCATGCTCATCCCTGCTTTCGTCCAGTTTGCCACTTCATCCCCGCGCTCGTCGTGGCAAGACATGCTCGTCACGTGTCCTGCAATGGCATTTCGATGCCATGTTAGCCGACGCATGAGACTTGGCGAGGAGTAGGAATAGTCCTTCGATCGCATATCGATTGGGCGCAATTCGACATCTTTGACGCCATGCATGTCGATGTCTACGACGCGGGAGCCGGACAGGAACGAAGCTTGGCCGATCTCTTGGCCGGTGGTGAGAGATGTGAGACGGATCTGGGGTGAGCGTCCGCGTTGATGGATGCGGTAGAGGTTTGTGCCGGCTGTGTCAGTCACGGCGTAGGTACCTGACAGGCGGGAGTCGGCGGTGATATGCCATATTGTTTGCGTTAACGAGGAGGAAGAAGGGGTAGAGGAGCTGAGGGATGCCGGGTCTGTGGCCTTTTCGACAGCGGCGAGACGTTTCTTCTCATCGCTTGCGCTCAGATGCCTGTCGTCTGTAAAGTCGAAGACTGGTGGCGAAATATCATCTGTAGCTGGTGGGGCATCCGTAGAGTCGTCGTTATACGCAGGTGGGGTAGACTTTTCTGGCAGTTTGGAGGTGATATCGGTCATGATGATCGATCCTCTCGAATGGGTACCATACACCGGTGAAGGCGCGTGCAGAAGAGCTATACTGCATTGATACCTCAGGCATTTGCCAAATACCAAGAAAGATTATCTGTGTTGGTCAGGCGAGAAGTCAAGCAGGGCGGAGTGCTGCGGCGGAGTAAGTCAAGGCGGGGCAGGCTGTGCAGCCAGAGCATCTTGAAAAGAAGCCAGGAAATGTTTCAAGATCTACATCATCAGGCCGTCCGTCTTGTTGAAACGGACCTTCGTCTTGTATGTTGAAAGTGCATCCCGTCGTAGAGCTTTTGTGTCATGCAGCAGCTCTACGAATAATGGATGCGCCGCTAGAAGCGGTACTTGACGTCCTCAAATCCGTTGCAGGGGAAATAGTACATCCAGGTCAACTCTTCCTTTTCACTCAGGTTTCGAATGCCATGTCGCTCGTCTCCAGGTATGTACACAACATCGCCTGCGCCAATCTCCCTCTCGCCATCGCCGAGTGTCACAGCACCCTTGCCAGACATGATGTGATACACCTCGGCTTGTTGATGGCGATGCGGGCAAAGCTGTCCTGACATTGGAGGGAGAACAGCTTTGCCGACAGTCAGGCCATCGCTCGGCGTCCTGTCGCGAGAGATAAGAGTGCGCCGATAGACATTGTTCGGAGTTCCAGGTGCAAATCCTTCGAGTGCTCGAGCTTCGACTTCGCTGGCTGTCAAGATGAATGGTGTGACATAATCATCAGTTTCTTGATCATCGTTCTGGTGTAAAAAGTGCTGTAATCTTCGTTCCGCGGTTTGTAGCCATGGAATGATTGCTGAGAGAAGGCGCTGCAGCAGTGAAACGAGGAAGAACTCGAACATGGTGCTATACTAGTATCGCTGTACAATGATGATCAAGAAGAAATGTATTTCTAAGACATCAAGAAGTACGACGACACCCGTTTATACTTCTTTTTGCCCATTAAAAATTCCCATCGCCGCACGAGCATTTGCATGCGTATTGCCCACCCATATCGGCGACCGAAAGGCCAATCTCGCGGATCAACCATTCCTAAAGCAGTCAAGTAATCCGGACCGTGCAGATTACATTTAAGCTTATTTCGCACACGATTGGATCTGGCTGGATATGTGATTTGATACATAGATAAACTACTGCATCCTTTACCCCTCATTCTCCGATGATATGCCTAGACGGAATCTGTCTCGCTGCCGCTTGTCCTCTTTTCCGTCTTGGGTTGTTCCGAGACCAATGTTGCTAGCTGCTGCGTTTTGCGGTTCTTCTTGCGCATCAACAGGGCAGCCAGACCACCAAGAACCGCGACAACCGCGAGCGTGACACCTGCACCGATACCTCCGGCCGCGGCGTTGGACAACTTAGACCCTGAGCTTGTCGTAGCCGTCTGACTAGTCTTGGCAGCGGAGGAAGTCCGGTTGGCGGCAACGCAGAAGTCTGATACACTACCACAGGTTGAGCACCATTGTGGGACGCTTGTCACTGCTCTGCCGGTCAACTCGCTGACGAATTGACCGTATGGCAGGCTGTCTTGACCTTGGCCAAACAGAGGGAAAGAGTTCAAGCTCGCGTCGCTACCGTTCTTGAACAAGAATCTGACGCGGAGATCATCGTTGGCATTCGCAGGGAATGTCGCATTGTCTGCTTCGCTGAAAAGCTCGAATGTCATGGTCGCCGCATAATTAGGCAAGCCGAAGAAGTCGGCGTTCGCGGCAGTGAGGTTGGTGACACCGAAAAAGGCCATGAAGGTGTCGTAGCTGCCAGCCATGAGGTTGAACTTCTGGTTGACCGCCTTGGACGTGACAGCAGCTTGCATCTGAGCAAGAATGCCACCTGCGAGCGATGCGCCTCCGACGGACCTCAAAGGCTGTGTGGCATTGTAGTTCATGTTCCACTCCCACTCGTTGGCGAGGTAGCGGGCCTGGTTCAGAGCATCAGCCGGGATGCGGCTGGAGACAGAAGCATTGTGGATGGAGGCAGTGTTGAGGAGGTCAAACACATCGTACGCATTCTTGTAGCTGACATTGCCGGCGCCCATGATTGGGTTCAGGATAGGCTCGAATTGCGAATAGAAGGACGCCGTGGAGTTCATGAGCTCGAGGTAGGTCGGGTTGCTGCGGTAAGTCTTGCTCGCGCTGTTCCAGGCAGGGCACTGGTCATCTCCCTTGATCCAAATGGTGTCGGGGGAATTCGTATCTTCTCCATGCACAAGGATATATTGATAGCCATTAAGTGGATCGGTGGTTGAAGTGCCGTTGGTGAGCTCCTCAACACCAGCCTGCTCGTCGAAAGTGCCGAGCGGCGGATATAGTCCTTGAAGGAAGTTCGTCGCAGTTTGATAGAGGACAGCTTGGTCAGGAGCACTTGCCCAGATCTGAGGCTCGACGACACGGTCTGATGCGATACCAGCGATCTGGAACTCGGATGTGTTTGAGATGTATCTCTGGCTGTAGAAGCTACCGGTCTCGTATACCTGAGTGGCTCCGAGGGCAGTCATCTGGTAGACGGGGAAGTACTTGGATGTTCGGTCTCCATGACGGGAGAAGACCACAACGCTGTGAATAGTCTCTGCGGCTGCCAACGTGGCAAGACCCGCCAGCAGGCAGAAGCTGGCGAACATGATGCTAGATGTTGTGTGCGAAAGGAGAATTGAAGTTCAAGAATAGATAGAAGAGGCAATTGAAAGATACTTATCTAGCGGTGAGGGCGTACAAGATCCTTCCGTGGAGTTGTCCAGTCAAAGAGGTCGTGCCGATCAACCGCTATCTAGAGGAAGCATGATCACTGCTCCACTTGCTAAACGCTGGCTAATGGGCGAGTCCGAGGAGCAAGCTACGTGAAGCTCGCATGTCAGGCTCAAAATTTCAAATGGTTGCCCCTCACCTGTTGGCATTAGCGATTCGTCCCGTAGCAAGGTTTTCTCGGCCAGCCTATCCCGCTGCCGATCGTGCCTGGACGCTATTAGGTAATCCGTCAATTCCGACGGGAACTATTCTCGAACCATTCAACAACATCACAGATGCGATAAGATAGCATGTCCGACGATGAAGCTGATCCGGAGCTGCTTGAGCTCCTACGAAAGTCCTTAGGTATTAAGCCGAAGACGACTGGGATCTCATCTGAGACCAATGTGCTCCGAGATGCGGAGTACATCTACGGCAATGCCATCGATGTGGCCATTGATAGGGCTGGCACTGTCAATGCTGCGGAATTGATATGGCAGGAGATGCAGCGAAGGTCCTATTCGACCGCAGCATGGTCGGCACATGAGCTGCATCCGAAGGCTAAGGATGAGGCAACCCTGAATTTCATCTTCACTATGGACTTGTTGAATTTCAGCTTCTGGTCGGCTTTGCCCGAAGAGAAGCGCTGGAGCGTATACTACAGAGAGAAGCGGTGGATGGGATATTGGAGTCTGGTGGCTGCGCTCCAACGGGCACTGGATGAGGACATTCCGATTACCACACCATCGTTCTGGTTTTTAAAGCAGGAAGAGGAGATCAAACCGCCACTGCCTGCGGAAGGGTCGCATGAGATAGAGAAGAGTACGGACGGTGGCGTTGCGGACTCGATGATGGAAGCGACCGACGCAGATCTCCCGAATGCGCCTGTGGTAGATGCCAGTGTGGAAGCTACAGGTACCTTAGAAGCCAACGAAGACACAACGGTGGACGTGCCCGAAGTCACCACTATTGGTACGGCGACGAACGATGAAGCTGCTCAAGAGACTGCAGTGCTGAGTAGGCCCTCCTTTCGTCTGACCGAGGAAATGATGCGCCACGTTTTCCGAGGGGATGGCGAAGAGGAGATGCCTCTTTTCCAAGAACGTCTCGACGTCCTTCGGCAAGCAGGTCAAGTACTCCACGATGTAAGCGTTCACCTGTCCTCCCTTTCTTCTCACTGACCGAGCAGGATTTTGACGGCATCGTCGTCAATCTAGTCCAACGAGCCGACAAAAGCGCAGGCAAGCTCGTCAATCTTCTCGCCCATCACTTCGCCTGCTTCCGTGACGAAGCCAAATTTGACAGAAAGAGAGTTCGATTTCTCAAGCGTCCACAGATACTGGTCGCCGATCTCTGGGCTGCGTTCAATGGTGAAGGCTATGGAGAGTTTCACGATATAGATCACCTGACTATGTTCGCTGGTAAGTCTACCATTTTGGTACTGTTGCAACCAAGCTGACATATACTAGATTACCGTGTACCACAGCAACTCCACTCCCTTGGTTGCTTGTCATATAGCCCAAAGCTGGACTATGTGATCCGCAGCCGGCAGATGATCGAGTCAGGGAGCAGTTGGGAGTGCCAGCTCCGCGGATGCAGTATCTGGGTAGTCGAGCTCATCAGGAGACAGATTGTAGCAGCTCACCAAGAAGCGAACATCAACGCTGTGCTGATCGACTTCTTCTTGTATGACCTGGCAAAAGAAAGGGAGAGTGGAGGAGCAGAGACAATTCCGCATCATCGGACGAGGAGCATTTGGTATTAGCCGTTCGATACCCGTGAATAGATAGAGCGCTGGTCGCTTACTTTTGCGTTTGCATCTCGGCATCATCTACGATCAAAACTCATGCCGCCGAAGCTAAGGCTCTGCTCGTCCTCTTCTTTGCCGTAATATTGCCACCGCCTTCCACCTTATGCATGCCATCTAGCTCGTCCAGTCTCTGCAGAATCCCTTCCTTCCATTCCATGTATTCGTCCCGTCTCTCATCGCTCAGCCAATCCACTGCATCCTGAAACATCGTGCCGAGTCCCACCTGCAGCCCAGCAGCAGTGTCCTCCTCCTCGTCATTGTCCGTCTTTGCCGACGGTCGCGGAGCATGCTTCTCCTTCCTCCGCAGAGGCGTCTTATCCGGTATCTGCTTACCTCTCGATGCTGCTGCCGCCTCATCGATATCCATCTCATCTTGAAGCTCGTCCGCCGCAACCTTCTGGAACCAGTCCGCTTCCATCCACCCTTCGTCCCCAGCAGCTTTCAAGAAACCATCCAGATCCGCTCGTAGCGCTCCTTCCGCCGGCAGCCACCCTTCATCTAGCTCTCGTACGGCATCGATGCCAGATTCCTGCTTAGCGATGTAGCCGGCTTGGTCGTCGAAGTGCCACCCTTGCTGCTTGCCGACCACGACCAGCGTGAGTATGACCAGGAGAGCCGGTATTCTGGAGGGCGTGATCTTGTCGCTTTCGCTCGCTTTTGTCTTCGCTTTCTTTGATTCTGATGCTGAAGTAGGGGCCGATGGTGCTTCGTCAGAGGAGAAACCTCGGACGGCGATCACGTGGTCCAATCCAGCACGAACATGCGATGCGGCAGGAGCTTCGAACTTGGTCGCGAGTCGTTCGATCATGCTATCGACGAAAGATGGCAGTGACTGTTGATCGATTGACTGTGGTGCAAACAGGTTGCCGGATCTGCGTTTGGAAGACCTTGCGGCATTGGAAGTTAGCTCAGACAGATCCTTTGCCGATGGAGGCCGAGCTCGCTTTTCAGACCGTCGAGAGGGGGTGTTGGCGTCGTCGATGTCGATCTCGGGTAAGGTGATGCCTGCTGGTGTTTTGCTCGGAGTGTCGTCTTGAGTGTCACGACGACGCTTGCGTGATCCGGGGTGGGTGGCATTCCGGGCGGAGGTAGTAGGGGTACCATGCTGCGAGCCGGCGGCACCGCTTCGGTTGATGGCATCGACATGTCTATTTGTGCCCGGTGTGGTGGGCACATCAAGCTGTTTCTCGAAGAAGGTCTTGAGCTTCTTGTACACTCTTGGTTGAACAGGTGGTCGGGCCTGAATTTCTAGACCGAGTCTTGATTTGAGTCTGTCAATTAATCATTATTTGCATCAGAACATTTGACCGATGTGCATGCGAAATACCTATCACAAGCAATGTGACTGCAGACATATGTTCGAGCGATCTCCTCTTCTGGCTTCAGCTTCGCCGCTTTTGAGCGGGATTGCATCAACAAGGCAATGGCGAGACTCGTTAATTCGATTGGCAGGTTATTCACCGACGGCACTAGTGTCACCAACGCCTGTTCCACAGCTGAAGGCATTTTGGTGGTGTTGAGGTGTTTGAGCAAATTGAGGTCACTTGGAAGACCCATGTATCTGAATGCTTGCCATGTGGACCGCACATCATGTGATCCAGATCTCCCAACATACAAAAAGCACCACATATTGCATGACTTTCGACCAGGGCTCCATCACGAGGAGATCTAGATCTAAAGAGCTCACATCAAGTCAAATGTACTGTGGTAATACTGTAATTGTCAAAAGTCACATATTCGTCGTCAAAACATCCTCCCTGTCAAGTGAGCGCCACCATCAATTCCATCACAATCAACTCGTGATGACATGGAATATTGCATAGTAGACTGCTGAATATAGAGATCAGCCTATTCTTCAGTGCTCAAGCACTGAAATCTGCGGTTATGTCTGCTGAAGATCTCGGTACGTGTTGGCATGTGATTGTGTGTCAAGGTATGTATTAATTATTTACCTGCCTTATCCTAATCGGACATCATTGCCGGCTAGGAAGGATCGAATCTACTGGCCACAGAGGAGACCTTGCCGCCTAGAATCAAAAAGAGTTAGAGTAAGCCCGTGGCTTCGAATGTTGCCAGACTCGGTCTCACACACCGAGGAACAATCTTGTCAAGCGCATCGGGACCTCTAGAGACATTTGAACCGTAGGAGTTGCGGTTTTTTGGCCCCCGGAGTCGACATGTGGACCGACGAGAAGGTAGAAGGTTCGATCTACACAATCCGCATTTGAGATGTGAAAGATTCTTTTCGGTTGATGTATCTTGCAATAAAGAGATAGTGAAGTCCTTCTCACCTTCACTTCACCTCCGGAGCACGTTCTCGATCGGCTAAGCAATACGACTGTGTCGGTCGTCGACCACTCAACCGACTCGGAGTCGAAAGGTGACAATGTGCACTTCACCGAGAGCATCGCTCATGATAGCGGCAATCACGTTGTCGACATCTGCATCGGCATCCCCTGCGAGCTCCAGATAGTCCTCATGTGCTGCAACACCGGCTTCATATGTATCAGGCACCTCCTCATCGTCTTTGCCGAGGAAACCGGCCTTGCTGATCCATACTCCAGACTCTGTCCTTCTGTTGCTCTCTCTCCATCCTTTCTCGGCAATTTTGTGCAATTGATAGGCGAAGATGATGTCGACGTGTGTGGTGGTGGTCGAGCCAGAATCTCGCTCTCTAGAACCGCCAAGTTCCGCACCGACGCCAACAACCTCTGCGACAGATGCACTGCCGCCGATCTGGCCACTCTTGCTAGCACTCTCTTCCATGGTATAGCGGAATCCTTTTGCTATTTTAAGCCCGGTGACTAAGTAGACGGGCTGCTTGCCGAATGTCCCGCTGTTGATATACGATCGGATCCTGCTATTGTCGTTGATGAGAGATGTGGCTTCTTCATCGGTGATCTCACGATCAAAGTACAGGGTATCCATTGCGTCCATGTCAAATTTGTGCGTTACTGACTTTACGATGTCTCCACCAAGAGTAGCGCTCGCGGTCTCGAGAAAAGTAGCAAAAATCTTCGAATGAAAGGATTTCCCATCTTTCTTTGAGAAGGATACGCCGGTCTCCGGATGAGTTTCGATCTTCGGTGGCGAGGGCAATGCGCCAAGCGGTCTCAGTGGTCTGAAGGGATCCGTTACGATGTTACCTAATGCTAGTGGTCCTCCGGGGTGCAGAGTAAAATTCGGTGCGAGAAGGTATGTCTTGGGTGGCATGGTCACAGTAGCGTCGAGACGGTCCAGCATCAGGCTGTGGCTCGAGAATGGTCTACAAGACTGGGAGAACTACCAGATGGATTTCTGATTACCTCATTGTCTGTTAGAGCATCAGAGCATTTCATGAGACAGACATGGATTTTTGGAGGTAGTTGTATGCATGCACTCAGCCGCCACTGACCTCCAGCTCGGCGGCTGGCTGTGGCAGTGCCACTGCACTCGCCTGCAGCTGAATCTTCGCCAGCACATCAAGATTCTGCCAAACTCATGGTGTTCAATGTCACGAGAAGCCCAACCGTCTCAGGACCGTAGACAAGCATGGCAAAGTTTCATTCCCTGGTGCCATGTTGGACGAATGATTTGTCAGCCCGTTGTGAGCTCCACCTCGGGTGACGTCGGACGATTGTCCTATCCCTTGCACTCAGCCTCTTAATCGTCCTTGACACATAGATGAACTGGCATGTATTTTCACTTGTAGCAATCCTGCAACGTCAAAGCCTACATTGAAGATTCAAGTCTCGAATTCTTGCATGCAATCAGCTAGAGGCTGCCGTCCAAAGACACTTAATTTCATTGACTGCCTGAGGTCACCTCTGAATAGTTCTACAGGGCCATGCCAGTCTCATTAAATGCTGCTAATGTCTCGATGAGCCACTGTCGCCCCTCGGCCTCCTGTAATAACCTAGGATACCTCCAACCAGGGACCATCCAGAAGAAGAACACGAATACCCAGATGTAGCCGAGAATATCCTTGTTCAGTACTCTAGCCTGCTGCCTGGTTCTAGATAGCGCAGCATTCCCTTTATCCTTACCTTGGAGGATCTTCGCTATTGTGCTTTCAGCGAAGCAGCCCAAGAAATTGACCAAGTACCACCAGACCTCTAACCACTCCATGCCGAAGCCCAGGTACCAAGCCACAACTGCATGGCAGATACCAGACAGGCTGAAGACAAGGAGCGCAACACTAGCACTGTAGGTAGGAGAACTCTGCTTGAGTCGGAGAACTTTTTCGGTGATGAGGACAGCATAGCTCTTGTACGTCCCCGTACCAAGCTGATGCCAGAAATGGCTCCAGAAACTCCGGAGGGATGTCGCTTCTGCTATGCTTCCAAACAGCGGCGGCCAATGCCCTGGGGAATCGATGCCGCAGAGGACAAAGGATAAAGCCAGAACGCAGTTGGCGCCATCGAGAAAGATGAAGCTCTCCACAATCCAGGATGCGGCGAAGTAGGACCTTAGTATGCAATCTCTCCTCGTCAATGATGCGGGTTGATGGAGTACAGCTGCTTTCTCGGGCGCGACGTCTGACGGATGTATGGTCCCAACAAGTAAGTCCAGAGTCTGTCCCAGGACGAATCGATAGCAGACTGCGTAGATGATGATCTTGATGACGCGGCGTGTCACGAAAGAAGTCAATGACTCTGAACTCATATGCGGCTCGCTTAGCTTGCTCGTGGACGTCGAGTAGTGCACCTTTCTGGGGTTCCATGCAATGTCATAAGCAGATCGCAGGTGTCGAAGGTACCTGGAGGCCGGATTGGAAGTTGTAAACGCCTCTACGGTGTCTGGCTTCCCTCGGGGGATATGGTCGCCCCGGAAGAACAGCACAACGCCAGCATGTAAGACATACAGTACCATTGCTTGACACCAGAGCACAATGATGGCTGGCTGCTGGATTAAATTCCGGATATTCTGTGCGGAGAAGCAGCACAGAATAAGGAAAGGAGGAAAATAAAACCATCGTTGGACTCTAGAGCTATTGATCGTGGAGGCAAAAACGACGAGGGAGATGAAGAGGTAAGAAGCGGCTCGGAATAGTGGCAGCATGTATTGGTAAGCGCCGTACCCCATCATGCTGATGATTGACGATGTCCCAAGTCGTCTGCGGACTCACGAGGCTAATCGATGCCCATTCAGTGGGAAAGTATTCGTTATAAGCCCGACCATAACCATAAGCTGGGCACCTCACGTAAATCTGGTTCGGCAGTGAAGCGAACCAGACTTATCACCAAGTCCACAAGTATTTTGGTATGGACGCAGCACTGCCTTTGTCTTGAGCAGTGAATGCGCCTCACAATAGTCATTCCTGGAACCTGAATTGAGATGGAACGCATTGCAAGGTACAGAAACCATGGAATTCAATTACGCCTCACAACTCCGACTAGGTCTTCGAACACTGCTACGGTGCTTCTCATCTTGCTCTCAATCCTTGCGAAGTCGAAGCGCTTGCTCCATTGCATCAATAGTCTCGTCACTGACGTTGTTGAACTGGATGGAATCCGTTCCCATCGGGACCGGATTCCCCTCATTGAACTTTCCTGTAATTGTGGTGGCCAGTACCATGCAAGTCGGCGGAAGACCCGTCACTAAGATATCTGTTTTCAAGATCAGCTTGGTATCAATCACATCAAGGAGAACGATCATACTTCCAGGTCCTGCTGCGTCGAAGCCCAAGGTCGCCTTCGTCACATCCTCCCGGCACAAATCCCATGCCAACTTCGCCCCATACATCTCTTGAGGCGTGGGTGCCGGCAGTGCATCCCGTCTGATCCTCATGCGTCGTTTATCACCTCTCTTCGCTCCTCTGATGGCAACGGCAGCTGCTGTCGCGCTGCTGCTGATGCCGCCGGCGGCAATGATCCAAGTGGCCGTACCCACGCCGGCGGAGCTTACCATTCCCGCACCCAAGCCGCCTGCCAATGCTGCAAGTGGAGGAAGGAAGGCTGCGGAGCAAGTCTGGGACGCACCCAGGAGTATGAGAGAAGGGACATAGTGTTTAAAGGAGACCATGTTGAAGTCTGTGAAACGGTGATGGTGAAACTGGTAAGTAGTAGGCAAGCGATAGAAGGGAATAAGAATGATCGAGGAGAGACTCTTCTGCCATTGTCAGAGCAGCTGTTCTTTATACCTGTCGCCAGATACTCAGGTAGTCATTGTATCATCTACGGCGTCACTGTCAGCTCATCCATGCAGTCATATACCACGGTACGCCTTCAGAATCGCTGACAAGCAGCTTATAACACTTGCTCCATGTACAACATTTCAGACTACCATGGTACTCTGTTTGAGCTGGTCGCTTGTAACGCAGTGCGTCCGCAGTAGGTGTGCAACAGTACGGTTTAAAAGCCCGCCGCAGGAATATCACAAATCGATGTCGATCTCCTGGCACCATCCAGAACGGTATCGTAATCTCATACTCGGCAAGAACGTCCAGATCCCGTGAAATGCGATTGCGCGTGACGACACAACTGTCGTTCTTCAAGGATAATAAACGAGTTGTAGCTCAGCACCCGCTTGGTACTGAAGCACATTGTACGCCGCTTCCCGACATTCTGAAGGAAATTGTGATCCCGGTGATGATCAGGAAGGCTTTGAACGTGGGTTTAGAAAATATGGTCGCCATTGCAAATTCCTGGTAGCTCATGCATTGCAATCCACTAGAGTGTAGCAGATGCCGCAGCTGAAAGGATTCTCGTCTCCTTACCCATGTCATGTCAGCTTCTCGTATATCATGATTTGGGAAAGACATCTTCTCCTCAAGCTGAAATAGGACAAATCAGGCTGTGTCTCCGCGCAGCTTCAAGCTGGAGCGCTAGGAAGCCACAATTGAATGCTGGAACGTTTCAGAAGACAGCCCCAGCAATCTACCACACTTTGGCACGATATAGGGCTATGATGTGGCACAGCATGGACAATCCCAAACAAGTTGACTCTTGGACCTGACGATATACAACTGCTTACAACATGGAAGACTTTCATCAAACCATCTTTGCTTGCCCAAGTATTTCCGCAACACACTCATAGCTCCACGCCCTGCCTATTTACAGAATGGCTCAAACCGACCTAGCATCCGCTTCCCTCGCTACCCTCGGCACCGGATACATCAACAAAGAATCATGCCAACTCGATATTCGATGTCCAGACTGGCGACTGCGTGACGCGGTAGTGACAGAAGACGGTCAGGTTCGCTTCAGACTCAAAGCAGAAACCATCACAAAATCCTACAGTCTGCGCAAAACTCTCACTGATGCGAATGGCCACGAGATCCTCCAGGTGCGATTCGCCAAATCATCATGGCACATGCATGAGCGCATTATCGAATGTCCACCTGGAAGAGAGAGGTGTAACATTCGACAGAGTAAGCTTGTTCCAACAGGGATGATCAAGCAGGAAGTGAAGCTGAATTCGGATGCGGGAGAGGTGGTGGTGACTGCTGTGGCGGTCGATCATGCTGGATTGACGACGAAGTTCTCCGTGGGCTCGACGGAGATTGCGGAGCTGCAGATGGTGGAGAATAACAATGTTCAGTCTTACCAGGGTCTGAATATGTTGCAGGCTCAAGGTCTGGATCGCTCCGGGTGGAAGCTTAGTATTGATGCCGGAGTGGATGTGGCGCTGATATTGGCCTTGACGTTTGCAAGGATTGAGGACCAGCATGCATTTCGGAGCTAGGGTGATGTATCGGAGAGCTGCATGACCAAGGGCTTCGGTGATTATGCGTATTAACAATTACTATTCTACACTATTGTACATGTTACATGATTATCTGCGCCCTCTTCCTACTTTGATGCATCAATGACGCCGACGGTCCTGTGAGACCACTGACTTTCGCGGCTCTCCAGGTCAGCAGCAATGAGCTCAGCGTTCTGCTCCAGCGTCGTGGTATATCGACTCGCGTTCATCATGATGGTGAGAGTCTTGCCAACGAGTGGGATATGCCTGAGGAAAGATTGGTTCCAGGATGGAGGGACACCCGCAGCAGCTACTAAGCTGCCTTGCTTGGTCTTCGCCGGCACACTCAAGTCCGATGACTCAGGTACCATGGTCATGGGACATAGCATGGACCAGTCCACGGAATTGGTAGGGAGAGCCTTCAATAGAGCGTAGTTCTGGCGATGCTCGAGGAAGACGGGCATGCTTACTAATGTTAGCTGAGTCATACTACGCTCCAATGAGGGTTACTCACTAATTCGATAGCAACGTATCAGTACCTGGAAGGTTCAAAACACCCATTCCGGCCAGAAACCACGTTCTAAGGGGCGCTTTCCTCTCCTCACCTGCCGCTTTCGTGGCATCCAGCACCGCCTTGAAGATGACGGGCAGATCACTCTTGCCCCATGGCATAGCAGCCGCCACACCAGCAGTGTTGACTACGGCTTCGCATTCGTGCTCCAGGATAGCGCTCTTGATTGCTGCCGTGTCTGTGGCATTGCCTTGTACGACAGTAAGCTGTTGAAAGACAGTCGCCGGTAAGAGTGACTCCAGCTTTGTTGACGAGCGAACGTATGCGACGACGCTGTGTCCATGCGTGAGGAGTGCTGGGACGAGTCGTGAACCGACGTTGCCGGTTGCGCCGAGCAGGAGGACCCTCATTATATCGATAGAACTTGTGCTGTAAGATAGGGATCTACTGTTCGATGGTACACTTAAGGACTCGCAACGACGTCTTTACTTGGTGATGATGTGAATGCTCATGTCGAATTGCAGGTCCCAAGCATCTTTATAGCCATGGTCATTCTGATGCCTGAGTATCATGACCGGGACGTCGGGCCTTTCTTCGAGTTACGTCCGTTGGTGTTGATGGAACGGAGTCTGGGGCGCCGCGATCAGTAAACCAGGAAAGGGCTGCGGAGCAATTTTAGTAAGCCTTCAGGCCCCATCCAGTCAGCGTTCGTGACGTAATTTAGCGAGCGGATAAAGCGAAGCTTGAGCAGAAGAGGGGCCTTAGCCGCCAAAACATCACCAGTATGCGTTACAGGTTCACACCTCCCATGCTAATTGATCTGATCGGCAAAATTGATGCCTGATCCTGTGTGACCCCCTTGTTTTAGAGCTGTCAAGAGTAAGCACGTACGATGAAGAATGAAAAGGCAATGGAATCCACGGTATATGATCTCCGGCAGGCACATGTATCGCAGTAGTACAGATTCCGTATGAAGTTCACAGCCATGCCGTCTCAGTGGGTGGACCAGCCACATGCGCTCATCTCCACGACAGCTTTGTCAAACGAGGTAAGGTGATACCCACCGCTCAGCGCATGTAAGCGGCTCACATGTGCTGCAGGTTTCTCATGCAGCCAGCTATGTTGCGACACAGATGTCGCTTGCTCATAACGGCATCATTCGAGGGTTGAATTCCATCTACATCCAAGCATCAAACATACCTGCACAAGACCTCGAGATCGCTGGAGACTTCCTCACATACTGTCAGTGCTGGTGCGAGTCGATGCATCATCACCATGATGCCGAAGAAGAAGTCTTCTTCCCAAAGATAGAACAAATCTCTGGTGTTGAGGGACTGATGCAGGAAAACGTTGAGCAGCACCGAGCCTTCACACCAGGTTTCGAGGCGTTCGACACGTACGTCCGGACTTGTGCTGCGAAGGACTACAACGGAGCGAAGCTAAGAAGATTGATCGAACGGTTCGCCGAGCCTTTGGTGAAGCATTTGTACGACGAGATCGAAACACTGCGTGCTTTAAAAGCATACGATAGTGCCCAGGTCCGGCAAGCGTATAAGCAACTCGAGAAGAAATTGATGGATACCGATAACGTGGGTCCTACTGCCACAGAGCGTCTTGACCTCCGCGCTGACTTTACCAGAATCGTATCGCTCCATTAGTGTTTGGTACCGCAGACCGTACCTTCGAAGGTGGTAAGCACGACTTTCCAGCTGTACCGTTCTTTGTTCCGTACATCATCCATTATGTTTTTGGACGGAAGCATAGGGGAGCTTGGCGCTTCAACCCATCCACCATGTGGCGTGACCCCAAGGAGCTAGCATTCAAAGGTAGACCCGGACCTTGATGAGTATGCTGTATAGCTGTCCAACGATGGATATCAAGCCCTTAAACACTATTCGGATCGACGAACGTGCAGCTACGTATTGCTTGTGCCTGTGTAATATGCTCATGGACATTGAGGTCTCCAGAAGTAGCATACCATGGTCTCTTCAGGCAAAATTCTCGCCTGATGAATTCCGTGGTTTGACATCATAGCTGCCTATATGTATACCTAATCTGGTTCCTGGTACTGATCAATTCATTCTCCACACACACTCCTGATTGACTCGGATACTCTGTCCTCTTCCACTGTAAGTCGCAGCGGTCTACGCGGTTAATCGGTCAACGTGGCACAGCCACTTGAGGCTCCAACCTCGTCACTCGTACTGGATCAGCAATACATCACCAATCACGAAACTATCCTCGAAATCAGATGTCGCGATCGCTTTATGAAAGACTGCATCGTGACCGAGAATGGCTCTGTACGATTCCAGCTGAAAGCCGCTGGCGTGACGAAATCATACAGCCAGAGGAAAGACACTGATCGGTCCCAGTGGTAAAGATATCCTGGATGTGGGGTATCCCAGGGCTCTTCACATGAGTGAGAGAGCCATTGAGCATCCACCGGGAGGTCAACAAAAATGCCTCATACTCGAAAGCGTTACACAGCCCGGAAGAATTACCAAGCTGGAAGCTCGGATGCAGAACGCCAGCACTGAAGAGCTCATTATCGGAGGATGTTTCGATCATGCTGGATTGAGGACTCTCTTTTCGCGTCAGGGAAAGGCCTTCGCAGAGCTACAAATGTCAGAGTGCAACGACCCCGACCTTGCTGTGATGGGACAGCTTGACAGGTCAGCTTGGAGGCTCCGGGTCGCGGCTGGTGTTGAATTTGGCTTTCATTCTGGGGCTTACATTCGCCAGATTCGAGATACAGCATGTTCACCGCCGGTGAAGATCAGAGCCTAGATAAGAAGTCGATGAGGTTCAAAGGGTAAGCAGGCCAGCGCTAGGTCGGTACCAATGTTTCCACGCTGCAGCTAACAGTCACTTGTGGTATGTCGTATTTCGAAGTTGTGCAGAATTAACGGCATCAGCTTCCGCAAGGGCTAATGATCATGATGGAAATAGCTAATGATACTAAATGGTGATGATTGTATTTTGGGAAAGGAAGAACGGGCCGTCTGACAGGTCTCAGCTGCGCTTGCGCCTTTTTTTTGCGCATCGCCCGCTGCGGTCTCCGATTGGGCCTGTCACTTCATACAACCTCATGCCTGACCATCGCTTTTCTCCTCAGCCTCCCATGGCATTGATCTCACAATATCCCCAAATCTGCGATAAGTGGTACTGAAGGCATGAAGAGAGCCGCAGGTGGGCTGACGATCATGTTATCGGCCCATGCGATTGGTTTGCGCTAAGCACAGCTTCAAGTAGTCTGCCTTTGCCTTTCGAGATTCTACGGTACAGTCACAAATCCTCTTAAGCCGATGGCTGTCGCCTTCTTTGATGTTTCAATCATTCCATCTCGAACACAACCATGAAGGTCTCCATTTTTGTATTCCTGGCAGTGGCCAGCGCCTTAGTTATACCTGATCAGGGTGACACTGAGTGGCATCCACCAGGACAATTTGATGGTCAGCCTGATACTCATCCTTGCATGCATCCTACTGACGAGCACCAGTTCGCGGTCCGTGTCCTCTTCTAAATGCTCTGGCCAACCATGGATTCTTGCCCAGGAATGGTCTCAATATCACAAAGCACAATGCAGTCTATGCCTTGACTGAGTCACTCAACCTGGATACCGCCTTTGCAGAGTCACTGTGGAAGGGAGGCCTCGCGACCAACCCGGATCCCGATGCGGACTCTTACACGATGGTGCATCTACGACAGCATAATGCTGTCGAGCATGACGCTAGCATGAGGTGAGTCGGGCTGGCGGCGAAAGGGTCTTAGCTGACATGTCCTAGCCGGCAAGATGCATACTTTGGCAATAATTTTGCCTTTAATCAGACAATCTTCGATTCGACAAGAGCATTCTGGATCAACGACACACTCGATCGGCAACAATTGGCGAATAGTAAGCTCTTTCGACAGTTGCAGTCGAAAGCTTATAACCCAACCTACGTTTTCAACGAGAAGACCGAAACTTTGAGCCTAGGAGAGCATAGCGCGCCGATTATCGCGTTTGGTGACCTTGATAAGATCACCGTACGGAAGGACTGGGTGGTCTACATGTTCGGTAATAAGTCCTACTTGTCCTCAAAGAAGCTAATTCTAATCCGCCACCAGAGAATGAAAGATTACCGTATAGCTTGGGATGGAGGAAGCGAGAAACTCAAGCCAAGGTCATCGACTTCAAAAGAGTTAGCACAGAGATTGCAAAGTCAGCCAATCTTATGACCGGCAAGCCGTCCGCGAACTCGGTACCCGGCATGGTCGTTCAAGAGGGGAGACCAGGCCTCGAACACAACATCAATTTCGACGGCAGTCCTGCCTTCTGACGCCCATCTTGCCGATCAAAGACACCACATGGACGAGGTGGGGCATAGAACCGTTCACTATCGCCCTGATACATACCCGCCGGACCACAACGTTCTTCGTTAGGCAACGGTCCCACGTGCAATAGAGCCGGAGACACCGAGAGCGCGACGGCTCGCTGATTTGAACCAGATCGGGCGGCATCGAACGGTCCGTGGCAACCACACGATACATTCCAGAATGCTTCTATGATGATTTACATGACCAGTGTACATTGCGAGGTGCCTTGATTCCAATTGGAAAAGTGGTAAATGTCTTGCTATCGCTAAATACTGTAGATCGCTATGCTCACGCTCCAATTGCACAATATCCCTATTCTATCAAGCCCCGTGACTTGCACTCCGCGATCATCTCTTTGAACTCCTTATCCCCTTCGTCCGCCCGCCATTGAAACGCCGGCAGATTATCCTTGAGCCACTTCTTGTCTCCTCCCGCGTCCGGCGTCATGAAACCCGCTTCGTATCCCGCCGCTATGCATCCGAAGAACATGACCGTCCGCAGCGTCCGGTCGGGCTTGGGCGTGCTCCGCGACACGTGAGGTAAGGGCACGATGCGGTCCCATTCGGCTATGATCTGCTCGGCGACGCTCTCGAAGTCACTCTTGCTGCGCGAGGGACCGCTGCGGACGTAGGCGAATATGCGATTGTTCTGTCTCTGGTCGTGTGTTAGCTCGTGCTCGGCGAAAGCTGGAAAGGCATTTGCGCACCCGCTTGCCTGCGACGTATATCGGCTGTGAGGAGATGTCTGTGAAGCGCAGATTGACGAAGAATTTGGGGGTACTGAATGCTGTGGCGTGGATCCTTGTGATTGATTCTGCGAGGTCGTCCTTTTGCGATTCCGTGAGCGGGCAGTAGTGCTCTATCTCGTAGCGGGGCATGTTTGGAGTATGATGCGGGGTAGGTGAAGCTGCGGGGAAGAGATGCGACGACGGCGACAGAGGCGCGAAGCAATTGGACACGTGTGGGTGTTATGCGACGAGCTGGAGATAGCAGAGGCAGTCGTGTAGAATATTCAAATGCTGACCTGTAAACGTTCCGCTGGATTACATCATCCCATAGAACCGTTGCAGGGCCCCAGCCGACACGCATGCGGGCGAGCGGGCGAGCGGTGTTCAAACTGTCAAGGCCCCGCCAACGGGTGAAAAAGTGCAGGGAATGGCTAAATCAGCGCGGTTTGGCGGATATCTGTCAGTCAGGCTTGCAAGGTGGAACCTCGGACAAGTTGCTGGAGGCATCTGCAGCCGCTCCTCCCTCCTATGAAGTACCCACCACAAATATCGAATCCTATCTGAATTCAACTGTCAACGCTGCTCTCCCCGCATAGAGATGTTATCGAGAGTCTTGAAATGCGACTGTCTATCCACAGGAGAAAGACTTCGGTTTCACCCCGTACTGACCATGCTAGCACCTTGCAAGTTTGGCTGTGTGGCTCGTTCTCGAACGGGTCCTTCCAGAGTCCGGAATGAGCATATTGTGTCCATCATGAGGTTTCGCAGATGTGTCGATCAAGTTGCACGTGTACAGTAAGACGCCACAAATTCGACATCTCGATCAATCTTCAGTAATCTCATACTTTTCGACAGCCATTTGGCAGTGTGCATTAAATGAGAACGGCCTAGCAATACTTCCTATGGCGACCGTTGCGTAAGTGGCTTGTTCGGCGACTATGAAAGTATGACAAAGCATATTCGGCGCGATAATTCCTCCCCTGACGTCCACTACTACCCCGGATTTCCTAGGCGCGGAATTGCATGACGAAGAGCACTGCCAAGTCATTGTAGCTCGATAGCTCTGCGGGCTCCGGATGAATCAAGATAACCGACATCTAACAAATACGCTTACTAACGCATGACTTGCGGTGCTACTTCGCGGGCGTGGCGTGAGCTCAGGTAATGGATTCTGGGTATAAAGAAGGTAGGTCGCTCTGAACGTGGAAGATGCAATCGTACAAGTATCAAGCAGGACAAGTCCATTGAAACATTATCGCACCATCAAGTCCGCAATACCGCTACATTCCAGAAAGACAAAGATGCCCTCGATCCTGATTACAGGTGCCTCGTGAGTCACTCAACCTGATTGCTTCACCTGCTCGTCCTTCATTTAGCAGATTGGCTGACAACATTCTTAGCCGTGGCCTTGGCTACGCCTTCACTCAACTCTATGCATCGCAGCCAGGCAATACGGTCTTGGCTCTAGTCCGCAACAAGTCTGCCATGGAAGCCCGCTTGGCCAAAGATGGTATCCAGAATGTCCATATCCTGAGCGCAGACGTCACAGATGGCTCAGCCGTTCAAGTAGCCGCACAGGAGGTTGCAAAGATCACTGGCGGGAGTCTGGACATACTGATCAACAATGCTGGATTATCCGGGGACGATGAGTCGAGCTTCCTGAAGCTAGAAGACTTAAAGCCAGAGCAGGTCCGACAGTATTTCACGGCATCATTTGATGCTAATGTCGTTGGCGTCGCTATCACGACCAATGCTTTCCTCCCTCTGATTCGGAAGGGCGCGACGAAGAAAGTCATCACAATATCGACGGGTTTAGCGGATGCGGAACTCGTCTCACGCTACGACGTCGATATGGGCCCTTCTTATTCCATATCCAAGACTGCAACGAACATGCTGGTGGCCAAATACCATGCTTCGCTCGGGAAGAGTGAGGGAATCTTGTTCATGGCGATTTCACCGGGAGTTGTTGACACGAGTGAGGGTCGGGTGCCGAGTAAGGAGGAGATCGAGGGAATGCAGGCGATGGGAGCAAAATTTGCCAACTACGCGCCTCATTTCAAAGGTCCTATCACGCCTGATGAGAGTGTCAGAATGGTGAATCAAGTGGTGGAAGGCGCGACGGTAGAGAATATGGGAGGTGCCTTTGTGAGCCACTTCGGCAATAAGCAGTGGTTGTAAGTTCTACTAGCAAAGACAGCTTCGATTGCAATGTCTTAAGACCTAATGTAAGAAATGCAAATTGCCATATGACTAGCAGTCCCGCGATCGCGCATCCCAAAGAATTTCCGTGATGGGCAGCAATTGGTACCTGCGATGTTGAACAGACCAAATCGAGACAGAGCGGGGCTTGCCTTTAAGAGCGACGCGTCGAGCCACTTTACGCGACTTGAGCTTGCAGGCAGCTCTCCATAATTTTCCGACCGCATCACAAACACCATCACCAAAAGTCAATCTTCTGCTTCGACTTCTCAACGTGACTGTTCGAGAGGTATCACTCGCTTCTGGACAATACTACATCCCCTCCTTTCCCGCAATCATGGGTATGCTTTCCTCTCCGCCCCCTGCTGCTTCCCTACTAACACTCCCAGACTACGGCGGCGGGTACTCCACCACCTCGTACAACTCCGCCGGCGGCGCCGACTCAGGCGGCTTCCTCCCGGGCAGCTCACAGGACAGCCCAAACGCCAAACGGCGCTACGGTAAAGACACTCTGCGCCCGGTGACCATCAAGCAGATCCACCTTGCCGAGCTCCCCCACCCCGACGCCGACGCCTACCTCCTCGACGGGCAAGAATGCACGCAAATCACCTTCGTGGGCCAGATCATGAATATCTCGCAACAAGCGACCAACGTGACGTACAAGCTCGACGACGGCACGGGGCAGATCGAAGCCAAAGTGTGGGTTGATCCGGAGAAGGCGGAGAGCGGCGAGGGGGTCGGAAAAGAGCTGAAGGAGCAGGGCTACGTGAGGTGTTGGGGGAAGATCAAGAGTTTTGGGAGGAAGCATGTCGTTGCGCATAGCGTCAAGCCGGTGCAGGATTATAATGAGGTGAATTATCATTTGTTGGAAAGCGCGGTGGTGCATTTGCAGCTGACGAGGGGGCCGCCCGGTAGCGGTGGGGGAAAGACGAATGGCGCGGGTCAGGGACAGCAGGCGAATGGGAGCTATGGTGGTGGTGGGGATAAGTTGGGGAGCGCGAGCAGTGCGGCGAGGAAGGTGTTTCAGTGTATTGAGAAGACGCCGCAGACGAATGAGGGGTTGCATATGCAGGATATCGCGATGCAGACGGGATTGGAGGTTGCGGATGTGTTGAAGGCCGGGGATGAGTTGCAAAGCATGGGTGTGATCTACACGACTGTGGATGATCACACTTGGGCTTTGCTTGATCTGGCATGAATGGACCAAGAAGCATGGTGCAAATGCGAGGAGGCTGTTTCACGAATGCATGAGAAGGTGTCACGATGTGTATATCAAGGTCATTCAATTCATGATTTTCAAAGTACAGGGTATCTTGAGTACAAGCAGGTGCCCAGCGGCGTCTCAACCAGTTTTCGATCAGATCATCACTCTCCGTAACCCGCCACTTCCACCAAGGATCCTCCGTCCTGTCACAGCGTCTCGTCCTTGCCCGCTCTCCCATCTCCCAACCCTGCTTCCTCCGCCGTCTTCTTCGGCCCCGGCCTCAGCCTCGGCGTTGTCCCACGCTGCCTTTTCGTCCAGACCTTCGGCCGAAGAGCCAAGACTGTCGCCCGCCATGAATTGCTCCTGCCTACTATGTGTCCCTTCTACCCATCTGAAAATGCATGTGTAGCAGTACACGTACCCACTTGGACTAGCAGTCGGAGTTGTGATCGAAGCAAGGCAGATTGGACATAGCTCGGAGCTGTATGCCGGCGGCACAGTCAAGATTGGCATCAGGGTTGTGGAGCTGATTGGCGGGTTGCGGAAAGCATTGGAGACGGATGACTTCTCCATGCTTGATGATTCGGTCTCCGGGTCGCTTGTTGTCTTCTCATCAGAAGTAAAGGTGACGCCAGACTTTTCTGCCAGCGCTTTTGGAGTCTTTGAAGCGGATGGTAATCCCGAGATAGTCGGTGCGGGCAACTCGAGACCTTCGGATGCCTTTCTCGAGAGTTGACGAGCAAAGTCCGAAGCGTGCCACCATTCGAGGAACTTGAGGGCGAAGATACTGGTTGGAAGGAGGATCTTGAGGCTGGATAAGAGGCGAGGATAGACGGTCTGCGTTAATGTTCGAGGTGAAAATATGCTGTTCGTTTGGCCAGGTCGTACCCCAGCCTGTGATGGAGATGGAGGTGGATTTGTCGCGAGCGCAACGGCCTTGTGGTCTGCAGCATTCATGCGTCGCATACGCGAGCCAATGAGCCACATGAAAGGTGAGTGGTATTTCGTGCCGTCGAAAAGGTATGCTAGGTTGAAGGCAAGCATTGAAAAGTAGAATGCCGCATTGACTGAAGGGTAGATGTTCCGTAAGAACCATTTGTAGTAATACATGATTCGTTGTCGAATGGTCGGGTCAGAGCCAAGCTCGTCTCTGTTGGAGAACTGTGGTCCGAGAAGGTTCGCGTGGGCGGCGTGAATGTCGTAGGACTCATCTAATTTGCGCTTGATATATGGTAGTCCCACCATGACAGCCAGATTCTTCCACACATCCTTATTCTGCAGCTTCAGGGACTCCCTGACCTGCTCGGGCGCACCAAGTGCAGCGCGGGGCACTTCTCCATTCCGTACACTGAGGACCCGCTCTCTCTTCAAGCCGTAGAAGTTCTCAGTGAAGCCTCCACCGTAGGTCTCGAGGTAGTACCGTTCGACAACCAGAGATAGAAGCGCATAGACTTCATCGAAGGAATTGAGTATGCGAAGAAGATATCGTGGATGCCTATGTGTCGCGACCGCAAGCAGATATCGTAAGGACGGCGGTATCAGCGACGCGAGCTGCTGCTCCGAGAGTAATTCTACAATGTTTCAGTACTGGCACATCAGATTTGGGAATGCCGCGCACCAAAGAGAGAAGGCTTCTGCTCATCTAGCCCACTCTGCAAGCTTGTCATAAACTCCATGTTTGCATGATGGGTTTGACAGAATAATTGTGATGTGAACGCGGCATGGCTGGAGGTTGAGAGAAGCTCTCTAGCCGAGGTACAATGACTAAGCTTCCCATGCCGCAAGCTCCCAGGTCTCTCTGTCCCACCAGTTCATCTCTTTCTTCCGCCGTCGCTCTGCTTGTGGCCGATCATGGTTCATTCGTCCACGAGCCGACGTGACGTTTGATCCTTCGTGGTTTTTTAACAATGACACAGACCTGCAGAATCGGCGCCATCATCCTGCCGCAAGTGGTTCGCTCCCATGCACGGCAGAAAGTGATGCTGCGGAGCGTCGTGAAGCTGCAATCATTACGCAACAATCGCGTTTGTGTTTGTACATGGACAGGTAGGACCACCGTGATGGTGGCATGATTTCTGCATATAGTCTTCCCCTCTTCTTCTTTTCAAAATGTCTTCAGCCAGAACATTTCCACGGATTGCACGAATCGTACCACGAGTATCACAAGCAGGTCGAAGGCCAATCATACCACTTAACAGGACGGCAACATCACAATCAAGACTCACCTCGATTGCTGGACATTTCAGAGCATTTACTACCACAAAAATGCAGTCCGCTCAGAACAACCCCGATTTCAAGCTTGACAAGCTCTTCGATGTCAAGGGTCGTGTTGTTGTCATTACCGGTGGCGGCAGTGGCATTGGTCTGATGGCAACTCAAGCATTCGCTGTCAATGGTGCTAAGGTCTATATAATCGGTCGTACCCAAGAGAAGCTCGACACTGTCGCCAAGGAATATAGCAAGGGCATCAGCGGCGAGATCATCCCAATTCAGGGCGACATCTCCAAGAAGGACGAGATCGCCCGGCTTTACGAAGAGATCAAGAAACGCGAGAAGTGCGTCTGCGTTCTTGTCAACAACGCCGGTATCAGCTCCAACACGCTTACGACCGAAGCCAAGTCTGCAGAAGAGATGAAGGCCAACCTGTTCGACAACCCAGATAGCAACATTGAGGACTGGGTTGATACCTACCGCACCAAGTATGCCACCTCTCGCATTTCATTGCATGCAAAGCTGACTGTTCTCCCAGTGTTCCACAGTGTTATTTCATGACGACAGCGTTCCTCCCGCTGCTTCAGGCGAGCTCAGATCACCACCACGGCTACTCTGGCTGTGTCATCAATATCTGTTCCATCTCTGGCATCGTGAAGACTGCTCAGCATCATTTCGCGTACAACGCATCCAAAGCCGCCGTCATCCATCTCACGAAGATGCTCGGTTGGGAGATCGCGAACAACGGGCTCAAGATCCGTGTCAACAGCTTGGCCCCTGGCGTCTTCCCATCTGAGATGACAGCCGGCGGCGAGAGTGGCGACAACCAGAAGAGTGAAATCCCCAAGGAGAAGTTCGAGGGCAAGGTCCCTGCTAACAGGCCCGGTCGCGATGTCGATATGGCTCAGGGCATGGTCTATCTTGCTGCGAACCAGTATGTCAACGGACAGACGATCGTGATTGATGGTGGCTACGTGCTGAAGGCGGGAAGTGCTAGCTCTGGCTGAGAGACATGTCCATCCCACAAGCCCCGCTCAGAATTCACCATGCAGGCATGAAGCTCAAAATAGAGCAGGAAAAGCAGACAAATAAATGAAGCAGTTCTACGAGTACGAGATCTTGCTCAATCCAAATCAAACAGCCTTCATGACGAATCTTCAGCAGTAGCTCTCCCCTTCCCTTTATCCCTCCTCAGCTGCGTGCCCAGCGGCACATTCGTCCACAGCTCCCCTTTACTCTCCTCCTCAGTCAAGAACGTAATGCCAAACTTCCTCCCCCAATACTTCCTCAAATCTCTCCTCACCATTCTGCGATTATTTCCCTCCCGTGAAGCCAGCATCTCCCCCTCCACATCCCTCTGCTCCCGCAACCTCATCCGCTGATCGTGTCTCGCCCGCGCCTGCAGGACCCTATCCACTAATCGCGTCGGCGCCGTCCCAGATGGTCTGGCCCAGGTGCGTTCGTCGTCGGTCGAGATCTGGTACCAGTCTTTGCGGAAATGTGGCAGGCCGCCGGTACTTGTGGCGAGCCGCATATGCGTCATCGGGACCTGCACGCCGCGCTGGGCGAGCATGTTGCGCATCCCCATGTTCTCGGTGTACAGCGCGTTGTTGATTGTCTGGAGCTGGGCGGGAGTGGTGGTATTGGGTCTGCCTTGGGGTCTGTTGGCGTTGCGGACGGTCTCGATGTCGTTGCGCAGAGTGGTGATGATACCGGTGAGTCTTTGGCGCTCCTGTACTTCGACAGGGGAGGATGAAGTGGGAGGAGGAGAGGCGGTAGGTCGTAATCGGAGCACGGCGATCTCATGGCGTAATGCTGCAGTCTCGCGTTCGAGCTCTGCCCGCCGGATGTGCTCTTCGCTAAGCGAGAGGCGTTCTGAGCGCATACAGGCGGCGTCGGTCTCCAAGCGGTGGATGTGTGCTGCCATGTCGCTGATGCGGGTGCTGGAGGGTGTCGAGGGGGAGGACGCGGAGGACTTGGCGAGGAGGGACTTGTATTCCTCCTGCAACGAGGAGTAGCGGGCTTGGAGCGCCGCGTACTCTGCTGACTGGCTGGAGTGGGAGGTCTTGAGCTCCTCCAGCTCTTTCTTGTGCTCGGTGGCATCCTTCATCCAGCGGAGAACGCTCTTGGACGACTCCTCTTGGTTGTCGAGCACGTCGTCGAACTCTTGCCCGCTCAACCCGCATCGCGTGCACCTGTCGTCGTACTCACCGTCCGGGCTACCACCGGACCCATTCCCATCACTGTCTGGGTGTCCTTCCCCATGCCCCTCGCCGCCCCCACTCACTCCCCCAACACCCTCCTCCTCCCCCAGGGCATCTAGGTCACCAAGAGGGTCGCTGTTCCCCTCGCTCCCCACCTCTTCGCCCTCGCCGCTGGCCTGTTCCGCCGTCCACCTCCTCTTCTCCTCCTCCAGCGCGGCGACCTGCTCCTTGAGCTGCTTGATCTCTTGCTCGGCGTTCAGCATGTCTTCGTGGTTTTGCTTAAGTCTTTGTTGGACAATCTCGCGGTGGGATAGACAGTCCTTTAAGTCTTGCTCGAGCCTCGAGATCAGTGCGTCCTTTTCCCATGGCTGATTATTGTCGTTGGTATTGTGATCATCACTGGCATTGTCGTGGGTATTGTGATCATCACTGGCATTGTCGTGAGCATTCGGCGGGCGGCCATTCTTGGACGAGCTATTGTCCTTTTGCTGATCGTTCCCGCCATGCGAATCTTGTGACTGGGTATTAGGTGCCGAAGTGGAACCATTGTGATGTGAAGAATTGGATTGTGACTCTTCCCTCAATTGGGCATATTCACTCCGTAGCTGCTCATTCTCATTGCGCAAGTCTTCGATAGTCTGCTTATCGGCCTCGGCTGCATCCTTCAAGTCGTCAATTGTGTCCAGGTGGGCGGCGTTCTGATTGACGATGCCCTCGTAATCGGTATCGGCCTCTGTGGACAGTTTCTGGTAGTCAGCTTTCGACTGAGCAAGCTGCGATGCAAGATCGTTATTGTCAGCCTGGAGTTTAGTATTCTTATCAAGCACGATCTGAATGTTAGATTCAGCCACTGAAGCACCTACCTTTGTCTGCTCAAGTTCGACATTGGCGTCCTTCACTTGGTTCCGGGATTGACTTAGCAGCCTCATAATTTCCTTCTGCTTTCTTTCGGACTCAGCGAGCAGTGCTTTGTTCCGCTCGACTTCTGCATCGCTCTCAGCAAGGAGCGCAGTCAATTGCTGGATCTCCGCCGCGGTCTGCATAGCCGTCTCATCTTGCTCTTTCTCCCTCTGTTGTGATGCGGCAAGTTGCCTTTTCAACCGCTCCACTTCTAGCAAGGCGCACCCTGCGCGCTGTCTTTCAATATCACGTTCTTCCTCGAGCCTTTGCGACCTTTCCTGCGCCTGAGTATAGAAAGCCGTCGTCTTCCGATTGCCAGATCTTAGAGACTCGTTCGAAGCTTGTAATGTACGCATTCTAGTCTGCAGAGTGTCAATTTCACGACGAGCTTCATCAAGATCGTGCTCAGTCTGCGCAAGGTTTTGCTGTGTCGCCTCAAGATCTTGTTCCCTCTGTACAGCGGCCTGACGAAACGTCTCCAAGCGCGGTGTCATCTCCCTCTCCAGGCGCCGGATAATAGCTCTCTCCGCTTCCGTATTGGCGGGATACGCTATTGGACGATCACCGGATCTGAACTGCCGCTGATCATTCAGCATTTCACGCTGCCGGACTAGGTAAACTGCATGCTCTGGCGAAGTCGGCTGTTCAGTGCCGGCGTCGGACACGTCATCTGGTTGCTGATTGGGCGCTGAGTCGAAATCGCTAAATGGACCAGGTTCTTCGCTCCAGTCGAATTGCTCCTGACGATTAGGGTCAATAGAGGGCACAGGGGTCTCAGGTAGAACGGGAACCACCGGTTCTGGAGTGGCAGGTCGTTGTGGCGCATCGTGGATGAAAGGGGCGTTGTCGGAACAAACTTGGACTTGGTCCTGATATGCTAGTCTTGCGTCGTCAGGCGTCAAGCTGCTCCTCCTTCGTTCGAACTTTGGTCGCTGTCCCGTCGACGTCTGACTCCCTGATAAGAAGCTTTGTCGAGTCCGATAGATTTCAGTACCGTCACTTGCGAATGCCAAAGGAGGTAGAACCCGATTGGCCAATGGTGCGTTTGGTTCTTCCGGATCATAATCCCATGTCAAGCGAAACGTTGGTGCCACAACCTGATTGTCGGTCATTGTGCTCTCAGTAGTACCCTCAGAGGGTATATATGTATCTGGTCGGAGTGTTTCACTGTCTGACTGCTGTTGAGTCTGATCATCTTCGCCACGCTGCTCCGATGTGCTGAGTGGAGTCTTGTCGGTGATTTCGTCGTTTGATTCATTCCGATCTAATGCATCCCGCTGCTCTTCCGCCTCGTCCTTCTCTTGCCCAGGCGTGCTGCTGTGAGACCACTCAGGCTCCACCTCATCAATTCCTGTGGTTGAAGACATGATCAAAGAATCGGTAAAGAAAATATGTACAGAAAGGAATGGCGACCAGCGCCGTTGGTAAGTAGAAGTAGTTGCGACAAACAATTGGTAATTTACAAGCAAATATGAAGAGTATACTTACGGAATGCACAGAGGGTTTGCGATGTTCTTCAGCAAGCATGGTCACGGCGAGCTTCTGCAATTTGCCATCCTCCAACATGAAAGAAAGCATTCACAAAGGCCACCCGGAGCTCTTTGTCCATGACACGTAGTGATCAGCTTCTAGGAAAGACCTGTGCGACTGTGGGACCTCAATATCTCATTGGAGCCATCGCGACTGAGCTGTTCAACATATTCGCTCAGTCCGGATGAAGAGCCTGTCAGTGTGCAGGGGTTCATTGTTCGTGCCGCGTCTTGTTCGACTATCATACACAGCTTAGAGTAGAACCAATGAACGTCGATTGCTCGTCATCAAAGTGCAAAGATGTTTGAACCAAAGATTTTTACAGATACGTCAACGCTGGAGTCGATGCTTTGGTTCGGCGGAGTTCTTCCCGTGCTTTCTTGGCATCATCACGTGTCAAGCCCCATAAAAAGAGAGACTTACGTCAGATGGCGGGACAATTGGCGGGACAGTGAGCTGAGGGCTGCAGTCAAACACCGTCCAAGTTTCAACAAAGAGAAAGATCTTTTTCTTTCAACCTTCCCATCTCCACTTCTTCTTTGATTGAAAATTATCCCGGCCACAAGCAACAATGGCCTACACGAAGAGTTTCTTTCTACTATTGATTGTGGCGCTGGTCCTGCTCCCACAGCCAACCGCAGCCTTTGGAGCTGGCAACATTGCTTCAATTTCAAGGGTCGAGGGGCAGAATTGGCGCCATGGAGACATTGAGGATATGCTCAAAACGGTCGCGACTATCAAAGGACACAAATGGACATCAATGATGATTAAGCGTGTCTATTTCGGCAACTGGCTTCGTGATTATTCTCAGGCTGTCGATGTTGGCACTCTCAAAGGAGTTCCGGCCAGCACAATCAGGGTCTTGATCTGGGTCTTGGCATTTATGACCTTTGGATATGCCACCGCCGAATTCGAGGTCACGGATGAGCGCCTTGGTTGCTATCGTCCGGAAGAGCACATTGACAATCCCAAAGATTACGCCGACAATGAAGATGCTCGCAAATACGATAAGCGTCTTCGTGGTCCGGTCTTGCGCGAGGAGCTCGATGTTGACCCACAGACTGGCATGAAAAATTACATTGCAAATGAACATGGTGGATGGGCAACCTCAGCTGGTTATGTCAAGTTTAGTGTTCAGCGCAGTATTCACTATGGTCGTCTGTACACCAGCGGACCAAATAAAGGTCGTGAAGAAGACCTCTGCGAAGCTTTGAGATGTCTCGGTCAAGCTCTGCATTGTCTTGAGGACTTTGGCGCCCACACGCAGTACGTCGAGCTAGCTCTTCGCGAGCTGGGTCATCGCAATGTCTTTCCGCACGTGGGCTCTGGCACTGAGATCACCGTACGTGGAAAGCGCATCTTCCCTCTGGTTACTGGTACTTTCGGAGGTGTGGACTTCCTTCACTCAGTGCTGGGCGAAGCATCCGATCACGTCACGCAGTCCGAAGTCGATGACATGAACGAGGTGCTGGGTAGTGCCCAGTCCGGCAAGCGCTCCACTGGCGGCAACGGATCTGATATCGGTGATTTGACAGGCATCCTGAAGCTCATTCCTGGCACAAGTGATCTGGCTAGAGATGCTGAGAATCTCCAGCGTGATGCCGAATCTCAGTCTCGTGGCTTTGACAGTGGTGACAACTACAGCTCAACTCGCGGTGGAGACTTCGGTGGCTCTTCTGACAGAGCCTTCAATCCAATGGCTGCAATGGGCGGAGGCTCCGGAGGAAAGCCTACCACTGATCCACAAGAGATCATCAAGAAGATCTATCCTATCCTTGAGTTCCGCGACAAGGTTGTTCGTACCATTGACGGCATCATCTCCAAGATCCCTGGTCTGGAATCTGCAGTAGAGAAGCTTACCGAGACTGTAACGTTGTTCGTTATGCGCCTTCTCGCCCCCTACATCATGCCGCTTATTGGCGCCGCTTCTCAAGGACTCAAGCAGGGTTCCAGCGCCGTTGTCGACTCCTCGGCCAAGCAGCAATACGTAGTCTTCGACAACCCAAAGTCATCCGATCCAACTCACTCGATGCTCTCAAAAGACCACTTCTCCAACGTTCTCAACGAACCGGCCGGCAAGGTCGCCGCCTGCATTCTTCAGTATGCTGCTCCTCGCATTCTGTATGCCTGGGAGCATCCTGAGGTTCCTGAACAGCAAGTACTTGAGGACGTGGTACATGTCTTCCATCATCCTGCCCTTCGCGACGAAAGTAATGAGGCGCACAGGAACATGTTCCGTGTCGTGGAGCAGTGGGTCCAGTCTCGTCCGGACCGCGGCCGAGATCTGGACACTATCCTAAGCTCAGAAAGCGTCAGAGCTGGACGTAACCACAAGGCGCAGAGTATTCCCGAGGGCGGCATTCCCAATCCCTTCGGTGGTCCTGGTGCTGTACTTGGCGGTAACGCAGGTCATGCGCATGGTCCTATGGGAGGCGGCCAAGCAAGAGGCTTCGATTCTGAACCTGCTCAGCCCGCTGTGAGCCACGGCGGTAACGGTAGCGGCTACTCTCAGCAGCCTGCTGCCACTCATGGTCACAGCGGCAGCACAGGTAGCGGTTATGGTGGAGCAGGCGGGTACGGTGGGGGAAGCAGCTACGAGAGCCGCCCAACGCGTCATGGTCGTGACGACGACTCAGATTCTCGACCATACGGTGGACGCAGAGATGACGACGACGACAAATATGGTAGCTCCTACCGCCAGCGTCCTGGGTCACCAGGCTATGGCGGACGCGGCCATGCTACTCATGGCAGCCACGGTGGGCAGAGCGGAGGATACGGTAGGGACGATTCTTATGGTCAGCAAGCCTCCAGCTATGGTCAATCAGCATCCAGCTACGGTCAACAGAGCTCAGGATACGGTCAAGAGAGCTCAGAATACGGACAGCAGTCCTCTGAGTATGGCCAGCAATCTTCTGGCTATGGACAGGAATCTTCTGGTTACGGACAGCATCAGTCCTCTGGTTATGGCTCTGGTGGTCACGACAAACCCAGCAGTGGATACGGTGGATCCTCATACGACCGTCCAGCCCATGGTAGGGAGTACGAGCAGTCAAGCTATGGGGGCAACACTGGCGGTTATGGTGGGGACAACAGCGGTAACGATAGCTACGGCCAGCAAAGCGGTGGTTACGGTCAAAGCGGCTATGGTGACAACTCTGGCTACGGAAGTCATCAAGGAGTCCAACAAGGGGGCTATGGTCGCAGAGACGATGATGACTATAATCGTCGCGATGATGGATATGGAGGACGTGACGACGATGATGACGATAGAAGGCGGCGTGACCAGGGTGGTGGTGGTTACGGTCAAGGCGGTTACGAGCAGCAAGGTGGATATGGCAGCGGAGGATATGGTGGAGGATACAGCGGATCCGGATACTAGAGAAAGCCGACGACATGGAGCAAGATGATCGACGACAGTAGACGATGATGAGATGTGAGCAAGGAGTTGGGGAGATGGGTGTGGTGAAGTCTCGCGTGTAACCTTGCGCAGCAATATAGAAATCGAGAAAATATTTCGGCTTGCATGACTTAAGCCAAACCTACTGAGATACCTCGCTGCGGGTTATAGTTCCTGTTCAACCTCCAATCAGTCTCCTCATTTCAATATGCTCTCCACGTGCTTAGGGTGGTGAAGAACGGTGCCAAGGCCGATCCGGCATTCGCTCCGCTAAGAAAAAGTTTCGAGCTCTTCTCGACTCGAGCTTATCCAACGACAACTACTGGTAGCAAATCCATCTACGACACTCGAAAAGCCGCCTTCGCTCCCTTGCGGTCTACCAACCTATCACCGTGTACTACATTGTACTGAAGTTGCTTGACATCCAAGCGCATAGGCGCTCGCTCCCTTCACAATGGCCACAGCAATCGGCGCACCATTAGCACCCTCCATATCACACATTGTGAAGCGCGCTCCCTTTCGATTAGGAACCAAACAAGTCTTCCTGTACCTGATTCCTCATCATACTCAATGCCCACTCTATCTAACCTCTACAGTCCCTCCTTCAAAATCACCCTCCTCCACACCCCCAACGAATCTCCTTACTACGCAACCTTCACCGTCCCCCTCCACCTCAACAAGCTCGACCTCCGAGACTACCTCTTCCACGCCTACAATCTCCCGGTCCTGAGCGTCACATCGCGCACAAACTACAACAGAGTAGAACAAGACGGCCGCCCAGCCGTCGACCGGCCCTTGCGAGGCCAACTCTTCCGTCCAGCGCCAACCAAGAAAATGACAGTACGCATGGAGAAGCCCTTCGTGTGGCCGCAAGCACCGGGCGAGGCCGAGTTGAAGGACGCATGGGGTAAGAGCACGTTCGAGAGCGCAAAGCAAGCGAGTCGAGAACTGGGAATGTATAGGCAGAAGAAGGACACATGGGTGGACTGGAAGGATCGGGAGGAGTTGCGGATGCAGGCGAAGAGACTGTTACAGGGGAAAGAGAAGTGGCGGCCTCCGAGGGGTAAGGCGGATGGGAGCTGGGCGGTTAGGATGGAGGAGTAGATCACACACGACCTGGCAGAACACAGAGGGTAGACCAAATTAGCAGGGAGTTGCATAGCGGTGCATTCTACGGTTTGTACATATCTGACCAA
Source organism: Elsinoe perseae (assembly GCA_029448695.1). Taxonomy (NCBI): domain Eukaryota; kingdom Fungi; phylum Ascomycota; class Dothideomycetes; order Myriangiales; family Elsinoaceae; genus Elsinoe; species Elsinoe perseae. The sequence goes on from JARDAA010000111.1 coordinate 702,845, forward strand.
AGGCCACATCACCGCGGCAACTCGCTCCCATTCCACTGCAAGAACTCCCCAACAAGCGTCTTCCTCGTTCCGGCATCAGTAATTTTCAACATATTCCCGGAGCTCTGCTCCCAGGTTATGGCACCCATGGCCACAAGATCGATCTCTACATCCGCCGTTAAGGATCCAAGATTTTTTAAGTCGAACCCCGAGCGGAACAGCACGGCGGTCAATCACTCTCCTTCGACATGCGCGCGGTGCACGAACCAGTTCAGCGTGGCTTTGCTGGCTTCTTCCCTGGAGAAGTTGAGCGGGAACTGCATCATGTCGCGTTGTGAAGCGATGCTGCCTGTCGCGGAACCGCTGGCCACGAAGATTGGCTTGGCGGTGGCTTGTAGCAGTGGCTTTGTGGTGTTGAGGAGCAGCACTGGGGCGATGGCATTGATCGGGAGGATCTTGCGGATCTGGTCGCTGGTGTTGGATGTTACGCGGCTGTTGTCGGTTGTGCCGGCGTTGGCGATGACGATGTCGATGCTATGCTGCTGATGGAGTGCTTGGTCTTGAGCTCTTCGATTGCGTCAGTGTGGTCTTTGTCGCTTTCGCTATCGATCTTGACGATGATCGGGGCGCTGCCGGTGGCTTTGAGCAGAACTTGCCGTTCCGAGGTGAACTTGGCTGAATGCGAGTGGCGGCGATGATGGTGTGGTTCGGTCGCTGGTGTCGGTGGGTGACAAAGCCTTTGCCAACGCCTTGCGAAGCGCCTGCGATAAGTACTGTGGTCATATTGGATCTCTATAGAGCAAGAGATAAAAAGGGGTATTGGATATTGTAGGTTCAATTTATACCCGGACCTACCCTGAAGATACGGAAATCTCTCTTTCATATATAGCATCAGCGAATGTGTGAGTTCATCCGAAGCGTCACGCATTCTGTGTATATAGTACAGTCATCCCCGTGCACCTTAGAAATTCACCTTGCATAAAACACTATGATCCGCGAGTGTTTTGCTATGCCAGAGGTTCGCTAACGAAGCAGGCGTAGTATACCCTAAAGTAGGAGTATACAAACAATCATGATCGGACACCGCATGTCTAGCAATCCAATTTGTCTCCGAAACCATTTCAGAGGCATATCATCGCCGTACTGTTCAAGCAAAGGGTTACGTACGCTTGCGAGCCCGGTCAAGAATACGCAATGAAATCCGGCATGGTCTCCTCTGTTGCGGATGGAAATAAGGCAAGGCCAGCCTCGTGCACGCAATCTATGAAAGTGGGAAGTTTATCGTCAAGCATGCGGATGTTGTGCAATCCAAATATACCATGCAGAATTCATTTGACACTCTACCACGGGAGTTCTTGGCCGTCCCATTGGAGAAACTTGCCACCGTTCGACTCCTTAGTAGCTTCTCCGATGATCTTAACCATGCTACTTGTCGCGGTCTCGACAGAGATTCCACCAAACTTCTCGACATCACTTCCATTGACGAACGTCCTTCCCATGTCTGTACTGACAAGACCAGGATTGAAGACAAAAGCTGTGAGCCAATCCTCTTCCAGGTTCACCCGCTGCACCAACCAATTCAGAGCCGCCTTGCTCGCACCATAAGGACTGGCGACGTTGCCGTACTGCATCATTTCCTTCATCAGACCCAGGCTGCCTACCAAAGACGTGACGCCGACGAACTTGGGACTTTTACTGGCCTTGAGTAGTGGTACGAAAGCGAGCAGGAGCGCCAGGGGCGCTACAGTGTTGACATCGAGGTGGTCGCTCAAAGATTGTACGTCGCTGTTGAGGACAGATGTGTTGTTGACGTATATGCCGGCATTTGCGATAATTACATCAATACTCGCGATACCGTGCTTCTCCTGAAGCTCCTTAGCAGCCAGCACAGCATCCGTGTGCTTGGTCGAGTCAATCTTGACTACCAGCAGATGTGAGCCAGCTCCAGTAGGTAGCTTCTCCAGATCACTGCTAGACTTGATTGGATCTCGAACAGCAGCTATGACAGTGCTGCCATTTTGGAGAAGTAGTTGTGCCACGAAACCCCGGCCTATACCCCTATTCGCACCAGTGACGAGGAATGTGCTTGCGGAGGCCATAATAAAAGTTCTTAAAATCCTTTCTGCTTCCTAGCCGATGAGGTTCCTATATGCGTTACTTGTAGACATATAAAAAGCGGGAAAAGCCAACGAAATATGTAAATATAGCATAGATATAAAATTAAGGATGGACACAAACGCGGGTGGCCTGAGATTACGTGAGGAACTTGGGAGACATGCCCATACGAGACGAGAATCAATCTATTCGGATCAAGATAAATCATTTCCTGACCCTGTTGGTCCACAAGATATAGGCCGAAGGTCCAACTCTGAGTTGTAACAGGTTTGTGCGTGTAAGTGCAGGAAGAACGAAGAAACTAGAAGGAGGAAGTGCAATCACATCCATGGCGGCGGGGCATTTCCGACCCCCACCTCCGCCGTCACATATCGACATCGCAGCCACCACTAACGTTGTATACATGCATCTTGAACAACAGCTCGGCCAGTGCATGATTTGACAAACACTTCACGTGACCATTGCAGCAACATTCATGTTGTAATACGACACTTGGCACCGCTGTGCGGTCAGTCAAATGCCGATACGTTGAAGTCACACTTGACACCAATCATACCCCAACTCGCCACTACCTCATCATGTCCGACCCGCTCACGTCTCTCCCGATCGAACTCCTCCACAACATCCTCTCACTGCTCATACCGACTCATGACCCAACACTCTCCTGTCCCTCCCCGCTACCCGGACAATACTACATCACGCACGCCTCCTCCCCTCCGCTCATCCAGCAACGCTTCGCCCCTCTCGCCCCCGGCCTCACCCTCCTCAATCTCACCCTCACCTCCCGCGCCCTCCATTCCGCCATGAACGCCTTCTCACATCTTCTCCTGCTCAAATGGTCCCACATCAAACCCTACCGGCCTCTCAAAACCGCCTCACTCGAAGCCAAACGCAACTCCTTCGCGACTCTCCTCAAGCTGATGCGCACGCACTGCGTCTTCTGCGGCAAAAAGTCCTCGCGCAAAGCCACGCTCATGAACGGTCTGGGCTGCTGCGCCGCTTGCGATAGGAAGGAGTGGCCCGATAAGATCACACGGAGTGATGCGAAGAAGCAGTTTGGGTTGGGGGACAAGCATCTTTTCGCGTTCGGGAAGGAGAGGCCTGCTAGTTGGCCGGTGGTGAGGTTTGGGACGTATAGTGTTATGGGCGGGGAGTGTATGTTGCTCGAGAAGAAGGGGCTGGAGAGGCTGGCGGAGGCGGTCAAGAGGGAGGGGAAAGGGAAGAGGAGAGGGACGGAGGAAGAGAGAGAGGCCAAGAGAGTGAAGGCTGAGAAGGCGAGGGTCGACAGGGCAGAGAAGATGGCGAAGGAAGAGGCAGAGGAGAGGAGGAAGATGCTGGTGGGGTTATGTCTGAGGAGGATGAAAGCTGGGGACTTGGAGTCTAGGGAGGATCTGAAGAAGATCTTTTACCTGCGACCTGATCTGGAGTTGTACGCGAGTAGTCAGACGCCTGGCATGATGGCCGAACTGGATGAAATTGCTGAGCTGGCAATTAAGGAAGGGGCAAAAGGCCTGCATGGCTGGCAGTTCCTGAGGACTTTCACAAGTGACAATCTCACGCAACCATGATTAGCGTGCCACGTTCAAGTTACAGACGGTTAGCAAGGCGCCGGGGGGTTAGTGATAGCACCATACTTGTATGATACCCATGGATTAATGCAGTTACCTCACAGGTCTAGGCCTCGGTGGCCGACGAGTCCCTCTATTCATACTTTTCGCCTCTTTTCTGACCTTTGAGTCCTCACAGGCGGCTTCCATCCACGCCTCAGCATCAGGATCCCTCGTACCAAAAATCTGCATCATCACGGGCAATGCATCCCAAACTTGTTCTGGCGTCATGCGCTCATGAGGAACATTTCGCAGAGCCCATCTTCTCTCCTTCTCAGCGTCAAATGCCTCCTTTCCACCAAATACCCCATATGCCAGCCGCTGAACATCTCGCTCGAAGAAGCAGTGGGGATCATACCGCACCGATCTTGTGCTATCTCGAGACGAGGAGATACTGCAATATCCACAGTCAATCAGTGGCCAGTTGGCCGACCGTCCGGGCAAGTGTTCGAAGAAGTGTTGTTCCGTCAGGAAATACCTTTTCCTTGCATCGCCAAGAGACTTGAGAGTCATAAGAGGCTGACTTTACATAACGAGAGTCTTACTCACTATCGTCTCGCCAAAACTGCAGCAGAGAATGAAAGTGCTTCTCAGGGGACTTCTTTCCCCTTGACAGTAAAGCTTCCGGCGTTTGCCACAGACAGCGCATAATTTGCCGCACCAATGGATCAGCTCGGCAATGTGCGAATTGCGTCCCTTGACGACCAGATCCTCTTGAACTTTACGACGTTCGTAGTGGCGCTTCAGATGTGGCCAATCGCGGTACGCGTCGAGGGCGAAGCAATTCACAGCAGATCGCAGGTGGTGGGTGGTCGAGGCTAGAGCAAGCAGGGGGTGCGCCGGATAAGGCAGATTAGACGTGAAGCGTCTTCGTCGTAGCTGAAGATCCGACGGGCTTGTCTCTATTTCACGTATGGAGGCGTGAAACGGTAACAGATAGCCACTTAGATGAATCAAGACCTCGGTGGGGAGTCCGGAGAGGCGATCGAGGCCGTCAGCTGGCGGCACATAGGGGGAATTGTAAAATACTGCCATCGTGGTCTTGACGCTGTGAGGATTGCATGAGACGCCGGAGCTTTCTACGGCAGATATCCGTCTGCAAGTCGTACTTATCCTGTTGCTGGCAATGCGGCTGTCCACTGCCCGCTGCGCCGCATCAGCCTGACTCACCACATTGCTCATACACAAGCATTTTGCTGTAGAGTCTGAGACTTGGAACAAACTAGATAAAGCAAATCTCGCAAGCACTGTTCCTCGAATGGCTGTCCAGTGCGCACATAGCAAAAGAGTCAAGTTCCTCGCTTATGCTTGGTCAAAATACAATGGAGTCTCCGAGGCTCGGCCGAAGATACCCCACAACACTACCAGCACTATGCGCGCTGGGACATCCAGGATATTTGCTCCGTTCCAGAAGAGATTAACGAGGAATATTCTCGTGTTCCAGCCTGCGGTCGGTCGAGAAGGTTGGGAGGAAGCTCCTGCGAACATGCCTGCCATTCCCGACGACGATCCTCCAGTTGAGCCCTTCAACGCCTTCTTCATCAGCAGTCCCTCCAGACCGGTCCTTGTCCACCAGTATCGCTCGCCTCGCCTTCTGATCTCGTTCATGTTCTGACTTCTCACAGAAGCAATAGCTATGACCGTCCGGTCTTCCGCGCCCGCCCCTACACCGGCGTGCTCCTCTTCGACAACTCCGACTCCGACGCACGTGATCACGCCGCGAATGAGAGAAGTATGGCCTACCCCTTCAACCCCAACGACGCAGACTGACCACCCCCAGCCTTCCTCTCCTGGCTCCGACTAAGCACCTACATGGCTGTCGTCTCCGTCGCCATCACCATCTCCTTCCACCTCAAGCACCAACCAACAGACATCGAGCGGCGTATGGCCTTGCCATTCGGCATTGTCTTCTGGATCTTATCGCTAGCCTGCCTCGTCTCGGGACTGAGTAATTACATCAAGACTGTGACGAAGTACTCTCGGCGCCAAGCAATAGTGCAAACTGGGTGGAAGACGCAGGTCGTCTTCACGGTAGTGGCGTGCAGTATTGTCGCTGCTTGTGTTCTGTTTTTGAGTACGAATGCTACTACGAGGTGACGTTCATCACAAGTGCAGAGTGTATAGCACATATTCATATAACGTATTCATGACTCATTTCCATTTTCGTGACAGGGCTCTACACTTCCTCGCTATTCGCCTCATCGATCCCCATCTCCTCAAACTCATCCAACAACTGCTCCATCGGGATCCTTAATCGCTCCTCATCGCTCGCCACCGTCTCCCCATCAACACTCATCTCCGCATCCTCCCTTTCTCTTTGCGCCTTATAAAGCGCCACACCCTGCCTCAACTCCTCGTCCTCCTCCACATCCCGCAAGAACATCTCAAAGTCTCTCTCCAACCTATCCTGCTCCTGCTTGCGCGGCAACATCTCGCTCTCTTCCTTCGCCATGCGTTTGACTTTCCAGTTGCGCTTGCTAGCGCCGCCTGCCTTTCTGCGACGCGGGTAGGCTTTCTTGACTAGTACCACATCCGGGATGGTGCTGCTGTATTGCTTCGAGGATTCGATGGCTTCGAATTCCGGGTTGTTGAATTGTGTGCCTGTTAGCATGTAGCCCATTACGGAGTCCCCTACGTTGAGGATGCTGCCGAGATGCGTCCGGCAGAGGTAGGTATTGTCGTTGACGCCGAGGTCGGAGGAGCGGGCAACGGTGCAGTCTGCAAGAACCCAGCGGCCTTTGACGGGTCCGAGCGGCTCAATGTCCATTACGATGAACTCGGTGAGGTCTGTCACATCTGCGAGAGGTGTTCGGAAAGGTGATCGCCAGTAGATAGGTGCGGATATATCGGAGGTCTGCAAGGTGTTTGGGTCGACGAAGTTGACTGAGGTGCCGACGCGATAGCATAGGACGAGTGGTGAAATATTGCCGATCTGCTTTGCGAGCTTGATAGGTAGTGCCACTAGGTCGTCTTTGCAGATGGGTACTAGCTCGCAAGAGAAGGAGAATTTGTAGGACTTGACTGAGGTATGCACGTCTTGCGAGATGAGCTCTTGCGACTTTTTCGTCCGTACTGGCGTCACAGAATTGAGAAAGTCGACAAACTTCTCGGCGTGATTCCGTGCAGAAAAGAAGAAGTCGATGCCCTCGTGTACTTCTTTGATGTTGATCGTGTCGCGATGCGCAGAGTGCTTCAAAATAGACTGTTCGAGGTACAAGAATGTCCGTTTGTGCGGGACCTTTTGCCGGACCTGCACAACTGCTCGCCAGGTGTTGTGGGTGTAGCTCTTCTGGCAGTCTGGACACTGCTGATATGCTTGCACGAATTCGACATCAAACGTCTGCTGCAGGATCGTACCTTGGAATGCCTCCTGTTGTATTGTGATCTTCAGTTTCACTCTTCGAGAATGTGGTTCCGTCCAGATAAAGGAGGCGTCAATGATTCGGACTTTGTTCAATCCTCGTAATTTTCGTAGACATAACGCAAGCAGCTCTCTCGACTCTGGTGCGGCCACTACCCACTGTGCTGGTGGTGACAGCCATCGATCACAATCGCGACACATGTGCAATGTTCCCTCTCTTTGAATCCCTTCTGAGATGTCGACCGTAAGCTTGATGCAGTCATAGCACAGTGCACCGGCGGCCTGTGTCCCGTCGATTGGTGCACCGCAATTACAACATAATATTCTGGATGTTTCGTCAGTACCGTCCCGTATGGCAGAATTACAGCACTCACGTTGCTGTGGTTTGTGGCCTTTGCAGCTGTGCAATAGGCACTGTCGAAGAATCTAAATCCATGGACATCGCGACCCCGGGTATCTTGATGCAAACGCCTTGAAAACGACAAGTGCTCGAACGATGATGAAGGCGCTGCTCGTCAGTTAGGAGAATGTACAAAGGTGGGGACGGGATGGTAGAGTAGGTAGAGAAGCTAGTTCTGAAATGCTTAACAATCTTCAAATCAGTCACAAAAATCTTCCCCAAACTCTCAAATTCCGCCGCCACTTTTGCCATTCCGCCAGGGCAGATCCTGCTCCTCTCCGATTGGTTAATCTGGAGAGAACCAGAGGTGTGTGCGTTCCTGCATATCGACGTCATTCATCGGCCTCCATCTCTGCACATGCAGGTCCAGAACAGAGTCCCCACAGTCATAGCTCGAGCTTGTCTACGACTATGAGCTTGACCGGAAATCTGGAAATTGGCGATCGCGATGGAGAGAAGTATTCCGTCACTGCAAAGTTAAGTATCAAAGGTACTCAAGCGAAGGCATGTCTTCTTTCTCTCCCCAATCACTACTTGTGACATCTTGCACACGACTACATTCTTGCACCATACCAATCGCAACAAACTCCAAGTCACAAAACCGCAACCATGGCCCCAAATCTCGCCGTCATCTCCATCCCAGCATACTACATCTTCTCCATCTTCCCGCACGCCTTCTCCCTCAGCGTCGCCACCCAAGGCGACCTGACCAAACTCGACAACCGCAACCCGCGCTCATCGACGCACATCGCGAAGCTCAAGGAGCGTTTGCCTGCCGACCAATTCGCCAAGTTCGAGCGCTGCGAGGCCGCGCACAAGAACAATCTCGAGTCGTTTCCGTTGTTCGCTAGCGCCGTGTTCATTGGTCTGCTCGCGGACGGTGTCGGTAAGGGTGGCATTCTCACGGGCAAGAGCGTCAGTACGGAGACGTTAAGGTTTATTTACTCGTTCTTCGCGGTTCGCTTGGCGTATAATGTCGCTTATGTGACCACTTCGGATAACAAGTACACTTGGATCAGGAGTGGACTGTGGGCGGCGGGATTGGCGTTGCTGGGCGAGCAGTTCTACAGAGCGGCAGGGATTTTGGGTGAGCAGTTGTAGATAGATTTCACAGGGCGATTGGAAAAGTGACAAGGTCCGATTCCTCGGTCGTTTGTTATGTACAGTTCTATATCCGCTGCTCAACAACATGCTCCTTCCCCGCCCCATGCTGTCACATTCATTGGTCGTTCGGTGATCTCGTAAATGTCGAGCTCCGCTGAAGACGTGCTTAACCCAAGGAGTTGGTCATGATGCAATCTGTCTTGCGACATCGTTGCCTGGGGATGTACATGGGAAATGGTACGCTTGGTCTTTGGGTCCGATGTCCATTGGTTGGACGTGCGGTTCTCCTTGGTGGGTTGGACCGGTCCCATATCAGTGCGCTCGCTGTGTTGCTTTTCCATCACCATTGATCCGACGACAGAGGAGTCCTGCAACGTTGACGCATGGCCTCCTGCTGGAGCGGACAAATTTTCTGAAGGGTGTTCTTGGGCCAATCTGGGTGCAGCGCTCTCGACCAACGACGGTGCTAGTGCCACGTCTTCAAGGTCGGTGTCAAAAGACATACCAAATTCTTTGGGACCAACCATCGTCTCCGTTCTTGCTGAAGTGTTGTCAACCACGGTGACCACTTCTGGCTGACGAGATCGTGCTTTAAGCTCAGTGACCTGCGTTTCGGCATGCGATAATCGCTGCATCTGCTCCAGCAATCCCTGCGTCGATATCCTGGCCGCCAGTGCCTCTCTACAAATAGCCTCGTACCGGTCCGGCTGGTCGCAGGCGATGCAGAGCTTCATCATAGTCGCGTACGTCCCTACTTGGATCCGCTCACGACGAGCGTCCCGCCGCGAATGTGACTGGATCTCCTTGATCTGATTCCAGACCGCCAGGCCATCCTCCCAGTGCCCACCGAACACACACTCTCTCAGTAGAGCGGTCAGACCTCGCATCGACAGACCCCATCCAGCGTTGGCCATATCTTTGCATGTGGCCATCGCTGCTTCAAAACCATCGAAGTGCAAGACACCTTCCACCATTGCCTGAAAGACTCCCGGATTTGGCGTCATCCTCTGAATGATCTTCTCTTTGCCGAAGCGCGTCTCTCGAAGTAGACGTCCTTGAGAAGCTGACGTGATGTGTATGTCGTCTCGTGCCCTCCAGAGTCCGCCGTCTTGACCTTGAACCAACTTCACATACCGGCAGAATTGGTCATAATTGTCGGTACGCCTGAAGTGATCCAGGATAGTGATTACAGTCTCCTCGTTCATTCTGACATGGCAGAGTCGCATTGCCCTGATAACACATGAGGTAACTCTGGAGCTGATACTTGATGTTGCAAGGCCATCGAGAACTATGTTGAAGCTTTGCAACGATGGCAAAGATGGTGATGCTGTGATATTGTGCAGCATGTCGAGAATGAGCTGCGATTGGGACATTTCCCCAGAACGGAATCTTTGAAACATCCTTGAGGTGTTCGATTCCAGGCGCGATGCATTGTAGAGAGTTTGCTGAGTGACTTCGCCAGAATATCTGGAGAGCAGGCCACGGTACGGAGCAAGCTGTCCCGGCTCTGCGTCCTTGGGAAGGGCTTTCGTAGCTCTGATGTTACTTTCCAGCCAAATCAGCAGAGACTCCAGGTCCGTCCTAGGACGGCCGAGCAGCTGCTGGAAAGTGCCTGTAAAGCCATCGATGGCGACCTCGCGTAGCTGATTTGATTGCAGTTCCATGAGTATTCTCAGAGTCATCTTGTCCATTGCCAGCTCCGTAAGTTGGACTTTCTTGGGGTTTAATCGTCGCTGTCGATTATTTTCCCGCCACGTCCGCGAAGCGTAAACAGATTGAGGTGCAAAGCTTGACTGGTGGAATGCGCGTCCGGTATTTCCTGGCACTGCTGCGGCACCTTCAAAAGCCTCCGACGTCTCGTACTCTGCATCTGCCATATCCAACAGACCATCAAGAGCTACCAGCTCAGGTATCCACTCTCCCTGGCCGGCACTTCGCTTCTCAACCTTCTCGACTCCCGCCTTCGCTGATGCAATTGCTTCGTCCCATTGCTTCCTCCTCTTCTCCTTGACCAATGCATCGGTAGATGCAGCGACGGCGAATATACCAGAGTAAAGCAATGTCGCTGATGTCAAGAACTTTGTAGGTCGTTTTCCAGCGGCGGTTGCAGTCTGTCGAGCCACACAAGATTTGACCGCTTGGGATGGTACTGTGGACGTCACGCGCGTCTGCGCGACCCTGTTCCACACCGTCTGCATAACTGAGCCGCCTGATAGCGGGTCCTAGCAGGTCTTGGGAGCAATTGGCCGCACGGCGATGGTGGGAAGGTTGGTGGTGTAGCGAGCGAAGTCGAGGAAGATCTCGGAGACAAAGGCTTGGCGATTCGGTATAGTAAGAAAATCACTCGAAATACCACAATTTTAGTTCATTTTACCACGATCATAATTCTCTTTTACAACCTGATATGCTAGCTCTTGCTCTGACAGCTGATTTGCAGGGGTATGGGCGCAAGTGGAAAATTGCTGGGCCTTGCTGACAGGTCGCAGGGTGACAGAGCTGCGACCACAAGATACAGAAGACGCACCGTTTTACTATACATTCAAAGTGCAATGCACTTCATGTAGAGAAGTGCATCCAAATTGGGTGAGCGTCAGCAGATTTGTGTGTACATAGTCCCATCATTACGACAGAGCTGACGCTACCTCAGGAGAAGAACGAGCTGTCCGGTAGCCGAGGAGAGGCAAACTTTGTCTGGAGATGCAAAAATTGCAAGGCAGGTGTTGCTTATTACTGCAATTGTCCTGTGACTGACATGGAACAGCGTGAGCACTCGGCAAATATCACAGACGCCCCCAAGGTGTACGAAGCCCAGAGCCCTGCAAAGGCAGTGAACATCATTGCATTTGATTGTCGAGGACTAGAATTCGTCGAGTTCAAGGCAGATGTGCGTATCTGCATCTGCAGCATGATCGTGCTGTCACTGACAAGTCGAAGGGCGACTGGCTCGCGAAAGGCGCAGAGTCAGGCACAAAGTTCGACGGTATCGATCTCTCAGAAGGTGACTGGTTCGACTACGGTAGGCATCGACCGGTCCATACTCCGGCTCTGAGACTGACGAACGATAGACGAGAAAGCTGGAGAGGAAGTGAGCATCAAGGATCTCAAATGGGAGATCCGCCGGGCATGATTTGGCCTGCCCGTATGAAAGTTATGCTTTCATCTACGTATAACAGCGTAGCTGCTACATCAAGCACCCATTCTCAACGCTACTGTGCACACCACTGAGCGCTACCCTCTGCGGTCGTCCACCTATCTCGACCCACACTCCAACCTGCCAAGTATACCAGACCTTCCTGTCGTCTGTCTTGCGAAGCATGTCTACCCTTACTTCGGCGCCATCAGGTATGAGAAGCGGGGTCTGCAATGGAAAGAAAATTGGGAACCAGCTGATCATGTCCCTGCTCTTCTCGTCCATTGTGTTCGGATTTGTCGATAGCTCCACTACCTTAGTGCCGTCTTGACTCCTGTAGAGGACGGTCTCGAAGTAGCCTGCCAGTCCGTGGCAAACGCCTCGACTGTCATGCTTGATGGGGAAAGTAAGATGGCATGATCGGGAATTGTGCTCGTTCCATCCGTCACCTCCACATAGACCAGATGCAAGAGGACCTCCTTTTCTGCGTGTATCGGACTGTGCCAACACGGATGTCGGAAGAGGATGAGAGAACTCCCAGCACTTCTGAATTGAGGGACTATAAGTGATCAGACCAGCTGTCGTTGGAGGGAGAGGCTCTCCCGTGTAGCTCAAGTAGCTGAATTGGTGGAGCATTGTCACGTATGGTAGACTCCATTTGTGGGGATCTGAAGGGCGGTGAAGAAGTTCGGCGTGGATGCGTGGTGAGGATATTGGTGTTGCCCAGGCTGTGTATGACTGCGGTATGGAGACTCCATGTGATGAGTCGAGGTGGTGCTGTACGCCGTCCAAGCATTCCGGTGATAGCTCATTATCAGCGAATGATCCCAGCAGCTCAGAAACGAGTATATCGACTTTTGTAGGCTGACCGGCTGCATTCATTGGCCCTGCCCAAGACCGCATGTCGGTTTTGACTACTTGCACTTTTTGTGCCCAGAGCGGATCGGTCTTGTTTCGTCGCTGCAATAATACATATGCATTTGGGTTCTTCTCGATTGCGAACGGCACAATAGGAACACCAGTAGTATTGCTGGCCATGAGTGACCTGGTCATGAGCGGACCTCGGCCGGCACCGACGACAGCTACCACAATAGGCCTTCCGAGCTCGGCGTAAAGGTCTTGCAGAGCAAGCGCTACAGCTTGTTCATACCATGCGTATTTGATAGGATCTTTCTCGAACACTTCATACGTGATGGACTCGAGATTATCGGTGAGCGGCTGTAAGGGTGATTGTAGGAAGTCCTGATAACCCTGCGCGAATCGAGCGAGTGGTGGGAGAGGCGGCTGTGTCCTTTGTAGATATCTTAGATAAGCCAATCGAGGCGCCTGCAGAGGTGGTTGAATGGGCATCGAGGCAGTCTCAGCAGGTGTGGGATCTGATGTGTGACCGTTGCCGGACACAGGAATAGGCAGCTCGGACGATCCGCTCAACAGAAGCCAAGGGGGTTGCTGAAGCCGCATGTACCTGAACAACATTGCTTGATGGACTTTTGACAAAACAGGGTGACCATTTAGGTTGGTCGAAAAGGATGAGGTTGGGAAAGATAGGATGCGTAGCGGCTCGGAAAACCAGCGAGACTGCACATGCTCATCAGGCAAAAGGCGCGGTATTGTGAGAGCTTTGGGAGCATCAGTTGAAGGAACGTATACTTACATGCAAAACACCGAGACACCTCAGGTTACTCACAAATAGATAGTTTCGAAGCATAGCCACACGTCGACCGAACATGATGCCACAAGTCCCACGGCGAGAGAGGGTCACTCCAGTCCTTCTGCCCCGCAAGCGTCGCGATGTCGCTAGCCGAAGATTGGAGCGTGATAAATTCTTCCTCGGAAGTGGGCTTCTGATTGTCCATCGGGAGAGGAACAATGATTGAGAGGTAGGGCCCAATGCTTAGCGACCTGGACACCATTTCCGAGTACGCTGAAACATTTCTTGGGCGAGACAAGGCTGTGTCGCGCAACAATGGTGGTAGAATGACATTACTGACCCCGCAGAAAGCAGCGTATGCCACCTCTACGCTCACGACTTGTCGCGAAACATGAGCTACCAGCGGATTCGGCGAGGCGACGTCGGCCCAAGGGCTGATCACTGCAATCATGGACGATATTTCGTCTGTCGGATGCAGAGAAGTGAACGAGGGCCCGAGAGATGGTACAATGGGAAGTGGCGCGTAATCTTTGCTCTCTGGCTGTTGTTCATAGTTCTTCATCAGTCCCTGCACGTGCTCCCGGAATGCCGCATTCGTCACAGGGGTGGTGATCATATCATACTAGGAAGAGTCAGTATAATATATCACATATGCCTTCATCTTCTCAGAGTATACCCCAATCACACGGGCCCGGTCCATGAGCTCCAGGGAAACCACGTCACTACGCCCTGCATCATGATGGCCGATGTAGAACATCGTCTGAGGGATGGCCGGTGGACCTGCTGGGTCCATGGCTGAGCAGGCGCGCTTCTGTGTCAATGAAGTGCTTGCGTCAGTCGACCATGATCAGGACTTGACATGCATCCTACTAGAAAGTGAAGAGAGCGTGGACGCAGATAATCGCGTCCAGCTTCCGAACTTGTGAGAAAGCGTGAACGAAATTTGGTGGCGGAGCAATTCCGACATGCCAAGATTTCTTCAGCCCTATGGATTTTTTTTGGTCGCCTCCAGAAACAGCTCAGTGCGCCTTGATCACACACACCTTCGATTCACCCCGTCCTAGCAAGCCACTGCACCCATCACCTTGCAGTATCGCACTCATACTAGCCGGCAATCGTAGGGTCGAATAGCAAGCAATAAGAAGGCAACTCGCGATTCTGAGTCTCGACGTCACCGCGCTCTTATCGATAAGACCATAACTTCACCTGTCTCGATTGCATGCTTCGTCTCTGCTAGGCATGGCTGATAAGCGATCGCGCGACGTAGAATCAAATCCAGCGAAAAGACAGAAGATGGATCCTGCAAACAATCCGTACTTGGCGCACATGCGCGATGACGCGGAGGATACATACGACAATGGATCGAACGGCTACTCTAATGGAGGATACAATGGCAATGCTACCGGTCCAAGCATAGCAGGAATGAAGAGACATCAGACAACATCGAAGCTCGCCAAGGTTGCAGAGGATGGGCCCCTGAATCCTTTCACTGGCAAACAATTGTCCGACCGATACTTTAGCATTCTGAAAACCAGGAGAAATCTCCCAGTACATCAGCAGCGCGATGAGTTTCTTGACATGTATCAGAAGTCTCAAATACTGGTATTTGTGGGTGAGACGGGCTCAGGAAAGACTACGCAGATTCCGCAGTTCGTCCTCTTCGATGATCTGCCACAAAAGGAGGGCAAGGTGGTAGCATGTACACAGCCCCGTCGTGTTGCTGCCATGTCAGTGGCGCAGCGTGTAGCACAGGAGATGGACGTGACTTTGGGTGAAGAGGTGGGTTACAGTATCCGTTTCGAGGATATGACGGGACCAAAGACGATCATGAAGTACATGACAGATGGTATGCTTCTGCGAGAAGCCATGAATGATCACAACTTGTCACGATACAGCACGATCATCTTGGATGAAGCCCACGAGAGGACACTCGCCACAGATATCCTTATGGGCCTGCTCAAAGAAGTCGTGGGAAGGCGACCAGATCTGAAGCTCATCATCATGTCTGCAACCCTGGACGCCCAGAAGTTCCAAAAGTACTTCAACAATGCGCCTTTGTTGGCGGTACCGGGTCGCACACATCCTGTCGAGATATTCTACACTCCCGAGCCAGAGAAGGATTACGTCGAAGCCGCTATTAGGACTGTTCTACAAATCCACGCTACAGAACCGGAAGGTGACATACTGCTCTTCTTGACTGGAGAGGAGGAGATCGAAGACGCATGCCGCAAGATCAATCTGGAAGCGGATGAGATGACACGAGAAGCAGACGCTGGTCCGCTCAAGACGTATCCACTGTATGGTACGTTGCCACCCGCGCAGCAGCAGAGGATTTTCGAGGCCGCACCTAAGCCTTATAGACAAGGAGGTCGACCAGGACGAAAGTGTATCGTCTCAACAAACATCGCCGAAACGTCTCTTACCATTGATGGCATTGTTTATGTCATAGATCCTGGTTTCAGCAAGCAAAAGGTCTACAACCCGAGGATCCGAGTAGAGTCTTTATTGGTCTCCCCAATCTCCAAGGCTTCGGCACAACAGCGAGCAGGTCGTGCAGGTCGAACGAAGCCTGGAAAATGCTTCCGTTTGTACACCGAGGCAGCATTCAAGAAGGAGCTAATTGAGCAATCGTATCCGGAAATTCTTCGATCAAACTTGTCATCGACCGTGCTCGAGCTGAAGAAGCTGGGCGTGGATGACTTGGTGCACTTTGACCTCATGGATCCACCGGCTCCAGAAACGTTGATGCGAGCGCTCGAAGAACTCAACTATCTGGCTTGCCTGGATGACGAGGGGGAGCTGACGCATCTTGGTCGCCTGGCATCCGAATTCCCATTAGATCCAGCTCTGGCTGTCATGTTAATCAGCTCGCCCGAATTCTATTGCAGCAACGAGATGCTTTCACTCACCGCTCTCCTTTCAGTGCCGCAGATCTTCGTCCGCCCCGCCAATGCGCGCAAACGGGCAGATGAGATGAAGGATCTCTTTGCGCATCCGGATGGGGATCATCTCACCATGCTCAATGTGTATCACGCTTTCAAGTCCCCAACAGCCCAGGAGAACCACAAGCAGTGGTGCCACGACCACTTCCTTTCCTACAGAGCACTCCAACAAGCCGACAACGTGCGACTACAGCTAAAGCGTATCATGGAGCGCAACGAAATTGAGCTCATGAGCACACCTTTCGAGGATAAGAAATACTATGAGAACATTCGCCGCGCTTTGGTCAGTGGATTCTTCATGCAAGTAGCCAAGCGGGAGTCCAGTGGCAAGACCTATGTCACGGTCAAGGATGAGCAGAGTGTTTTGCTTCATCCCAGCACCGTCCTCGGTACAGACGCCGAGTGGGTTCTCTACAACGAGTTTGTGCTCACAAGCAAGAACTATATCCGGACTGTAACCGCGATCAAGCCGGACTGGTTACTGGTAAGTCATGTCCGTTGTTCGCGGGCTCCATTGATACTAATCATGTGCAGGACATCTCTCCCAACTACTACGATATCAGCGAGTTCAAGAGAGGAAGCGATATTAGGAATGCTTTGCAGAGGACAGCCGATAAGATGAGGCGTCGCGAGGCATTAGCGGCACAGAGGAACTGAGAAATGAATAGAAAGCACAATGCGTCGACCGGTGCCTTCGGTCTCGCAATCTGACACCATGTCTTCGCTGTGAATAGTGCTATAGTCACAGTTTCCTCGTCGCACCTCTTCGTTGGGGAAGTTACCTACCTTAGATAAAGGTCGCACAATACTGCCCCGCGCCAATTTGATTGGGCTGCATGACCTGCCTAGAAATGATGATCTACTTCCGCCAGCAAAGTATGTCCATATAACTTGGACGTGGAGGCGTTCATCCGTAGGCTGTCATTGATCTGGACGCCGTGTCCACTACAAGCGCGTGGAGCTCTCATCACAATGACCACGAACGTCCTCATTACTGGCGCCAATAGAGGCATAGGCCTCGGCTTCGTAAGAGCTTACCTTATGCGAGCCAATCACACCGTAATCGCCGCCGTCCGCGACCCCGAGCATCCTACCTCCGCCTCCCTCTCGCTCCTACCTACCGCGCCTGGTACCCGCCTCATTACCGTCAAAATCGATGCCGCCTGTCCCACCGATGCGCAAGACGCCATCACCACACTTCGCGAGCACAAGTCAATCAGCTCTCTGGATCTCGTCATCGCTAACGCCGCCATCGCACCCCCACAGACCCCCGCCCTCTCAACACCGCCCGATGCGCTCCTCCTCTCCCTCCAGACCAATACAATGGGACCAATCCTCCTCGCCTCGGCATGTGCGCCACTCCTCCGCGCCTCCGCCACCGCAGGACGCACCCCCAAACTCATCGCCATCTCCTCGCTAGGAGGTAGCAGTACAGTGCAGCCTATGATCTGGCAAGCGACGCGACTCCCCGGTACACCGTACGGTTTGACTAAAGCGGCGCTCAATTGGTGGGTGAGGAAAGTGCACCTGGAGGAGGAGTGGTTGGTCGCTTTAGCTGTGCATCCGGGGTTCGTGGCGACAGACATGGTGGCTAGAGATCGAGAGACGTTTGAAAAGGATGGGGTGAAGGCGATGGAAGTGGAGGACAGTGTGCGGGGGATGATGGGGGTTGTGGATGAGGTGAACAGGGATACAGGAGGGAGATTTGTCGATTGGAAAGGTGAGGAGTTGCCTTTCTGAATGAATTTTGGCGTCATGTCGAGACAAACCGGAAGCAGATCTATATCTGCTCATAATGTACTCAGCCTTTGGCAGTCTCGTGTCCTTCACCGAGATCACTGTTGTTCAACCCATTTGGAGAGGATTTGCTATCAGGCTCAATACTCACTGCCGACGCTGCGAGTGAGACTCCTGGGATTGAAATCTACATTTTCTGATGACAGATTCTTGACACTAAGTGGATATTAGCGATGATGAAATGATCGACCGCTCGAGTCAAATACGTGGGGTCTTCGTGAGTGTAAGAGATGTAGTTGAATTTTATGGTCATGATAGTTCTTGGAATGCTATCTTATCAGCAGTGTTGTTCGCCCTTATCAGATATACCGTAGCTGTTGGAAAGTAATATGCCACAGATACTTCTCTTCCATATTTTGGCTTCTTTCAATATACTTGCAACATCCGCCAGAGTCTTTCGTGAGGTTCAATCGCCAGATGTTGTGCAACCCACCTCCGTGCTTTGGAGTTCCGATCGAGGAAACATCGATTGATTGGCCCGCAGCATGAAGAGGGTGCGGCTACGTCAGAGACTTCACCTCTTTCTGCTGCAAGAAGCTGAGGGGAACGGGCCCTGAATGCTGCCCACGCTCATGCAGTGCCGCGCATCGCGACACTTGGCCGAACTAAGCACAACTTGAACCAGTCAACAGGAGCAAAACAGAAAGAAGAAATGGACGGCCCCAGCTGTTCGACGGACCAACGTTCTCGGACCCAAACTATGTCTGGCACGTGAAAGCAACAGAGAGGAGAGAGCTCCACCTTCCCGCCAAGCTACTGACGTTTTCTCGCGGGACACGTTCGCTACAACACTGTTTGTGATCACTCCTCCTCCTTCCGACTCCCTCACTTCTCTCACGTCTGATAACCTCAACTCCTGCTCTGTACCGGATTGCAGTTCAACACTGAGATCCTATGCGACCACAGACTCGCAGACATGAGTTCGACCGCCGTGAATGGCAGCACGGAGCAGCAATCGCTACGAGAGCGACTGCCGAACGACCCCTCCAAACCTCGCAAGGCTACATCGCCAGAGGACGCACGAATGACGGTCCAAGAATTGAACAAGGATGAAGAACACTCCAAGAAGCGAGACGAAGAGAAGAGAACGTATGGGAGAACTCCAGATGGCACAGGTGCGTCGAGTCCCACCACAATTCATCCTCACATCTTCCCGCGCAACTCGGACAGCCCGTAGACTGTAAAGCCCATATGCAGCTCTTGCTCTCCCGAACGCGACCTATCCGATATGTGCCCCCACTGGATCAACAGTCACTGATGTCCGTCGTGCGTGTAGTCTTCACGGTCCCTCAGACCCACGATATGGTTTCGCAGCTATTTGACCCAACGCAACCAAAGAATATCTCTGACGTGGCTGTCATTGTTGTTCTCGCCTTCTTCGTCGGTATCCTCTTCATCCTGCCTCGATCGATAACGGTTCCCCTGTTTGCCTTGATCTTCTTATTCTGGCGTGCTGCATATAACGCTGGCATTGGTTGGCTTCTCTATGGTCAGTCAAATCGACGCATGCTCACCAATTGGGCAAGGCGATCGCATATCTTTGAGAATCCTTCTACCGGTAAAAACCCAAATCCGACGCTGTACAAGATCATCAAGCGTGAGATGGAGGCAAAAATCCCCAAGGACTACAAGTTCGAGGAGGCGCCACTCGAGTACAACACGTGGTTGCTGTTTCGACGCCTGGTGGATCTCATTCTCATGTCCGACTTCGTATCATACTGCTGCTTTGCCATCGCTTGCGGTGGTCGTCCTGAAGGCGAGAACATCGCCATGACCGTGGCCCGCTGGTCTTGCGGCATCGCTCTGGTCCTCTTCAACTTATGGGTCAAGCTAGACGCACATCGAGTCGTCAAAGACTACGCTTGGTACTGGGGTGACTTTTTCTACCTGATCGATCAGGAGCTCACCTTTGATGGTGTATTCGAGATGGCGCCCCATCCAATGTACTCGGTTGGGTATGCTGGCTACTACGGTATTTCCCTCATGGCAGCTAGCTACAAGGTCTTGTTCATCTCCATCATTGCGCATGCAGCCCAATTTGCATTCCTTGCCTTTGTTGAGAACCCTCACATCGAAAAGACTTACAATCCGCCACCCAAGCCGACGAAGAAGCGATGCCACCTCAACCTCCCCGCAGCCTCCGAAGACGAGGACGACTCCTCCTCTTCCACGAGCTTCGATACTGGCCACGTCAATGGCTACCCGCCCATGGCCTCAACTTCAAACCCCTCTCCCGCCCATAACCTTATCGGTACCGTTGACCTGTACCGCATCACCGACATCTCCGTCTTCACCATGCAGTTCATCCTCTATACCACCTGCCTTCTATCCCCAACCAATCGGCTATGGCAGTCCTACTTCGTCGGTCTCGCCATCTTCGCTCGGCTATGGTACTCCCTCGGCGTGGGCTTTGTTCTCGACCGCCAAAGTAACAAGAAGAAATGGACCCGCCACTTCGTCAAGTACGGCGAATCGACCGAAGAAGCCTGGCGCCAATGGAAGTCTCTCTACCACTTCAGCATGACCCTCACTTACACAACCTTCATTTGTGCCTGCTGGAAAATGTACCACCTCCCGCCCAACTGGTCCTACTCACTGGCGCTCCTTCGCCACGTCCTCGGCGTCGCGCTCATTGCACTGCAGCTATGGACCGTAGCCAGTATCTATGAGTCCCTCGGGGAATTTGGATGGTTCTTCGGCGACTTTTTCTTCGACCAGAAGCCGAACAAGCTCACCTACTCGGGTATCTACAGGTTCCTGAACAACCCAGAACGTGTCCTCGGCCTTGCAGGCGTATGGGGCGCGGCCATTATCACGTTCAGCAAAGCCATCTTTTTCCTCGCTTTGCTCAGTCATGTCCTCACGCTGGCTTTCATCCAATTCATCGAGCGTCCGCACATGCAGAAGCTTTACGGCGAGAGTCTGAGGCAGGATTCTGGTGTGTCGCGCAGTGTGTCCCGCGCTTTGCCACGACCTTTGCGGAAATGGAAGGGTAGCGTGGACCGCGTACTCGAAGAGACGCTGGATTTCGTCGAGGATGTGGTGGATTCTGCGCGACCAAAATTGGCCGCCGGCGTGGACACCATCGTCAAGGATACCAGGACGCTGTTCAGGCATTATCCCGCAAGGATCACGATTTCGCGACTCCCGGCCGATATGGCTGGCGTTGATCCGAAGGACTATGCACTTGAAGTGTCTGGCACACCCGTCCAAGGAAGTGACAGGAATAGTCGCAAGGAAAGTGTTGTTGCGCAAAAGGCGGCGGCGGAGGAGGCTCGCTCGCAGGGTATGGTCTTGGAGTATGGCGCTCCCATCACGGTCAAGTGGACTGCGCCTGCTGGACACAACAAGAAGGACTGGATCGGACTGTACATGGTTGCCGACAATGCGAGCCGCGAGGTCACGAGGCTGAGTAGCCAAGGTAGATGGATAGGGACCACAAAGGAGGCATGGGATGACACTTACGCTGAACTGGGTGTCATCCAGAATGATCACCTTGAAGTCATCGAAGGGCAAGACAAAAGCACGGGAGAAGTCGTCTTTAGCGGCGACAAATTATGGTGGACGCAAGGTGTGTTCGAGTTTAGAATGCACCATGCCGGTAGCCACAAAGTCATGGCTGTCAGCAGGCCATTCGAAATTAAGGTGCCCAAGTTCGACGAGGATGAGGTCGCGAGAGACGAGAGCGGTATGGCCATGAGAAAGGCAGTGGAGGCAACGTTGTTACCTGTGGTGAGGAACTGCTTCGACAGGGATCCCGAATTTGCACCAGAGACTGCCGATGAAGAGTTCCCTGGAGGTATCGAGAGGGATGGTAGGTACGCAAGACGGGTAGTCTTTGCGGTTATGAACATGTAAGTGCCTTAATCATGAAACACTAAAGATATACTGACAAGGATAGGTTCGGTATCGAGTTTGCGCCCGAGGTGGTCATTGCTGATGGTAGTGTCAAGAACCTGGCTTGGAGAATCACGAACGCGAAGAAGGTGCTTCAGCCGTACAGCATGTCACCATCGAAGGGTCGAACCTCTCCGGCATGAGTGAAGCAGTGGAGTGGAGCATGCTTATGATTGATGGCCGAAAATCGTCTTCAAGCAAGATACCAGATTGTTTACACTTGCCAGTAGAAAGGAAAAGCATTGTAGATAATGCACAGAACATCAAAGCGTGTACTTCTCCTCGGTATCTTCCTACATGCGCACTCGTCTCTATAGTTCTACCGCGGCGGAAAGGCTGGATGGGAGCACCGTCCAGTGGGGCACAACATATTACTCATCTCGAGCAAGACTGCTCTACGCCGTCATCAATGAACCCTTGATCTTGCCCATGATCATATCTTAGTCTCGTCACAGCCGTGTGTCAGATCGATAAACCATTCACGCTCTATCACGAAGAGCCTGAACTTTGCAAGGCCGGAGGTAAACTCGATAACATGGCGAGGGTGCAGCTGCTGAGAAGACATCGATGTTGTCTCATGCTAGCCGTCCTCGACTTCCACAATCTGCTACACTTGCGTGATGCCATGCGCTATCTCGTCAAGCACTCTGATGGCCATATCAGAAACGTCGACGTGGCTTTTCTGGAGCGCCACATCACACGTTTTGTGCCTGACGACCTCGCCATATGCTTCGATACCTTCTCGACATTTGCCGAGATCCTGTCACCGAACGTCACATGGCCCCCCAAATTGCACGACGCAGACGGTCGTGAAGTCGAAACAAGAAGAGACCACGACATCCTACGCAGCCTCGCCAGGCGAGCAATACGCCACCAAAGAGCTATCTCCGATGCCAAGGAGGCAAATGACGACGAGACCATACTTCATCTGGAGCGCAAGAGTATCAGTGCTTGAGTCTTCGATACATACATCCAGCACAACTTCGACGGGACAACCGAGAAGTATCGCGTGCTCTAAGAGAGGGCAAGTAGATACGTGTTCCGAGGCTATCAAGTCAAGTCTATGAACGAACAGATCGGGCAGGTTCGTGAGAACGAAAGAGAAGAACCGGATTTCATGCGCAGGGCATGCGATGAACACAAACGGAATACATATGGGCCGAGTTTGCATACGACTAAATCGACGAGGTCGTGTTTGTGGAGGAGGCATGGATATCCGAGCCAGAATATGAGTCGGAGGAAGAGGATTGGGAGTGACCATTCCGTCAGGCATCTTTGAACTAAGAGAAATTTTGCTCTCGTCACCGTTATGGCCCAGGTATTACCAGACTTTGGAAGATGAGATGGCGAGGTCGTTCGAGGCTTTCTCGTAGCTTTAGCACAGTAGTATGCAGGCTTGAACAGTACGACAAATCCGAGGCTCTGTAAGGATTAGGCATATTCCTGCTCCCGCTGTCCGTTCATCTGGTCTCTGTACCACAAACGCGAGGTGCCACCTGAGACTGGTGGAACAGAGCATGTGCTTGTGTCTTGACTTCCAGGAAACATTGTGTTCAACGCAACATGCAGTAATCTGGAGTCCGCTGAGGTGACATAATCGACTGACAAGGTAACAGGGGTATCAAATTTCGGCACCGTGCAGACTGAACCATGGCCACTTAACTGATGTTGCATGGCTTCTTGTCCTCACAAGAAGCGCGTACGACTCGTTTCCAGCGACTACCGGAGCATATACTATCCATACAGGACCCCGAGATTGTTCGTGTAATTTTGCATTGTGATCACAGCCAGATGCAGTAAAGCCTGGGCTTCTACTTATAACTACGAACTCATCTCGCCCGTCAAGTCTCAAATTCCAAATCATTGCGGCTCACTACTTGGAACTCTTCATCGAAGCCGTTACAACATGGCGGACTCACAACGAATTGAGCCTGACAGTATGACCCCCGTCGCCGTCCGGAATCGAGTGGGTTTCATAAGCGGACCAAACATAGAAGCTGCGCGAAGATTCCGACTTCCAAGAGAGATACTCCTGACCAGTCTCGGTCTCAGGGTGACAGATAGAGAACTGCTGACAAATCAAGAACATGGATCAGGAACCTCAAGATGTACTGAGGAGGAGAGATTGATTGTCTCTGCTGTTTGTAATAACGACAGACCGTTCAGCCTGCACCACGTCAAACCCGAAATATGCAAAACCGGAGGAGAGCTTGGTCGCCTCGCCACTGTCGAGCTGTTTCGATTGAATTGGTGTCGAATCTTGATCAAGGATTTTACTTGGCACCACTTGCTTCATCTGAGAGCGGCTATCCGATACCTAATCGACAGGTCGGAGGGCACCGCGCGTAAAATCGAAGTGCGAATTATGGAGTACGAAGCTGCGTCCTTGCATGTCTACGATCTCGCTGCTTGGTATGCCACTTTTCGGGAATTTGCCAAGTACCTCTGTCTACGCGTTACGTGGCACACTTACTTGGGCGACGAGCGACGTATCATGACGATATCGGAGGATGTACGGCGCGAGCATGATCTGCTACGTAGCTTAGCGAGGCGCCCAATCCGCGCCTACTACAAATTCGGGGATTACAGAACGGAGAAGAAGGAGATTGATGGCAAGTTGGAGGTACCCCCAGCAAAGCGGATCGTGGCAACATACAAACGCTACCGCTTCGATTTGACCGATGCCAAGTATGTTGATATGTTCTGGTGGGATCCACAAAATCCAGAACCTATCGAGTGGACGAAGACTGAGGAGATGGAGGAAGCACTGGTCCATCTTGAGAACCACGACAAGTTGCGTCCAAACCAGATGCACATGGACTGCGCGCCTCGCATGTCTAGCAACCAGAGCTGCGAAACGGGAAACAATGATGATGCCATAATGTCGGAGCCGGAGTGCGAGTCGGATTGTCGGTAACAAGAGTTGCTGAAGTGTTCAGGCTAGTCTGTAAGGCTTGGTAGCAGCACGTGTTGGGTCCAGCATGATGGAATAATGTGCGTATTGAACAACCCCTTTCTGTTGCTTCAACCGGGCGTCCGATCGATAGGGAGATGGTTTAGATGGATTTGTGAGGTTTCCGGGCAGAACTTTCAGCTGTAGCTATACATAGCGGCAAGCGCTCTCAAAAGTTCTACCAGAAATAGCTTCTGCCGAGTCTAATGAAGCAAGGTATCTTGACAAATCGGAGAATACGATCTTCTGTAAAGTAAGCTGCCTGTCATGCTAAAGTCTGATAGAGATAGAAATCGTATCCATACGAAAAGGATCGATGTGAGTCTTAATTCCATGCGTTTGGCCTTCAGACTAGATAAGACAGCCTAGCAAATCGTGCATGAGCCCCTGCTCGAGCAAAGGGTTGTGAGTACTGCCACATCGAGATTGTATGCTTCCAAAGATGCATTTGAAGTAAAGCCAGCTAGGTCGACAGAGCATATCGTGGCGGACAAAAAAATGCTTTATCGTTCAGTTGCGGAGTCCCTCAGATCTAATATTCTGCTTTGTCCCAACAAGAAAGATCAGACAGCCAAGACACAAAATAGGGACGTCGCGAAAAGTGCTTTTGAGAGCCTCTGATGGCTCGTGGTTTAAAATGGCCTCCCACAAGCCGGGCCGCCCCTGCCGCAAACTCACATGCTTAAGGTTGATAATATGTATCAAGATTCCTTACTTGCAGATACTGATATGCCATATATTATCGAGATATTCCGGTCATCCAGTCTCCGGATATCTCTTCTGCTTTTCAGCATCTTGTATCGATATTCAAGGCATGATAGCTTCGCCCTATCGAGCCCCTGAGAATAGCCCCTGAGCTTTCACGAGACAATCCGACATCCTCTCGAGTCGATTTCTGCAACCAGACAAGACGAGAAAACCTGCGCTCTACAAGCTCTACACCGCCTATCAGGAAAGGCTTAAGCCCGCTCGAATTGTGTATAACGTGACATCGATCTTGCTCTTCCAGCGAAATACCATCTGCTCCAATCCCAGTCTTGTCAAAGACCACCATGACGAAGGCAGCCGTTAATTTGGCTCAACTGCCTCAGGACAGGCTAGCTCGCTTACCAGCAGAAATACAAATGATGATCGTCGACCAGCTATTCCACCAGCACCCTGAGCAAAGTGTGATGGCCGGGGTTGCTGGTGCCGGAGGCCCCCGGTCTGCCCTTCCGGGAGACTGCCTGGCATACCAACGCGAGCACGACAGCTTGCCGCAGATCTGCTGGGTCGACAGTCCTGCCAGCGATGTGCCAATGACACACTTTCTCCAGAAGCACAGGTGGGAGTTTACTCTGCACCTGACCAACTTCGATGCTCACTCTCTAGAGCACGCGATGAAGACCATGGAGGTGTACAGAATCCGATCGAATGACAAGTTGCGCAACGTCGAGGTCTACTTCTGGAACTGTAATCGCCACATGACTCTCAGCAACCTGGTCAAATGGTCTCTCTTCTACCGTACTTTCGCCGAGTACTTGTCGCCGAGGATCCACTTCAGTGCGCCATTCTGCTGCGAAGCGCACGGCAACATCGAAGATGAGAACATCTTGATCCGAAAGATCGCCAGTGACAGTCTGCAGAGGGCGCAGGCCGAGGTCATGAGCAATCGATTGATGAGTCATATTCTGGAATTCGTCGGCGCAACAAATAAACGTGTGACCTCAAACCACATCAGATATGAGCCGCTCCGCCGCTATGCACGGTGCGATGCGCAAGAAGATATACTGGAGCTTCAGTGGATCCATTTGGATCCCAGGATAAACGAGGACTGGCAAAATGCTTGGGGTCGACATTGCACCCTCACAAGCCTGCCCAGCCCATGGGATCCGATTCCGAAGACTGAATGTACAGACTACTATCAAGTCCGCAAGTCCGACGACATCCAGAATGACCAAACCGGTAGGGCCTAGAAATGCTCAAGGCCGAGCGGCAGACAATATGCAAGTGAGTTCTGAAGTTGCGAATATGTCGGTCGTACAGGGCGGCGTTGCTTTCCACCAGGTTTCCAACAGTTGTAGCAATTGGACAGTTCGACAGCATCGTTGGTTGATGGTATCCGGCTGGGAGGTTGACCTGAGGAGGTCGGATCATGGTACCGTCTTTTGTATTTCGCCCGGGCTTCTGAGTGCCCATATGCAGTAACGCTATCAATCAACCTAGTAACATTCCTCATCTTCATGGCCATTTGTTACGCCCCATTCACAATCTCGCCACCACCAGCATCACCATGCAACGCTGCCAGCCGCTCTTCCTCTTTTCGTTGGCGAGCTGCTTCCGTTTCGCGCCGCAATGCATCAATGTTCCATGCACCTGTGTCATCATCCTCGTCATCCTCGTCACCTGATGCCTCCCAATCACCCTTCTCGAAGAGGGCCCTGCCGGTGGCTTCCTTCATCTTCTTCGCCTCCTCCTCGGCTGCCTTCTTATCTAATCGCTCCTTCTTCCACTTTGCGAAAGAGTCTTCTGTTACAGGTGTTAGGGTGCCAGTAAGCTTGTGTCGCTCCGATTCCAAGAAGTCTTCCAATGTGAGGGTTGCCATTGGGCTCTTATCCATGAGCGCCTTTTCTGCCGCTCGTTGTTCCTTCGTCTTCAATACGAAACTAGAAATGTCAGTTTCGAGTCTCTTAACAATGACCTGCAACACTTACCCAGGCGGCAAACTGTGTCGATACATGCATTTGTCTCCTCCATTCGGACACGTCCAAAACCAACCATATTTTCCATTTTCCACCGCTTCGATGAAGTACTTGCACACCTTGTCTGTCGTCGTCTTCGGGTTTCCATGTTTACTCAACACCACATTCCTCAATTTCTCCTCGTCCCAATCCGCCATGTCATCCTTCTTCTTGTCGTCCTCCTCCTCTCCATCCCGCATATCCTCATATAGGTTCTTCTTCTCCGTCTTCCTCGCCACATCCAGATCGTGCGAGAACTTACACTTCTTCCCCTTGTCACACGCCCCCTTTTTGAAAAATTGGCACACGACCGTCTTGGGATCCACGCCGAACGGCACCTTTTGCACTTGCACGGGCTTGAACAGCTCGGCCGCTTCGCGCTTTGCTTGCTCGGCCGCCAACTTCTCCTTTTCTCGCGCGACCTTCTCGGCTTCTTTCTTCTTCTGCTCGGGCGTTTTCGCAGAGGCGACTTGTTGCTGGATCTGCTTGATTTGTTTCTGTGCGGCTCCGCCCTTTTTGTTCTTCATGCCAAAGGTCTTGTCGACGGCTGATTTAGCAGCCTTGGGCTGCTCGACTTTCTTGGGTGGCATGGTGGCGGTGGGGGGATTTGCTGACTTGACCTGAATTTGAAGATTTTAGGCAAAGGTGAACAGCGACAGGAGAAGTCTGTTCTTGGACTCGAGACTGAGCGAGAGATGATGATGATCGGGTCGACGGGTAGCGTGAGGGTCGCTGTCGTGTGCGCTGGACTCAGAGACCGGCTCGATGAATTGGCAATGTTGAAGATCGAAAACCACTCCTCGAGAATGACGGAGTGGTGGGGGTGGTAAAAGGTCGGGCCTTGGCGCTCTGTTCCCCCGTGAATACGGGTGACCAGATCTTGTCTTATGAAGAAGCATGAGAGCTTCAACTTGTCCATTTCTCGAAGCTCCAACACTCGACATCGCCAACATCAATTGCCCATCGTCAGACACGCATTACCTTGCCATCACTTCGCATCAGCTTCCATACACTCTCACATACCTACTCGAGGCTCTGCACCCTCGTTCATCGCAGATATGATCTCCGACTCGTCACTTTACTCGCTTGCCATCTTTCTCGGATCATCAGCCATGCTCCTCATCGTCCTCTACCACTTCCTCGAAGTCAACGCCGTAGACGTTCCTTCGTCAACAATCACGGACAACCGAGGTCCTGCTGTCGCCGCCGGCAAGCGATAGTCAAGCGTTGCCGATACTTAGATGAAGTGGGCATGGCTACTCGTCGTCATCCCAATATGGATACTAGCATTCTATATTGGGTGCGGACTTCGAGCATTGTTCTCAGGGCAGTCACACACGAACGACAGCTCTTCTACGCAGACACAGATCGAAATAAGGAGGGATTTGTCTTGGCGGCAGCGCTCTGTGGACCTTGGAAACGCCGTTTGGTACGGGATTAGCCTGATAAGAATGCAATGGTTCTTCAGGGGAGCAGAGATGGTGATATAGCATATTAGTGCGATCATCGCAGCAGTATTCAATGGCTTACTTGGAGCGAAGGTCAAATTGAGCGATTATTGCACAAGAGCGTGGGTTAGCTTTCAGGACGCCTTCTCTTACATCTCCAGGTCGTTCTCGACCTTTTTTGACAATGCCATTGAGTGGTACACTCTACATTATAGTGTTGTAGACTTTGTTTCGACAGTGGCTATAACATTCCTATGGTACAACTTATCTTGGACGTTCTAGGCGCTATCGGACAAGATCACCAGAAGTCAGCAGACAGTTGGCGAGACCTCTCAAACATTACCGAACGGGACGAAGGTATGAAGTCGGCAGGCAGGAGCAGACGGGTACGGACACGGTGACAGCATCATCAGTAGCAGACCCAATCACTAAGTCAACCCTTCGCTATGCATAATCTCATATGTATCATCCTCGTGCCCATTCAATCAACCCACTCAGGCCCATCATCCGCCTCCCCTTCCTCCTCAAAGTCCTCATCATCATAAAGCCCCTTGCGCCGCTTCTCATTTGCCAACGTACTCCCACCCTTATCCCACACCGGCCCCAAAGCAAGCTTCTTCGCCTCGAGTTGCTGAAGCTTATACTCATCATCCTTCTGCTCTTGACTCAACACGCCGCGCACACGAGGCATGCCTCTGCGCAAAATTGGCGCCAGGTTCTCGGCCTGCCGCTCGTCTTCCTCCGTTACGTCAGCGAGAGGTGTTGCGCGAGGCGTGATGATACGTCCGGACGCGTCGGAGAGGTAGGCTTGCGAGGTCTCGGAGTCGTATGCGTCTTGCTTGGTTAGTGGAAGAACATCATAAGTGAGGAGTGTCCTCACCTGAGAGGCCGGAGCGGGGACCGTCGCCTAAAGTTTGCGCGAGAGGGAGTAGGTGACTGCGTTCAATGTGCGCCTGCCATGGGACGAGATTGGGGAATTCGTAGCGAGAAGAGGCGGGGGCTTTGCCTTTCGTATCTGAGGGGTCGGAGAAGCCGCAGGATGCCCAGCGGCATGTGTGGATGCCGGCGTCAGGGGAGCCATGGATCTTGAGGATGTGTTTCCTTAGGGTATCGAGGTTGTGTAATTCTGCTGAACAATGCTCCCAGCGGCAGTGATAGATATTGTAGTGAGGAGAGGGAGCGCGCTCTTTCTTTGCGTCTTGCCGTTTCTGCAGAGGGCGACCTCGCCGCTTCATTTCGCTGGGCACGTTACTCTTTGGTCTCTGTGTTGAAGGGCCGGACGAACCTAGGCCTTGAGCCTCTTTGCTATGGATTGCTTTCCTCCACCCAACGGGTCGCCCTCGCTTCTTCACAGGGTTGCCGTACTCGTCAAATAGGACAGGTGCTGTTGCTCTGAAGGCAGCATAGCCAGCTGCCGTGCCTGACGGTGTGCCTCCGCTCGGGGTGCCAGTTCTGTTTGTATTCGGTCGAGTTGCTGAATCCGGAGGACCGGCAGCTTGTTTGCGCGGCTGAGGTGTACTAGTTTGGTGACCAGCGCTATTATTGTTTCCGTTGTCTCCACCCGATAATGTTTGCATACCCCCTGGTGCGCTGTACCGAGGCGGACGACCGCGACGCTTCATTTTGCCATGGCCCTTCAGACTTGATTGCAATACTGCGGGCGCCACTGTCACTGTACCGTTACCATGGTCCAATGTGCGTGGCCCGGAGAGGTCCGGTCTTGCGAATGCACTGGTCGAAAGGGAATCACTTTCATCGTCAGCCTCATCTCCATCATCGCTCTTGTCATCTTCGGAATCAGGAAGCGGTTCGCCTGGATCGATCATGTCCCATCGAATAGTGGAGAGATCGTATTTGTGGCCTTCGACAGAATTTGCATGATTTG
Source organism: Elsinoe perseae (assembly GCA_029448695.1). Lineage (NCBI taxonomy): Eukaryota > Fungi > Ascomycota > Dothideomycetes > Myriangiales > Elsinoaceae > Elsinoe > Elsinoe perseae. The sequence continues at coordinate 733,834 of JARDAA010000111.1, forward strand.
CCAATAAACTTTGTAAGCGCATGAGATGGCCGTTGAGAGGGCGCATCTCAGGATGCCTACCAGTCGCTAGTAACACATCTCGAGCAATCGTCCTTGGGTCGTAAGTGCTTCGACGAGCAGCCTTTTCGCGCCTGAGCGGCTGCACCAGGATTTGATTTCGCAGTTCTGCCAATCTTGCGTTACCATTCTTGTTGGTTGCAAACTTGTTGTCAAATTGCTGTGGCGCTGGCATGGGTGATGTGTGCTGTCCATTGATTGGAGGTGGAGCGAGAGTGGACGAAAATTCGCCATTCTGGCCCGTGTTCTGGATCTTCCGCGGAGGCGGCATGTCATCATCTGAGTCGACCTCAACGTTATCGAGGCTCTGAAGCTCATCAAATGCCCGTTTACGTGCTGTCTCTTCCTTGGTCAAAGGTCGGGTCAGGCTTTTCAGCTTGCTGATGTAGGCACTTGGAGCAGGCGGCGGTTTGATGGATGGTGCAGGTGAGGCAGATGGCTGTTGCGGTCGGTATGCGCCATCCACCATGAACGCTTCAGGTGCTGGTCCGGAGTAACCATTTATGTATGGCTGCGTAGAAGTCGTTGCAATCTGGGTGCCAAACATGGCTAGCGGTGCTGTCGTGACTGCAGGGGCTTGTGCAGTAACGCTCGCAGGCGAGGGGGACTTATTCAGATCCGGTACGGCGGTAAGTAATGTCCTTGCAAAAGCAGATCGATCGAGGAAGATGCCCATGCCCTCAATGCTGGTGCAAAGATTAGGGTATGATGGATTGCCGTTCAGCAATTCCGCAAGCTTATCCGCCGTGATGTGTTTTCCAGCATTCTCAAGTCTATCATTGAGCCACCTGGATCCAGTCTCTGCAAGCAGCTGCTTTCTTCCTGGCGGCCAGATCGATTGAGCCGAAGCTGAAGTGGCTGAAGCCAGTGTCGACGCCGAATTCTCAGGAAGTACGATAGACCTCTGCCCCGTCGATGCCTCGACGACAGCAGATGATACTGCCGGTGCAGAAGACGCAGTTGAGCTCTCTGTGACTTGACTTGCCCGTGCGTTCTTATCCTTCTTGAGACCTTTTGAAGCTTTGGGATCCGAGTCAGCTTGAGGTGTCTTACTGGCAGTCTTCTTCTTCGGTGCGGACTTTGATGTAGATGGGGGATCTGAATCGACAAGAGTTGGAGTCGCAGCGTTGTTTACCCGCACAGGTGCAGGCGTCGCTTGCTGATGGACTGGGGGATTCGTCACATGTGCTTGACGCTCTTCCTCCCACAGCTTCGCGAGCAACTTTGGATTCGCTGAATTGAACTGTCGCATTTTCTGAAACATTGCACGCATCTCTGCTTCCATGACATCTCCTTCGGACGTGCCATTAGCTTCGGCAACATTCATGGCGGCATCCAATCCGGAAGCGGTTAGATCCCTTGCTCGCTCAATGCCACGGTATTTCTCGAGCTCCGCCATGGTCTTCTCATCCTCCTTGTACTTCCGTTCTAGCTCTACGGTTTCCTCCTCAGCATTCTTCTTGACTTTCTCGGCTTCCCAATGCTTGCGCTCTTCAGCTGCCTTCTCTGCCGCGCGCTTCTGTTCTGGCCAGGGATCATAAACTTGTGTGGGATCTATGGTCGCTTGAGCAGAAGCAGCTGGCTGTGGTGGAGGCGCATTACGCGCTTGCTGCTGCAATTGAGTAGGCGTCACAGGATTCACTCGGCTATGCCCACTTGTCGCAGGACGGTGTGATTGATAAGCAGGAGTAGTCTGTGCTTGTGACACGGCTAGGGACGCCCTTGCGTTCTGCTTAAGACGCGCACCAGCTGATGTCGTTTGGTTCCCATAGCCATTTTGACCAGTCATAGATCCCGTGAGGCTCTCGTCGACGGAGTTGTAAGCCTGCGATGTTCGCTGATATTCATAGCCTGATTTGCTATGACCAGTGTGTGGATATGTACCGTCACCATACTTACTTAGCTGGGTCGTCGCTGCCGTGCTACAGGTAGCCTGAGTTGCCCTCGAGTTTCCGCTGTCGTATGACTGAACGGATGCGATTGATTGTGCTATACTACCGGGTGGTCGCTGTTGTATTGCATCCCATACACCAGAGTCGTGACCTGAGCCTGAGTTCATTGTCCCGGGTCCATACGCAGCGGGCTCTTGAGTGCTGAGTGAGCCTAACGTCTCAGCCGCACGACTATCATTTTGAGAGGGTTGAAAGGCCCACTGACGACCGTACGCAGAATTCGAGGTATTCGATTGAGTGCTTGTGACCGCCTGGTATGAATTTGGCTGGTAGGTCGCAGTAGATGATCCTGCGTACCGAGAGCCGCTGTTCACGTTATTCGCGTATCCATAGGAAGGATTGTCGTTCTGCTGCCTATTGTCATAATCTGGAAGATAATTGTTGTACTTGTAGTTGGCGGGCGCCATGTTCGCGGTGAGCGCGAGATGAACGAGATGTTATTACCATAGCCATATGCTTTGTAAGAGTTGATCCCGGCATGAAATGGAGCGCATCATGCGCCGGACATGCGGTGAGTTGCGATGTTGTCTTTTCAACCAGGACGTCAAACGCTGTCTCCGCGCGACCTGATTATGCTTCTCCGCGTCGGGCAGGTCTTGAATCGTGAAGCCGCAGATCTGTAGGTGGAAGCCGCCAAGCCACGGGATGACGGTCCAGTCTCCGGAGTCCGTGCACATATTGATTCCCACACAGACGCAAAATCACTTTGGATCTGAAGATTTGACGACCAGCGCTTCTCGACAAGGTCATTGAACAGCAGAACACCGCCAGAATGACCAAGATCAATTCATGTACGACTAAGATTTCGCCTGGAAAGTTGAACAATAATTGACATGACCATAGCTCTCTCCTCTTCCCGGAGGAAGTCGCGCAAGGCGCACTTCGGTGCTCCCTCCAGCGTGCGCAGGACGATTATGAGCGCTCCTCTCAGCAAGGAACTCCGTGACAAGCACAATGTACGAAGACGATCCAGTTCTCAATAGGACGAAGACCGTTCAGCGGCCAGTTGGACGAGAAAGAGAAATTTAGTTCTGACAATCTGATTACAGGTCCGCGCCATCCCCATTCGCAAGGACGACGAGGTCCTCATCACTCGTGGCACCAACAAGGGCCGTGAGGGCAAAGTCACATCCGTCTACCGTCTCAAATATGTAATCCACGTCGAGCGTGTCACCCGCGAGAAGACCAACGGTCAGTCGGTACCCATCGGCATTGCACCATCAAAGGTCGTCGTGACCAAGCTCAAGCTCGACAAGGACAGGGAGAGCATCCTTGAGAGGATAGCAAAGGGACGGGAGATTAACAAGGAGAAGAGGCAATCGACAAAGTAGAGAGGAGATGTTGGGTTTGACAGGCAGAGGTTGAGGGGTTTCATGGCTGGGTTTTCTCCACGGTCACCACACGGCGCACTTGAGCGATCAAAAGATCACAGCATCTGCGAATGCATGAATCAAGACTTTACAAGATGAGACGTTGACAATGGTGAAGAATATGTTTCGTGAATGGTCACGCTAGGATATCTACTGGGTCGCCAAATCCTGTGGCTTCAAACAGTTATACGACTAGCGAAGAGTGAATCGTGGACAATCATGAATCATTGTCCGTCTTGCCTGCAGACCGCGTATGGATACCAATGCAGCCGTCGTGGTTTGATGGTGAGATACAGACTACTGTGACTCCTGAACGGCTCAGCCTGTCGGCAGCTATGTGCATAGGGCGAGTCATTTCTGAGAACCGTCGTCGACGTGGACGAAAGCAGACTGCTGAACGAGGTGCTAGTATGACGAGGCCTCAATGGATCACTGTCGTGTCTCCTGACCGAGTGTCGTCATGGCTTGGGTCAGTCTCGTGAGCTCCAATATATCACGTTCCCATGCGGGCTTGAGTAGTCGTCTTGTTTCAAACATATGAGAACCTCAGCCGCTTTCATCCCGTGGTGTCGAGTGGCAGGACCTCGTCAGCGTGCAACCCAGCCTCTTCCCCGACTCTGCGAACCACATGCTTGATAGCCTGACATGCCGGACTATTAGGAAAGGCGTCTAAGTAACTCTCGCCAAAGTCACAGCTCATGCCAATCCTCGGGTCCAAGGGGACCTTGCCGAGGAAGGGGATCCCAGTCTCCTTTGACAAAGCCGCAGCACCGCCCGTGGTCGCTCTGAAGATCTCGCTTTGATGTGTGCACTTCGGGCATACAAAGCCACTCATATTCTCGACAAGACCGAGAATCTTGATACCGGCCTTGCGACAGAAGTCGATCTCCTTTCTCACGTCCTGCAAGCTGACTTCTTGGGGAGTGGTGACGAGCACTGCGCCATCGACGCCGCTTTCCTTGAGGAAGCTGTTGACGCTAAGGTGTTCGTCGCTGGTACCAGGAGGCGTGTCGACAATCAGATAGTCGAGCTCGCCCCATTCGACGTCCTTGAGGAACTGCTTGATGAGTCCGTTCTTCTTTGGCCCTCGCCAGATGACAGCATCATCCCTGTTCGGGAGCATGAACTGTATGCTCATGACTCCAAGATTCTCGTTCACCCAGACTGGACTCCATCCTGTGCTGCTAACGTGGATAGTCTCCTCCTCTACGCCAAACATCTTCGGCAAGGATGGTCCGCAGATATCCGTGTCCATAACCCCGACCATCGACTCTTGATTCGAGGCGAATGCCTGACTCAGGAGCGTGGTGAATGTACTCTTGCCGACCCCGCCCTTTCCAGACAGGACCAGAATCTTGTGCTTGATGCCAGACAATCGCGCGGTGATGAGGGGTACGTCCGGATCGGGTCCTTTAGGTGCAGACGCACATATTGCTTGATTCGGGCATCCCGCGCAGGAGTCTGCTTTTCCTGCTTGCTGCGATTCGGGCCCCGGACAGTGTTCCGCACATGCATATCAGTCACTGAAATTAAGCAAGGTCACGGATGTGCATACCTGGTTCGGGTGCGACTAACTTGGGTGCCTCCTTCAGCGGTGCGGACATGTCGAGCCCCTCATCTACTTCTAAAGACGGCGCCATGGCTGCGATAATGCTGGGGCAGCTTGGTGGCAGTATCGGTGGAAACCGCAGCGTTCGTTTGTTACATGTTGAGATATCTTGAATATGATGTCAAGGGAAAGCCGTTGCTCTGATTGGTAATGCGTTTGCGGGACCACGAGCCGACCTCGGAGAAACCCAAATGGTTTGCCGCTTGTACGCAAACTCATTACCCTCACCATACTATAGTATAAGCACCATCGACATGCCCATACAGCGTATGTAGGGCTTGTGTTCTACACACTTCCGCAGGGCTTCTGTGTTCTGTTCCTGCCACAACTCGGATAGCGCAGGGCATGTATGTATACCTGCATCCTCTCCAGCGGTGCATGCGAAGTAACCAGGTTGAGTGGCACCATTGCGAATGAAAAGCTTGTCCGTCACGACATACACGATAGGATTTCGTTATTACTTTTGAGTCCAGCGCACGTTGCCACACTTACTCTTCTCCATTTCAGTATTGATCTGTTCGCGCTATATACGGCGTGCAGTACGCTACCAATGGTAGAGAAGCTCAGCTTCGCAAATTGATGTTCCGCGGCGCATGCTGAGTATCTTGGGAAGGTCGGCTCCTTCAGTCGAGCGTCTCTGTGTGATGGCAAGGATAACATTGAGATGATACCCTGGCCTTTCGAGGTGCAGGTGAGAATCACGACGAATCTCAACGTGCCGCTTCTCCTCGGCGTGAAATCGAGCCCTCATATGGATGGGCAGAGCTGGACCATTCACACTATAGTCCTTGGGAATCTATATTTGAGCAGGCGCGTAACAGTGTGTCAACTGCTGTTTTGCCAGCTAGGGGACTAGCGCCAGACTGCCCGTGTAGTCGCCTTCTCACACAAAGTGCTTCCGAGGAACATCGAGCTGGAGCAGCGTTTCTTGCTGTAGTCGAAGGCAATTGTCAGACTTGTCAGCATCGCAAATCACCAATAATCTTGTCCGTCTATATTCAAAATGTTGGATGCCAGTGGATCCCCATTGTGTACGCGGAATTGGGCGGATTGTGCACACGCCGAGCTCTGAACAGGTCTTTCGTCGATACCGCCAGGGCCCATCCTGGCGGAGCATGCCCCGCTGGCCGACACATTGATTGCAATCGATGCTCGTGCTCACATTTGTTAATGGAGGTCGGCCGCGAGCATGTTGTCGGCCTGCTTCTGGACATTTCTTCCTCTTGCCCTTCTGCATCAGCGAGTTGTCGTTCAGCGGACGAAGTGATCGCTAACATGCTCCGCATGACCACATATCAATCATTACTCATCAAATTCAAATTGCTCAGAAAGGAAATGGGTGCGGCAACACTAGACGGTTGCAAGCTGGTAGACTGTCAAAACCTTGCTCCCAAGTGCATGCTGTCACCGGCGGGAGTTAATCGACATCTCCGTTAGAAGATCTCCTCGAAGGAATCCCGCACGACCGATAACACGCCGGGGAGGCCGTTCCCTGGTTCAGTAATGTGCATTTGGCAGATTTCATTGGCAATGCAAACTTGTATCTACGCTCAACGACATGTACTCCTCCTATCCCTCGGCACAACGATCTGCGTGCAACAAAGACACGCTTGCAATATTCGATCACGAGACGCCGACAGTCGCACAGAAATTGAAATGTAACGCAAGGCGGCATAACGCACATCATTTGTTTCCCTGCATCCTTGTAGTTCGCAGGGATTGGTGCATCATTCTCGCCTCGTTTCAGGCCCGGCCCTTATGTACTTAGCAAGCGACGGTTGCGAAGAACTTGATTGAAGCGATCTGCCAAAATCCTCTTCCGCGAACTCCCCGATCCGAGGCCACAGCACCGGATCAGCGGGCGTCTGTCAGCCTGATCCTCTTTCATCAGACTTCATTTGGGGTATGCGTGGGTTATAGGCTTGGCCTGCAGCGTACAAATGACATTGACGTGGGAGGAGGCGCGGGAAGTTAGGCGTCGCTCGTGACATTCTATTGTGGGTTGCCTCGCAATAGGCACAGACAGTTGACCGTCGACAACCTAGTGGAAAGGGCTACGCCGTTGACGGAAATGGTTCAATGAGACACGCTGGACGGCAAAGCACGGAGACGGACTTAAAGTGTACGTCCTTCTGTCCCCTACAAAGGTCGAGAACAGATTGACAGGGATCAACGATCTGTCAGGGCACCGACGTGCATGACTTGCCGGACGATTTGTCAATCCGTGCCCTCTTTTGTCGATCCGACTCGCAGCAGAGCCTGTCGAAGCGATGGTTCGTTAGGCTGTTACTTGGCCGTTTGGCGTCCTTGCCGGCAAGCGGGCGGATACCATGCCATTTCAGAGCAAGTGCTAGAGGCAAAAGTGGGTAAGACTAGAGTGACTGCGCCCGTCTTCGTGTCCTCCACACAGACTCACTCTGCTAACTCCTCGTCAGCTGCAGGTGTGATTGAACACAGATTGATTGCACATCCACTAATGATCCTGCCAGTGCAACTCTCTCGTTCCACTATCTGTCCGCGTCGATCACATCAAGGTCAAGGACCCCATCAGCTCCCTTGGTACCCTCCCGTTCGGCCTGTAAACCTTGTCTCCTTCTGCTCTCCAACGTTGAAGAAGTGGTTCTTTCTCCGCGACTACATTTACATGGTCCTGTGCTGGCAAGACTTTTGGAAAAATCTCGACGCCCTTTGAAGATCTATCACTGCGAACATGGCGACACGAGTTGACAGGCCATTTACCCAATATAAATTCGAATCTTCGTTCTCTATTGTTACTCCCCCCACCTCGGCTTCAGACAAGTCCAGCTCGGCATCGCCCAAGAATCAACCTCCAAAACCACCACCTGAGTCGTCGCGACCGAAGGCTCACGATGTTGGGTTCTCCTTTGTCAATGTAATACACCCTCATCAGGCCCGTGGATCGACAAACAAGCGTGCTATTCGATCGCATGTTGCTCGCGTGCAGCACAGTCGGGTCCGAATTTCGTCCGCAGTCAATAAAAAGAACGCTAAAACAAAGACTCACGCTCGCGTCCTCCAACCTCGATTGGCACCAGAAAAGCCAGTGATCGGACCAGCATTACCTCCTCTCACACACAGCGATTCTTCAGAAGACGATGTCGAGGAAATCATCAGCCCGACCGTCTCCGCAAAGACAGGCAGGCAAGGCAGCAGTGCTACGACCCTAAAACGACACGACAGTGTAGCCACATCAGATGACGCTGTCGAATCACTCACCGAAGATCTTTCCAACTTCCTAATTCTCACCGACCAAGAAGAAGCACCACCTGTCCTCGTCCAGAATCAGATGCTCCTTCGCATGTTGACAGGCGACCGATCATTGATGAGCAGTAAATCCGATCCATTCTGGTCCTACCCGATTGAGTACCATCCGAGTTTTGAAGCCGCTCTCGACTTCTACATCGTCAACATCGCTGTCGACATGGACTACCTGACTCCTCCTGGCCAATCAGGCAATCTCGTAAAGCAATGGATCCCACTCACCATGACCGATCCTGCCGCCTTCTACGCCATCATGCTCATGGCTGCCACCGTATACGCTGGTCTCAACAGCAAAGTAGCACATGCTATCAATCTCCTTGCTCTCAAGGGCAAAGCTATTGCTGCCATCAACGAGGCTCTGTCAGATCCACGGCGGAGGACGAACGATGCAACGATAGCAGGTATTCTGAAAATGGCATCTTACGAAGCTGCTTTTGGCAACGAACAATTCTTCCACGCCCACATGGACGGTTTGCAGCAGGTGATCGCCATGAAAGGTGGGCTACCTGGTCTCGGCTGGGACGGGCTACTCGAGAGAATGATCCTGTGGGTCGACACCAATGCCAGTCACGCACTTGGTTGTGGCTGGAAATTTGAGGAGGACAAGTGGAAGCCCACGACACTTGGTCATCCTGACCCTGACCCTCTGCACTTTGCCAGATGCGTCACTTGATAAATCGGCATCTTTTCGGCGAAAGACAGCTCTTCAGCGCGCCTGTGGTCACTCGCGGCTTCGTCTCAGCTCATCATTTCGCAGCATAGCTTGCTGTCATGACCATGCTCATGTGTGAACAGAGGCTGTTCCAGTCTTCTTGAAGACAGCTTCACATCACCGATACAGCTCATGTCCATGAGGTTGGAAATGCTGGGAAAGCTGAAGAGATCCGGGAAGAATCATCGTTGCTGACGTATCATGTCCACAAGGAGGACATGTGACAAGAAATCACTCCCATCTCAAATTATCAACATGTAAAGTCGTCACCCCATCCTGCTTCTCTAGTCGGAATCGCAGCTGGGTCTTGCGAACATTTCCTGCACGGAAGTGGCTTTGTGAGCTGTCACCTCACTCTCATACACAGACGAAATGCCTACTGGCATGCTCACCTCGCTGCCCCACGATGACTACAGCTGAATGGTCTTCGTCAACACCATTACCTCATAATCTAATAACACGCACTCATGATACCCACATTAGCGCCTCTTTCACCACTCAGAAGTAGCATAGTTTCAGGCTTCTTAACGCCAACTCATTGCATAGCAATATTTCAAAGTCAAAAGCAACAAGCTAGGTTGGCGGGTTTTGACCCTTACCAGGCCACACAGGCCCGCGCCCAGTTTTTGGGCAGTTACAGTGTCCAGTATTATAGTCATCTTTGTATCAATCATGAGCTGATGGCAGCTCATTATCATGTGTACCATCGACCCGGCATTCAAGACAGATGTTCCCCTCATCGTGGCGTCCGGAATGACAGCCGGATCTTCGTCTGACCACTTCCCCTCTTCTTCAGCGCATTCTGCATCAGCAATCACCATGCCGTCATCCAATTTATACATACATGCCATTTCTAACTCAAGCATATACTGTTCACGAGGCGGGCGGTCCTATTCGGCTTGAGGAGGTGCAGATTGACGATGTGAATGACGGGGAAGTTCTCATCGAGACTGTAGCTTTCTCAATATGCGCAACCGACGTGAAAGCCGCTGCTGGCAAGTTCTTGCTCAAACCGCCCATGATACTTGGTCATGAGGCTTCTGGGATAGGTACGAAAATGTCCTCGTCCTTTGAAATTCAATTCAATAGTCTTGTGGTTGCTATCACATTCGTTCCCTTTTTCGTACGTGCTGCCAGACGGATGCAAGCCACGACTCTCCCTCTGACGCCTTCGGGAGACTTTTACGAGAGTCGCACTATAGTCGAGCATTCAACAGAGATCTCTAACGACGAGTAGTCCTCCATGCACCTTCGTCCTCAAACCTGTCGCAGGGCTCCAAAGTTGTGCTGACCTACTCGTCATGCGGCAATTGTCCGGCCTGCTCTTCCAACGCCTCGCCGTACTGCCACAAACTGTCTGCACTCAACTTCTCAGGTTGTCGTCAAGATGGGACTGCAGCAATTAGAACTACCTTGGCAACGGAGCTCAATCATTTCTTCTTTGGTCAGAGCAGTATGGGCCGACACATCCTGGCCCAGGAGACAAGCATCGTCAAGCTGCCCGATGAGACGAGCATTGAGGACCTGAGGAAGTTTGCTTCCTTGGGATGTGGAATCCAGACAGGCGCCGGAGCTATCTTGTGAGTTGTCACTAATGCTTTCCTCGAGATCTTGACTGCTGCTCCTTGTTATGACTTCTCTCCTTTCTGCTCGACAAGCTCAGACCAAGTCAAGCTGCTCTACACGATCTACTCCACTCACCTAGAGTCGCACTGACCGAAGACAGAAATGTCTGCCATCCACCTCGCTCATCCACCATCGCCATCCTCGGCGCCGGCTCCGTCGGGCTCTCCGCAGCCCTAGCAGCCCTTACTACCTCTCCAAAGCGCATCATTCTCATCGACAATGATCCGCGCAAGCTCGCTCTTGTGCCGACTTCTCTGCGAACGCAAGATGGCGTTCACGGACCATATATAGACCACATCGACTCTTCCCAGCTCCCTCCGTCGCCTGTAGACGGGATCGCCCCACTCACCACCGCCATCAAGAACGCCACTCTGGGCGACGGAGCAGACTTTATCCTCGATTGCGTTGGTGTACCGGCTCTGGTCGAAGCGGCTATTCCTGCTCTAGCTCGCAAAGGCACAATGATCACTGTCGGCGGCGGCGCACCAGGTGCAGAGGCAAAGGTGAAATTGATGGATATGTTGATTGGTGGACGAAGCTATAGAGGCACACACCAGGGTGACTCGGTGCCGGGTGAGTTCTTGCCGAAATTGATTGCGATGTGGAAGGAAGGGAAGTTTGCGTTTGACGAGCTGTTGAGCATGTATGGGATCGAAGACCTGCACCGGGCATTCGAAGACGTGAAGGAGGCGCGGGCTGTGAAGCCTGTTCTGGTGGTGAAGTAGACTTGGTCATATTGCGGTCACCACTCTGCGTGAAGCAAGCTTGAACATGGAGTGATATATTCTCATCTACAATCAGATTATTCTCTCAGGTAACAAAGAGGTATCGCCAGCCGTGAACACATATGTACATCTTCTCCTCCTCACTCTATCTACAGCCCCTTTACAACTGCGCTCTCTCCTCCCCTATTCTCTTCGTCACAAACGTTCTAAAGTACTGATTCAGCGCATCCACCGTCGCGCTCCCCTCAACAAGCTTCACCACCGCACCGACGTACCCATCCGGCCGAACCACCACCACTGTTCCCTCCTCCTCACTCAACCCCATCTTCGCGTGCGCCGCCGCCTTCGCGTCCGGCACACGTTTATCCCAGACATCGTCAGCGTAGACGTGGTCTCTGTACCGTCTTAACGGATCAGGCAGCATCTCATCGACCTCGATCTCGCTGCGCTTTGCATTGTAGACCACACACCAAGTGAAGAAAAGCGAATGCGGGTTGTGGCGCTCGTGGTAGCTCACTTGTCCCTGATCGGGACGCAGAAAGGCGCTGTAGAAAGACCCTTTCTTCCTGATGCCCGCCGCCAAGTCGCTGATGGCTTGGGATGTGCGCGCGGGCTTGCCGCCGAAGAGAAAGAGGCGGTAGGAGCCGTTGAGGGGCACTTCTTGTTCGAGGTGCACTACGTTGGCGTCGGATACGCGAGTGACGGTCGCGTTGTGCAGGACGCGGCCAGTGCGGAGTTTGGTCGTGCCTGCCGCGTGGGAGAGGAAGAGTGGGGATTGAGCCGGGTGTGAGGGAGACCAGTTGAAGATGTTGGGGTTGTAGGCAACGCCGTACCCGGACGTGAACTCGCAGTTCTCCTTGAACATGCGGATGAATTCGTTTTCTTCGGCTTGTCCACCCGATTTTGTTGCGGCGGACTTGGAGGCGTCTTGTGCTTCAGAGGGTGCTTTTTGAGAGAAGAGTTTGGCGTATTGTGCGTCAAAGTTGAGGAGGGTCTCGGCGATAAGCTTGCGTTCAGATTCGTACGACTTGAGGATCGAGCGGTCGGCAAATCCGGACTCGACGTGGTGGATCTTCCATGCGAGGTTTTGCGCGTCGAGGAAGGCGGTGTTCATGCCTTGGCCAGCCTTCGGGGAGTGGGTGTGACAGCAGTCGCCGCCCATGAAGATGCGCTCGTCGAGGGTGTATCGGTCTGCGATACCTTGGCCGATAGGGTAGACGGAGAACCATTCTACACGCTCCCACTCAATAGTGTACGGTGCGAGAATCTTCTTGGCATGGTCCTGCACCTCCTTTTCCGTTGCAGTCTTGCGAGGGTTCCAATCTGGGTCGGTGGAAGAGGCGATCTGAATGTACAGACGGACCATGTTGTCTTCACGAGGAATGACCATGATTGAGCCATGGTCCGAGTGAATTGTGCACTTCATCTTAATGTCGGGAAAATTGGTCCTGACCGGGCCGTCCATAACACCCCAAACGTGTGCGATAGGATCCTTGTGTGTGATGCCAACTCCAAGCTTTTCCCGAATGAAACTCCTAGCACCCTCTCCGGAGAAGAGGTACTTTGTGCGCATGGTCTGCCTCTCATCGCCATCGACGTGTGCGGTGCTGACAACGATCGGGTATTCCTCGTCCTTGCCGTCCTTCTCAAAGCCTGTTATACGCCATGGACGCTGTATTTCGACACCGTTCTTTGCGAGGTCCTTGATGAAGACGCGCTCGATCAGACCTTGGTGAAGCAAAGTTGTGAAAGGATACCGCGCGTCGATGAACTCAGGACACGATGCCCACGTCCCGGTCCTGTGGATGCCCTTGCTCTGTGCGCTGGGATCCCAAAAGGCGACTTCGTACACCTTTGCAGGATCATGCGCCATGATATCTCGCTTGAGACCCATGTTGCGGAGGAGATCGAGCGAACGCGGTTGAATACCATCTGCTCGTCCAGTGGGTGTTGGAGTTGGTCGCATGTCGATCTGCTTGATCTTGTACCCCCATCTTGCCAGACAGGTGGTCAGCAACAGACCCACTGGGCCTGCGCCTACTACGACAATGTCGTATTTTTCCATTGCTGGTGGACTGAAAGTGTATGGTCTATGCTATGCGCTGAAACGGAATGCGGGGAAAGCAGAGATGAAGATAGGGATCAATCTACGTCAAAGGAGCAAGTTGACCCCGACAGTGTACTATCAACACGTAGATATGCTGCAGGAATGAAAAGTAATGCAGAAACAAAGGGAAGCAGCGGAAGATCATCAGCAGACGCAGACTTTATGACGTCCAGACCAGACGCCCTACCGACCCGAGCATTTCTTAAGCCGAAGCTCATATTTTGTATGGCGGCAGCTGTCGATGGGAAAGTCGGGATTGATCGACAATCGGCCAGAAATCTGGAGAGAGCAAAAGCAGGGGCCAACACTGATCTGAACAGTGCTGGAGGGAGCCGTCGTGCCGTTTTCAGCCTCCTTCGATGCCGGAGCACGTGATTCGAGAGTCTAAGCATCGAAGTCTGCGGGGATCGGAATCAGTCGAGCCAAGACCGGCAGTCGAGTGTGCAGACGGCCAGATGTCCTCCACTCTGTCAACCCCGCCGACCAGGAATGTGGAGGGACTTCCGCGCAACCACTCACAGGTGCTCGAGTAGCAGTCATGGCGCTGCGGCTCTGCACGGAAATGCCACGGACAGGACGTCTTCCCCTCCATCTCTTGCCAAAAGCTGTAAGTGGTGTCGAGTAGCTGGACGCTGTTAGTAGACGAAGAAACAACGATAATACGGATACTGACGGACCGCTGTGGCTTGTGTGTTATTCTTCTTACCTTTTTCCTCTTGTTTTGTATCGTATCTGTCCAGCTTCATCCTCGATATTCACTTTCAAACTGCCGTTTCTCGATATTGAGAATGCCGGCGGTCTCCACTGCTCTGCATGCCTCCCAGGGCTTGATACAGATTAATACAATCACCGTATCTCTTGGCCTCGTGCTACTGGCGTCAGCGTACATCGTACACTACCGCTTCTTGCATCCACTTGCAAAGGTACCCGGTCCATTCTGGGCGAGCCTGACTCGACTATGGATCTTGAAGCATTCTCGAGATGGGGATTTGCATCGTGTGATGATCGATCTGCACCGGAAGCATGGCTACCTTGTCAGGACAGGCCCTAATGAAGTGTCAGTCTCAGATCCTGCTACCATCAAAACTATTTATGGTGCAGGTACCAAGTTCTACAAATCGAAGTGGTACAGGTGGGATCAACATCATTGTCGAGCGTGACTCGAATTGACAAGTCGGCAGTGTCTGGCAAGGTCACCGCAAATTTGATCTCTTTGGTGAACAAGATGAGAAGAAGCATGGCCAGCAGCGAAAACTTGTCTCCCGTGCATACGCCATGGAGACGCTGAAGGACCTGGAATCATATGTCGACCACACTATCGAAGTGTTGCACAGCAATTTGCGTCAGCGCTCGGGTCATGTGATCGACCTTGGCCGCTGGGTCCAGCTCTTCGCATTTGGTGAGTCAAACACCCTGAAATGTCAATCACCTACTGACAGCCGCATCGACATTATCGGCGAGCTCTCCTTCTCACGCTCCTTCAATTTCCTCGAGTCGGCAAAGGATGATGGATCATTCCAAGCTATCGAGTCCGCTCTGGTTTCTGCAGCCTGGGTCGGGCAAATGCCATGGATCTTCTGGCTGAATGACTATTTGTCTCCATACTTGGGCAACCGCCTAGCTCTGAACAATCGTCATGGTAGTATCCGTACACTTGCTGCGACCGAGGTCAATGCTCGAAAAGACCGAGGTTCCGAACGCAAAGACATCCTTTCAAAGCTCATCCCGGTGCACAAGGAGAAGCCACTTGAATTCGACGCCGCAGCTCTGACCAGCATGGCAACCACCAACATCTTCGCCGGCAGTGACACAACCGCCATCTCCACCCGAGCCATAATCTACTTCCTCCTCAAGAACCCACAATGCAAACGCAAACTCGTCGAGGAGATCGACTCATTCCGCAAAGCAGGCAAGCTCTCCGACCCGGCTCTCCTCAGCGAAGCAAACGACATGCCATATCTCCAAGCCGTCATGTACGAGGCTCTCCGGCTGCATCCAGCCGTCGGCATGAGTCTGCCCCGCGTCGTGCCCCAAGGCGGCTGCACTGTCGACGGCGTCTACCTCCCCACGGGCAGCGTCATTGGCGCGAATCCGTGGGTGATACACCGAACCAAGGAAGTGTACGGTGATGACGTGGAGGTGTTCAGACCAGAGAGGTGGATGAAGCAGGACACGGGTGACATGAGTACGTATCACCATGCAATTTCCTGCTCGTTACTTGTGCGCTCTGTCATGTGCATATCGTGCTGGCAGATGCCCGCGCCCGAATTTGTCACGCTTGCGAACCAACCCCGTTTATCGAGCATCATCGCTGACCACATGTGTAGTGCGTTTCTTCTTCACATTCGGCTCCGGCGCGCGTCTCTGCATCGGAAAGAATATCAGCTGGATGGAAATGTCCAAGTTGATACCTAGTTTATTCTGGAACTTCAATATCGAGCTCGCCGAGCCGGAGAAGGAGTGGAAGGAGCAGTGCGCGTGGTTTGTGCTACAGGAAGGATTAAATTGCATCGTGACACCACGGAATCATTGAGACTGTGACCGAGGTGGCACAAGCGGTTGGCGATTGGTATATCTTACTGCTTGACCATAACTGTTTCTCGAGGGCCCTTTTGGTTGGGGCTTTTCTTCGGAGGACAGAGAGAGGAGATGTGTATGCTTGCGCTACACAATGTACGAATCTTACGTTGTTCTTGTGCTTTGACTTACCTCTCGGAAAACATGTGATGTTTGACTGGATCGCGATGCCTAGGTACGGTTACAGAAGGATCGTGTTGTTCGTACAAGGTATCACGGTTCGAGGAGGGACAAGAGCGTCGACGAGAATGGTGAGCGGTATATCAAGGCGATATACCGGTGTCACGATGGAGCAAACCACCTGCTCTGTCATCTTTGAATCGTTCAGGATCTCTTGAGCCTTGACACGATTCTTCTGCCTTCTCATTGATACTAGCCCGGTATCATCAACAACGATGGCATCCAATTTCTTCACCTCTCCCTCTCGCCGTCGAGAAAAGCGCCGACAAGAACTCAAGCGCTCTATCTCCTCCCCCATCGAAACGGGAATGGAGCATGTTGTCGGCTCTTCCTCTCTCCACGCCGTGAGGAGGGAAGGTGATGTCTTTCCCTCTCCACCATCCGTCCCTTCTCGTTCCCCTGTTGCCACCGCGGCGTATTCGATCCCTCTGGGTGCTATCACCGGCACGATGCACGCCCCTCGCCCAGAGCTTAGCCGCACAACGACCGCCCCGCCTACTCTTGAGGAGATCAGCCCTATCATGCCTTCGACCGGGCCTCTAGCCACCCCGTTTGAGCCTCGACACCAGCGTACCCTCAGCCCGCCGTTCCCTGGTGTCGGGCTGCCTGCCGCTCCCAATGCATACCGCTCCCGGTCGCATGAGCGGAGTACCTCCAGACCCGCCGCTTCTGCAGCATCCATCGCTGGCCCCTCGCGCCAGAACATGCTCGTCCGGACCCGTGCCGCCTCTGCTGCTGACGCTCGTCAAGCACAAGGCATGATGGCCGCCATGGCGCAGCAAGCAGAGGCCAGGTCTCAACGAGCCTCAACCAAAGCGCGATTGAACGCGCAAGTGGCGGAGTGGAAGGAGGCGCAGGACGGGGCTCTCCTAGAAGAAGTCGAGGACTTCTACCGTTCTGCGGAGCAGGTTTCGGCGCGGCGGGAGGAGAGGGGCGAGTCGATGAGGGATGCGGAGAAGTGTGAACTGGAGAGACGGATGCGCGAGCATGAGGAGCGAATCAGGGACAGGGTAGAGGAAGTCTGGATGAGTGTGAACGCTAGACAGACTGTGCGGGCTGATGTCACGGGAAGGCATTTGAAGGTCGTTGACCCTTCTATCCCCTCTATGATAGAGGAGGACGTGCCAGCGCAGAGGTCTGAAGAGGAAGAGGAGGAAACTGGTAAGACGATTATCAATGTTCCTGTGGCGAGTCCTTCGTCTGCGTATTCGACTGGTCCAATTGCCGGGCGGCCAGAGTCAACTGCTTCGGACTGCACGTTCATCGATCCAGAGCCGATGACGCCACTCCGATACCAGTCTGAAGCGCCGAGACTTGGACCAGTCGAATACCCAGCGATCACTCCTCCCCGACCACTGCAGTACCAGCCGATCCTCCAACGCAGCTGGACCTCTCCGACATTTGCATCAGACATGCCAGTGCCATCGCGAGCTCCATCTACGCTTCTTCCATCTCTGCCTGGACATCCGGAGACAGAACTACTAGCGTCACCCTTGGAGCAACCGACCACTCCTTGGCCAGCGGTAGCTCCTTGGCCAGCGGTAGCTCCTGCCTCGGCGACTTCCAGAGTACATGAGACCACTTCAATGCCACCGAGAAGTGAGGAAAAGAAGAAGGGAAGGCTACCTGAGTGCGATGAGTCGAGGAGGCTTCCAGAGGAGCATTTGCAGGCGTACAAAGAGGCACATCCGCGTGAGTAAGACTTACGACTGGCTCTGATCATCGCTGACGTTCCAAGATCGGTGGCAGGCGGGTAAGCCCTGGAGATTTGCACCCGTGGAGGAAAAGAAGCCAGAGTATCGAGGCTTCTGAGATTGTGAGAGGAATGGCTGTCGTCCATGATATTCAGCTTGTGCTGCATGTCTACAGTGTGTGAAGCGAATCGTAGATGTCACCCATAATTTTGCTCTGACTTGCCTGTGATCATTGGGCCCTTTACGCCTGCTGGGAAGTGTGATGCTTGCGGCAGAAGCTATAGTCCGTCTACCCCAAAGTCTTCGTCTTCTCTTACCATTCGGCAAATCCTTCCCAAGCTCTTTCAGTGGACGCGTCTAGGGAGGCGTCATTTTGCAGCATCGACGTGGGGAAATTGATGTCAATCCTGCGGCCACCTGGCCGTGGCAGAAACACGCACACGACACCTTGCACTTCTCCAATTCGCCCATGATTCCACCATGGACGACCCCGGTAGGCCTACTGACAGGCGCAACCAGTCGTCCAGGCGCTCATCAGCTCAACGAAACAGACCAGGACCGCGGAGTAGACGATCAAACCATTCGCTGGCACGGACGAACAGTCAACCAACAGAGACTCCGACACTGACCTCGTTTGAGCCATTCTCGTCTCCTCGGCAGGATCATGACGATTCGGACGACTCATGTTTGTCGAGTAAGAGGTCAAGATCTATATATGCTCCCGGCCGCCAGCACTCGGTCGACGGGGAGCAGTTTACCCGCAACGATGATGCACCAGCTACCCCTCCTGCTCAGGTGAAGAAAACTGGAACCAAGGCGACACAGTCTCTTATGAATACAATGATGGATGTGAAAGGGACAGAAGGGTCCATGTTTGACGAGCATGATTTGCAGTATTTTAGACACCATCCAAGTGCGCTAGCGCATATCGATAACAAGTCGCTGCGGGAAATGTCCAAGAGTCAATCCTACTTCTCTATGATTAGAACCTTGGCCGGTGACCTAGCGCAGCGAGATGCAGATCTCGTTGTCATGCGCAAGAGACTTGAAGAGCTGGGAAAGGTATTCAAGGACCACTTAGTTCAGGAACACGATCTCTCGAGGTTGCATGCAGACAGGACGCTGCATGATTTGACAAAAGCGTCGAAACACCACGGAGATCTCACGCTGGAAGAGGGCCTGGAGGACGCCGTGGATAGTCCTGTGGCAGACAACATGAATCCTTTCAGCGATTCGAATGTGTCCGAATTGGAGAGAGTTCCATCATCCACACTGAGCGAGCCGAGGTCGTCCAGGGCAGAGAGCGACACTGTGACTGGTCCTAATGGTACGGTCAAGGGAATGCTGTCCATGTTTGGTGGACGACAGACCATCAAGGCGAGTAAGACGAGCAAACCCGTCAAGAAAAAGGATGTACCTCTTGCCGCTCAACTCAACTCGGCCAAAGCGAGCATGTATCACAAGCGCAAGTCGTCTATCGGATCGAATGCAAGTTCGAAGAATCTGATATCTGCTGGACCGGTCGAGATGAATGCGATTGTCGAGACCGAGAATCTACCTCCGCCTCTGACGTCTCAGCGAGATATCCAATCGCAGTATCCCGGATACACTGCGGACGTATATGGCTTTGTCATTGACTCTGCTCGCCTCAGCGAGTTCATGGACAAGAATCGGATCGCTTCTCCAAAGCCTCCGTCTAGTAAAGGAGCAGACACACCAGTCACTTCGGCCAGTAGTATCAAGTCGATGCCAGAAAGCGAGAATGAGGGAGAGGTGCCTGAAATGGACCAGCAATCCTGGACGAACTATCTCAAGTTTGATGCTTCGTCGCTCGGGTCTTTATCATGGCTCCCGATCGCGTCGACGACGAGCATCACACCAGAAGAAGGCGAAGGTACTCTTGACTCTCCTACAGAAATGGGACAATCAGATGCCGTCAAGCTTCTACAGAACCAGCTCTCTGAGGACTTTTCCCGTCTCCAGAGAGCCCGCCTTATACCTTGGGAGAAGTTTCTCAACACAACGCAGCCCTCAGCCTCCGAGACCACAAATACCTCTTCATACATGCCCGCCATGTTCCGCCGCAACACCTCGACCTCTGTCCGATCCGGTCCACCAGATGTCCCACCGCAACTGAACTCTCTCCCAGCTTCCCTGCGCGCAGACCGCACACGTCTCGTCCTCTCCGGCATCCCCATGGCCCTACGCTCGCAGATCTACACGTCCATCGCGCTCGAGACCCTCCAGCCCGACCCAGACACATACCGCTCCCTCGTCTCCGCCAGCACCACGTCCGTCGACCCCTCCCTCCTCGCAGAAATCGAAGACGACATCCCCCGCACGCTCCCCAACAACGTCTTCTTCCGCCCCTCGCACCCTTTATCCCGTCGCCCCAGCCATCTCAACGGAAACCACCCCTCTCCCACCGTCCGCCCACCCCCAAGCGAGTCCCGCGGCCGCACCGCCCTCCGCGAACTCCTCCTGGCCTTCCTCACCCGCCGCCCGGAGATCGGCTACTGCCAAGGCATGAACCTCATCGCGGGCTACCTTTTACTGATCAGTCCGACGACGGAAGCGGCTTTCTGGACGTTCACGTACCTGATCGAACACGTCCTCGCGGACATCTACTTCGACGCGACGCTGCGCGGCGCTTCCATCGAGATCTGCGTCCTGCGCAGCTTCATCGACGAACTGATCCCCCGCTTGGGTAGACGCTTGGAGGAACACGGCGTCGAGGGTCGCGAGAGCGCGCCTTATAATTGGTTCTTGACCGCCTACGCCTCCGCTTTGGGCGTCGAGGGCGTCTTTCGCGTCTGGGATGTTCTACTCGGTCTCCCGAATGCTGGTGGCACGGGGTTTTTGGTCAGATTGGGCGTGGGTATGTGTAAGGTTTTTGAAGAGGAGATGTTGGCGCTCGAAGGCGGGTTTGAGATAAGAGGCTTTATGGATTCTATGGGACTTGGGGGTATGGGGAAGGATGGCGCGGAGGGGAAAGGGAAGAGGAGGAGGGTCGGGATCGACGGGTTGGTCAAGGCGGCGTGGATGTTGGGCGGGAAGATTAAAGATGAGGAAGTCAGGAGGAGACGGAGGTTTTTCGCGTTGAGGGTGGATGAGAGTGCGTTTGGTTGAGAGCGTGTCAGAAGGGAGTGGCAGATTGTTAGGTGCATTCTTTTGTGCATGGAGATGGGTGTTGGATGGGACTGGGATTGATTGAGATACCCCTTTTGCGTTTAGTAGAGTCACACAGCGAAACAGTATAGTGTAATGTAGTAGACGACTCGAACCTTGAACATGTGTATTGATGTATCTTGAATCATTGCAAATCGTATATCCAGAGCATAACCTTGTCTCGTCCATGGGTATCAAAATAAGCCGTTAACCATTTATCCTCACCTCTTCCTCTTGCCTCCTCTGACGTCCCAGACATTCCGTAGAGCATCACTCGCTCTCTGCTCCTTGTCTTCAAAAGTCTTGTTGTACCAGTCTGGCAGGATTCGCTTCGAGTCTAGTCCAATTAGCTCCTCTCCTCATCACACAGTCACAATAGAACCTACTCGCATGTCCCTCGGCAAACGCCACCTCCCCATTCCTATTCTTCGCCTCATCAACCACCGCCTCCAACAGCCCCTCTCCAATTCCCCTACCCCTATACCTCAACCTAACAGTCCAAGCATAAATCTCCCCTCTCCTCCCCTTTCTCCTCTTGCCACTGCTCCCTCTCCTCGCATGTCCCTTCGCCGCATCCTCCTTCCCATCTGCACTCCCTCTTCGGCGCAACTCGTTCTCAACCCCAGATGTACTCCCTCTCCTCCCTTCCTCCCACTTCACGACAACCGTCCCAATAATCTCCTCCCCGTATTTACTGATCCACACGTCCCGCCCCTCGACCATGTCCCGCTTCACCTGCTCCGCGGCGTCGATGTAACCCCCGGTGATCCACCTTATCACCGCCAATGTCGCCATTGCTGTTCCCGCCAACGTGATGCCGACCATCCCCAAGTCGCTGCGGTTCTTGTACTGCAGGCGTGCGATGAGGGAGCACAAAGCGATGAAGACGGCGATGTTCAAAGGGTGGAAGATGAGTGCTCGTGCGGCTGTGGCGCGCTGTTGAGCGATGGAGTCGGCGATGAGACGTAGCGCGGAGGTGATTTCTTCGGGTTCGGTGGTGAGGTAGGTCCTTAGTTCTGGTGGGTCGGAGGAAGAGGGGGAGCGGTGGGTCGGGTCGTCGGCTGTGCGGCCTGCGGGCGGGGCGGTGGTGTCGGAGTCCATTGCGCAGAGGGAGGTAGCGGAGGTGTTGCGGTAGGCAGGTGGTGGGAGCGGAATGGAGGAGGAGATGATGAGTGGTGATGGATGTTGAGGTGCAAGAGCGGGAGAGTGCGCTGGGGAGGGACAGTCGGGGAGAGATAGATTGGTGCGGAGGGAGGAGAGGAAAGCTGGGTTGGTGGTGTTAGTTTAATGCAATGGGATTTTGAAGTGGTTGGTCTAGAATTATTTTTTTTCTCTCGAGCTTCGAGTCTGATCAAGCACGTGGGCTTTGAGGAAAGGATAAAGCGGCCCACTTACTCTTGCTAGCTTTCAATCCTGGCAGCTTCTCCGTCAAAGCGCCGTCAGTGCTATTCCAGGGACTGAGAAAGCCATTGCTGATGGTTGTATCTTGATAATAATAATTTGGCGACAGTCTGCTGATAGATGTCGCAGTAGCAGGTGTCGTGCTTGCGGTCTGCACCTTTCCCTGTCGTGCAGCGATTTGCTCTATAATAAGCCTGTGCCGAACGTCGGGCGGAAGTTGGCGGGGCATCTTCTTCCTTGGGTCAAAAAAGGACCAGAGCTAGACCAGATAAAGGGTGGGAGTGACTCGGGAGTAAGAGCCGAGCGTCGAATGGGAATTCAACCCACTAGTCGATGATGCGAATGGTGAGAATACTCTTGAGAATGAGGATGACAGAATAAGAGCGATCAATTTAATTGAAGACCAACGTGCGGCGTGGTAAGTATTTCACTGGTAGGGATCCTAGGGGGGGGATAAACAATGGTGGTAGGAGTGAGATAACGTGCTCGTCTCGATAAACTCGACTCGATACTCGTCAGCCGCGTTCGAGGTCCCAGGTGGATGAAGCCACACGCGAGAATGGACGACTCCTGGCCGCGTGGTGTCTCTTTTGTAGAGGATAGATAAAAGGGTGAATCAGGTGGGCGGGAGACGAGTTCATGGTGGCCGGGACCGTTTACTGTTTTCATGGTTCAAGCAGAAAAAGGACTCTGTCAGTACGTATGACCCCCAGCCTGACGGTGAACGATCTTCCACATGGATCCGGGATTCCGTTATCGTGAAGCGCTGGCGTCGCAATGGCAGTTGGATCGTCGACCAATGATGTCTTGCAACCGTGACTATGAGGGCAATGCGAGGCTGAGGCACGGCGGCCAGCTTTGGTTGCGGCATGGAGGGGTAGACTATGGACATGAGGTCATGGATCGATGAGAGCTATAACTGGTCAAGATAAAGCTCGACTGTGACAAGAGATAAAGCTCACAGTGTTGCAGCAAGAGATATGGCCTTGTACTACCATGCACAATCGACGCCGATAGGAGTCAGGCATATTCGTATGTGATCCTCTGGCTGCGAGATCCCGCTCGGCCGCAATGAAGAGCACATGTCGGCGCCAGAAGATCTGCTCAGTTCGTGAGGGGTACGTAGCTACCTGAGACGACGGGTATCGATCATGAAACGCTTGCTTAATTTATCTGCTTCTGACAAGCGAGACTCTACATTCGATGACTTTGCACAAGCTGTGTGCATTTTGATTCGCTATAGAAGATACCTTGTCGACTATTCAAGAGGTCACTTGGACTGTCGACTGCTGTACTAACGCATTTGTACAAAGCTGAACTCCCTTCGCCCATTACCGTGCATTCATCGTTACGCGTGCCGCGACTCATATCAGCTTGGGGGACAACAACCCTCACTGCCATCACTACCATCACTGTCATCACGTCTCGCGGGTCGTTTGCGCGGTACCTTGCTGTCTAGGGCTGTCGCAAGCAATTGGTCCATTGTAGATGGCCCTTTTGGCGCTCGCTGTCGCGGAGACGAAGATGATTGATGTACTGTATATCTACGACCATCTGTGGTCCCGTCTAGACCGGTCTACTTCTTAGACGTGACCAGACTCTGTCCGCTGCCTTCAAGGTGGTGACGGTGGTTCGGCGCATGGTAGCAGACTCCACCTTCCTCTTGTCGACACACCAGTGCATTCGAGACCCACTCGTTCTGCAAGATCTCTTCAATGGTGGCACGCTTCTTAGGATCCAATTCCAGCATGCGACCGATGATGTGCCTAGTATCTCGTGGCAGCAGGCGCAGGAGACGAATAGGACCTTTGATGGTCGGTTGCTCACCACCAGTCGGGGGGACCTTTTCTTCCTTCTTCTCGTGATGGTGATGGTGATGAGACTCGCTTGACCCATCTGTGGGAGTCCTGGACGATGGCTGTGAAGGTTTTCTTGATGGGTTGAGCAGCTCCTCTTGACCCGGGTCGGGTGGTGACACGAACAAACGGTACGAATTGTCAGTGAGTCGTGGTGCCTTCCACGGAAAGCGTCTGAGGCACATGCAGCAGAATATGATAGCTATCGACCAGATATCGGCCATTTGGGGGTCGTAACGAGTATTATCGTAGACTTCCGGGGCCAGGTAAGGATCGGACCCCACGACGCCTAATCTCGTTAGCCTTGAGCATATGAGTGACAAGATCTCTTCTTACCTGTTGAAAGAACAATATCGTTCTCAAAAGGATATCTGAAAACCGTCGCGCTTCCGAAGTCAATAATCTTCATAATTCCGTGCTCGTTGATGACCACGTTATCAAGCTTCAAATCTCGGTGAGCAAGTCCCATACTGTGCAGATACATGACACCGCTCAAGATTTGTAGTGTTGCACACGTCACCTCATCCCTACCCATCTTGCCGGTCATGACGGTCGCGAACAAATCGTAGGGGCAGTATTCCATCACCTCGTACCAGACGCCCTTTTCGTGTACGATATCGATGGTTTCGATGATGTTGCCGTGGTGCAGGGTCGAGCCTATGCAGAACTCGGATGTCACCTTCTTGTTGTATTCCTTCTCACTCTCATAGGGATGTCGATTTCGGAATTGCTTGACCGCAAAAGTCTTGCCATCGGCTGTTCGCTTCATCAATCGAACAGATCCTCCAGCTCCAGATCCCAGCATTCTGCCGAATTTGCCGTATTTTGATTCCAGGCCGTGGTCGTCTGCGAAAGGAATCGTTCCGTTGGGAGGTGTCTTTGTGCCATTCTCGCCCTTTTCCTTGTCCTTTTTGTGATGGCTGCCAAACTTGAAGAAGCGCTTAAGATTGGAGCTAGAGCCTTTCTCTTTGTGATGTTCTTCCGACTTTTCTGGCTTGTGAGAGCCAAAGAAGCTCAACCGCTTGTCCTCTGGCTTGAGCTGATTGACAGATGCACTGCTGCTAGATGGAGGATGGTTGATCAGAGAGCCAGAGCCTGGACCCGACAGGCTTGCCGTGCTGAATGTCGGCTGACCCAAAGTTACATTCGTACTAGATGTGCTGTATCCATGGCGGGGATCTCTGTTACCGAATCTGAACATGGCCTCCCTCGATTCGCGCGTGGAAGTCGGCGATATTCTCTTAGAATCTTCTCCTGACTTTTCCGACGGTGATGTACCTGGCTCCTTTTGCGCCTTCTCTGCAGAAGGTGTCTGCGTGCCCGGTGTCGGAGCTGGACTCGGATCTTCCGATGGCGGTCCTGACTCTGCCGAAGGACCAATTGAGAATCGAGGAGCTGGTCGAGGTTGTGAGCCGACGACGCCAGAAGCACCAGATACCGATCCTGGTCGAGATTTGGTAGACTTTGCGTCCGGCGAGCTCGATCGTTGTGGAGTGACGACATCTGCCTGTGCCCGAGCTCTTTGAGACAGAGATATGGACGGAATGCTG
This sequence comes from Elsinoe perseae, assembly GCA_029448695.1. NCBI lineage: Eukaryota > Fungi > Ascomycota > Dothideomycetes > Myriangiales > Elsinoaceae > Elsinoe > Elsinoe perseae. Next base: position 759,700 of record JARDAA010000111.1, read on the forward strand.
GTGGGTGGGCGGCCTTCTCGGCCGGTGCTAGCAGGTGTAAGAGGAGGTGAGTGCACGGCAGAGTGAGGAGGAGATGGCCGGGGTGTGCCAGACAGCGATCCTGCTGGCAGTGCTTTTGAGGCAAGTCTCGATCCAGATGGAACCTAGGCGTGTTCAGTCTACCGCACAAAACTTGATTCTATCTTATTACTCACCCTCGATACTGGCTGCGACCCAGGCAGCGACACTGGTTCGAAGGAGAATTGCTCCAGGCGTCGCGACTGTACTGCTTGCTGGAGGTTGGCCTTGAGTTGCTTAATCTCCTCTTCGGCTTCTGGATTCAGCTCTCGCTTCTCCTTGCCATGTCCACCGGTCAATGTCGCGACTGGACTGATGCTGACCTCTGGCGATATCTCTTCATTCTTGGAAGCGAATCGCACTCCTGGCGCGCCTTCTTGATCGTTGACCTCCTGATCCGCCATGGCTGTGCGAGGTGGGGTACTTGCGGGGGGCTTTATCAATAGCCGATGAGGTTGTGCCTAATGGCACACAGATAGTAATGCGCAGTCCCAATCCGACTGCGGCCGTGTATGAATGTCGAGACAAGACAACTGTGATGAAGGTGTCTGTCGGTCAGGGTCTGGACGCGTTTCAGAGTACCTTGGGAAGAGGTCGGCACTAATCCGAGGTAGCTTCTGGGAGGACGGGTCAGTGGTGTGTATGTAGAATTATGCCTCCAGCAGCAACAGTAGAGCCAGCACAGTCGATCGATGATCCGAGAGAAGCACAGGAGATTAAAGATTGGGGATGGTGGTGAAGTGATGAAGGTAAGGGTATTGAATGGTGAGACTGGATAAAGATGAGATGATCCCAAGAGGTGTGTCGGTCTGCCCCACCACCAGGGAAAGTCACGGATTACTCGAAAGAAAAAAAAGGAAAATTTACGAGCAGCAAAGACAAATCTTCATCATTCAACAACGGTCCTTTCAGCTAGCTTTCCCAAATACGCTATACTTGTCGTCGTTCCCTCGGATATGACCGAGGTTCGTTGCAACCTTTATTCCCTGTAACAACCGGTACAATCTCTCCCCAAGGGCCGATTTGAGACTGCAACAAAGTCCCTGCCTGCAATCTGATTGAACAGATGGTCGATGGAGGGGTTCTTTGACTTTGCCAAGCCACTCTTTCCCTTCCAGAAATCTTCCATTCCGTATAGCCGGAATTGCACGTGCCAGCATATTGCGGTGCTGCCACGTTAAACATGATATTGTTGGGACTTGATCATGAGTCAATCAACAGCAAGCTTTCTTATATCTAGTTGGTTCTGTGGGCGCACAAAGAGTTTGATAATCCGTGGAGCTCTCGTCATTGAGAAATAGTGCAGTCGACCCCTCTGTCATGAGCATGATCTGCACCATCCCACGCCGGGCAGAGCCGCCATCCTGCAGGTCATGGTGCTGAATATTCATGAAAGATATACGTGTATTGTGACATTTAGAGATATCGTATAGAATTCGACTGTTCGTCCGACTAGCGATGTCCCCTGCGTGTTCTCAACAATTCAACTGCCAAGTAAGCATTCGCTGGTTGTCTGCCTTCATCCTAACCCTTTGCATTATGCGGTGAAGATCAGGGCGACGTGACATCACTGCCCAATGCGGTAATTACCAAATAATGTATCAAGTCGTCCTTCCAGGCACGCGAATTCTACTCTGAATCTTCACGCCTCATCTTCTTTAGTGACCATTTTTGCTGCAGTAATTCGGTTTTTGACCTATTCTGGTCACCATTTGATAGAGCCTTAAAACCCAGATTCTCAGTTCCCAATCACACCTCCCCGTCAAATCCGCCCTCCCCCGCCAAGATGTTCAATTGGGCGAAGCAACAGTAAGCTGCGGCGAACCCAGAACTATCGAGTCTTGTCCTAATGACCCTCCGCACAGGCTCGCCAATGTTGCTGGCACAGAGGAGCCAATATACGGTTCATCTGCCATTCAGACCGTCACGGAACAAGCAAAGACAACACCCTACACTGAACTCAAGAGAGAAGACCTTAAGTGGATAGTCAAGGATGGCACATGCGTCGAGACACAGAGCTTCTATTTCACAGCCGACAATGGACATCTCGGACTCGCACAGGTCATCTACAGCAACGTCGGCGGTATCCGCAAGACGGCACAGTTCAGCTCCAAGATCTTCTACCCAGGCCAGTCCAAGCCCAACCTGTGGGCATCAGATCAGCTCGAGAATTACACGTTTACGAATGGCGGCTTCGACTTCAAGGCAGATGCATGCTCGATAAACCTCTCGGACGATGGTAAGACTTATCACATCAAGAGCACGAGAAACAAGGCCAGCGCCGTGGACATCAAGGTGACGCAGCTCGCGCCTGGCTTCGTGGTCGGCAAGAACGGGAACAGCTACTACGGCACCGACCCAGCCAAACCCTGGGGAAACATGATGCACGCTTTCTGGCCCCGCTGTAAAGTCGAAGGCAGCATGTTGACCCAAGCCGGACCGGTCGACTTTGGCGGCAGGGGTCTATTCGTGCACGCCATTCAGGGTATGAAGCCACATCACGCGGCGGCGAGGTGGAACTTTGTCAATTTCCAGTCCCCGACATACTCTGCTGTCATGATGGAATTTGTTACTCCACCGTCGTACGGGACCACGACCGTGAGTGTGGGAGGAGTCGCGGTCGATGGTAAGATTCTCTTTGCAGGCGCGAACAACACGGCAAAGCACACCCAGTCGAAAGCAGATGCGCAGAATGACTGGCCTGAACCGACGGCGTTCAAGTTTGAGTGGGCGCCAGGGTCGAACAACAGTGCGTCGTTGGAGGATTCGTACGGGACACGTCTGGACAAGGTCGATGTCATGGCGGAAGTGCCGGGTTTTGTCAAGGCGATTGTGGCGAGTGCGGCGGGAACGAAGCCGTACATCTACCAGGTAACCCTACCATATATTCCCATGGCTGATCTTGATTACTGACAAATTTCAGTTCGCTCCCCAGACTGAGCTGTCACTGAAGGTGGACGGGCAGGAGAAGAAGGAGAAGGGCACGCTCTTCACCGAGGTGACATTTATCTCTGCTACTCAATAAGGTTATCGAAGAAGGGAGATGAGCCTAAGGAATTTAAGGGCATAGGAGTATGAGGTCGTCATTACCGTAGATAATCACCTGAATTATACCCTGCATGTTTGCCGTTCACCAATAGTATCATGCCCAGGCACTCATCTACATGTGACATTAGAGGACGGTATTTTTGACATTAGAGGACGGTATTTTTGACATTAGAGGACGGTATTTTTGACATTAGAGGACGGTATGTTTGATAGTAGAGGACGGTATTTTTGACATTAGAGGACGGTATGTTTGACAGTAGAGGACGGAGTGGTGTACTCTCTGGCCGGCATACTCGTCAAATTCATATCAAAATCCCGAGATGATTTGATGTATATTCTCTCATAAGACGTTGCTGAAAAACCAAAACGCAACGCAGAAGTATTCCATAAAACCAAATCTCCAATTCCCCACCTCCACCTCTCCCTCCGCTCCGCCATCCCTTCATCATCAACAACAGCCACAAATCACAATGCGCCACTGCTCAATGGCTCCCTAGACTTTCCACCACTCTCCTCCCTCCCAATCTCTGTACACGCGCCCGCCAAGTCCACAACCACGTGCCCACCCGCATGCAATCGAGCCATCTTGTATCCAAACGAGTACCAAACACACCATATCCAAACACATCATATCCCACCAACCCACCAATCCCAAGCCCGGTCCAGAACCATAACAAAAAAGTGCCAAGAAAATGCCCGCCCTCCCCCGCCAACGCAACTGCGAACCCTGCCGCCGCTCCAAACGCCGCTGCGACCTGCAACGACCCGCCTGCGGCCGGTGTCGCGAGCGGAGACTCGATTGCAGCTACATCGGCGCCGCGGAGACTACTTCTGGGTCACCCGCGTCTGGACAGGAGGGGTGGGTGGGGCGTTCTGCTCGTCCGTCTGTCGGCTTTGTGCGCGAGAGGAGGGGAGAGCGAGGCGGAGGCGGAGGGGGATTTGATGAGCATCGCGGGGAGGGGCTCGCGGGGCAGAGCGAGTATGTGCTGGGTGGTGGGGTGGAGTATGGGGGTAGTGGGGTGTATGTCGTGGGAGATGGGGAGGAGTATGGGCGCGACGGGGAGAGCGATGTGGGGTTTGGGGAGGATTATAGTGATGAGTATGGGGAGGTGCGGCATAGTGGTGTGGTGCGCGAGTGGCAAGGGGAGGTACATCCTCAGATGGTAATTGATCCGAGTCTTGAGGGAGAGTTTCGTTCGTCACATGTGAAACGGAATGGCAATGGCACTGGCAAGATGGCGGACGTAACGCCCGTCTTTGCGCTTGACCCTGCACTGGAGATGCTGGATAGTGCTGATGGAATGGCCAAAGCTAGCGTAGAGAATATTAGGCATGACGATGAGGAAGAGGAGCCCGACCGATGGAGGAAGGAAGATGGCAAGGCTTCGCTGAAACGCGCGCGGCCGGAGGATGAAGGCGGTGGTGATTGGGAGGAGGAACAAGAAGAAGAGCCTAGCGATGGCACGAATCGACAGGCGAGAGAGCGATCATTAGATAGCGATACTATACGAGTAAATCCATAACACGAGTGAACGATGTAGTAGGTAGTGGACGCTCGTGGAAAGCATTGCGAAAAGACAAGGCAACTAGCATACGACATGGACTGGATATATATATCCATCATCATTATGAACTACATGTCATCGCGCAGCTCGCTTTACGTGTGCCTCATCATGTGCTTGATCGTGGCTTCTAGCAGCGCTCGCGCTGAATCTCTTAATATCAATCGGGATCCGACAAATCGCTTAGCCATTCCCTGATCTCCTCACATCCAACCTCTTCCCCTCCATCAGTCACAGCAAGCATCCTAAGGATCACTTGGCCAGCCTTTCGCATTTTACAGTCCTGCTGCATAACAAAAGGTAGCCGGCCCTCCTTTCTCAAGCCAGAAAGCACATCATACCTCTCCATCCTCGTATCGAAGCGGCAAAGCAGCTCTGTAAAGATGATACCCATCGCGTAGATATCCTGACTAACATGTGCTTGCCCAGTCTCCACTTCTTTGGGATGTGGTTGAAGTGGACGGTAAAGCTCTGTCCCCACCTGTCTGAAATGACCGATACCTGGAGGCGATATTGGCTCAGTAGATCCGATGTGTCCTGACTCATCGTGATCCATGACTTGGGGCCCTGAATGGTGCTCGGGTTTGAGAACGGAGACGAGGCCAAAATCGCCTACGCAGACTCCCATCCGGAGTCGTTGAGTCTTGGAATCTGTAGTGGTACGCAGAGGACCCTGAGCTATACATTCCGCACAAGCTAGCGGGTCGATGGTGCCCACTGGTATGGCTGCAGACGTGCACAGGCAAGGCTTGAGGAAAATGTTCGCTGGCTTTAGATCGCGGTGGATGATGCCATGAGCATGTAGATGCTGAACACCATCCAAAATTGCCAGCATAAGGGCGATCGAAGACGGCAGATGGAAGCAATGGTATAGCGTCAGCTGAGAATCGTCGAGGCTGATGGTCGAGGAAGTGGTATATTGCCCGAGTGTCAGAGGGTAAAGTGACATCTGTATATGCAATGTGAGACATGGCCCAGTAGTGTCATTCGAGGGACTGTGGATGCTGCTCGCTACCGATGGCTCGACAATTGGTGACTGACGGGAGATCTCTTCGATGTCGCCCTCATCCGTGACTGCAGCCAGCGTCGAGCGGGTAGCCGTACGGCGAAGCTCTGTGTCATTTCCCAAGATGATATCTTCATCTCGATTGGATGGTAAAGAGGAAGCGTCCTCGAAGAGAATGCCATCGTCTCCGCACCTGTCTTGTGAAGCTTCAAAACGCAAGACGCTTTGGCTCTGTGAGTACACATTTGAGGTGACGAAAGAATGGGAGACTTCAGAGGTCCCTTGCGTGAGGAGACGAGGTCGATCAGATGAGGAAGCCTGGTCATTGAGCACGCTTCTTGACCATTCTACCCACCCACCAAAGTATCTCACAATATTGGGGTGCTCAATACGAGCCATGGTGCGAAGTTCGCCAAGAATGGCATCGAGCTCGCCCTCACCCTGCTGCTGTACCTTCTTGAGGACAGTCGGACCCAAGACGATCTTCTTCACGGCATAAGCACGTCCGTCTAGCCGATGATTACACTGAAATACACTGCCATAGCCGCCTTTACCGAGCATGCACACCTCATCAAAGTCCCTGAGGTATCGTGTAGAGTCGAGGAGAGGATGTGAAGGCAGCAGCGGCGATGTTAGACCCAAAGTCTGTCTAGCAGGTAGAAGACCATCATGGAGAGGTTGAATCGAAGCACCTTCGTGGGTTCGTGGAAAATCAGTCAGCAATCGACGTAGGGGTTGTCGTATCAAATGACGGTCCGCTCTTGGCGCAGGAGAGTCATCTGTAGACGACAAGTCCAATGCGTTCAGCTGGTGAGACAAGAGGGATAGGCCATCTCGAGCGGTCTGCCGCACGTGGCCGAAGCTGTCATCTTCCAAGCCGGACGAAACCAGTCCGTGTGACGCCAACTGTCCAGTCAATGCACGATATCGTTCAGTAGCCTGTGATCTAACTTGGGGATCATCCTTTGTGTATCGTGGGGACCCCGGAGAGTTGGCGTTGAGTTCGTGGCAAACATCATTCAAGCACTTTTCTTCGAGGAGAGCATGGACCAAAACATCTTGGTAGTGCTGCGAAGCTATTGATGGACCTGCAGACTGCGCAGAGGCTAGCTCGTTGATAGATCCTCCGTGAGCGCTCGAAGCCAATTCTGCCGGCTTGGTTGTCGATTTGTTTTGGACTAACCAGTCCAGACTCTGGGCAGAGGTATCCCCAGAATCGCTTATTTCCGATGCCGGACGGAAAAATGAGGACATGATCCATTAGGTATGTTGGTGATCGTATTCGTTCATGAGTGAATTCGGTCGCGTTTGCGCATGAATTGGATGATTGATAGAAATTGTGTTATTGCGGGAAAGACCAGACAAGTAGAGAACCGTCGGCGAGCTCTTGACCTGGATGACTAGATTGATTTTTCATCTATGCCTTGTGATTGATCTTTTGCATGCAGTACGGTGGTGATTTCAACGAGCGAGGCAAGTTGTGTGGTGTTCGCATGGAAGGTGGTAGGGACCCGTGAAGCTGTGACTCGACGTGGCTTTTGGGCGTGAGTCGCCTGTTGTGGGAAATATTGTGATATCTCTCAAAATAGGGCCTAAATATCATTCAGCCTCAGCGGAGGGAATACGCGTGGGACCGTCTTGTCAGTTGCACAATGACAAAAAGAAGTCAAGTCTAAGCAGGTAGAGACTACACAACAAATCTATTTCACCCGATTATGCAACTGAAGATGCGAGGGTGTCTTCGGTGTGGTGACCGCAATGCTCTTCACATCGGCATTTCACATGCGTTTCTAACATGATACCAGACATATCCATCTACAGGTCTGGCAACGAGCTGTACAGGAACCCAAGAACACATTTGTCATAGGCAAGCATTCAGTCATGCAAGTCAACATCAAAGTGGAGCCTTCAACTCATTACAGCAGCCTCTCTCTGATTGAACTTTCTGGGGTGCAGATGCCTTCGACCACAGGTACCACAAGTCTCTAGATACACTCTTGCTTTTTCCCTTCATTAGTGAGATCAGGAATTCATCGGAGCCATCAGAGCCTGCTGCCACATGTGACATGCGACATGGGCACACAAGAAGTTGAGCATCAACAAGCACAAGCCGATGCAGCTGCTGAAGATTCAGCTTCTGTACTGTTGAATTTGTTGATCACTCTTCAGTACCACAAACTCCTTCCTCATCCACAACCCAGCCTTCATAACAACCTTCTGATGCCGCTATAACCTTGCTGGAACGCTCTGACGCTGTTGACACATGTTTTCGGGACATTGTCGGCTTCAAGTCAGCTCCTGCGCGTGTTGCCTGGACGCAAACTGGCCTCCTGGTAGTGGTCAACATCGGGGGCGAGATGGAAGATTTACGCCTCCTTTACATCGAGTCAGTGGCTGTCAGCATGCAGACTGACATCCCTGCTTGGTAGACCATTCGAGATGCTTAGAGACTCCACCTAGGTCCTCTGCCCTTATTACGATGTCTTCAGACTCCGTGATAGGGATAGCAATGCGCATGTGGCTTTGCTTGTCCGAGACGCTACACCCAACGGGCAAGATCTGAGGTCCGGCCGCACAATTCCTTGTGCATGCCCCATCTGTCTGCAATTGCTCGTGCAACTATGCTGGATCTCATTCACGGACTTATTACAACCGAGGCACTTTGAAGTGCAAGCGCCCAAGTTCGGTCACGCGCAGGAGGATGATCGACGGTGAACTGGCGCCCATTTGCTAATCGTCACTTCCAACCTTTGAGGGAATCATTCTTTCTTGGTACTTTACACAACGACTTTCTCTCAGCTGTGCCTGTGGTTACTTTCGGGCCTATCCACAACATCTCTGGACCTCACTGACTCGATGGGTCCTACTCTGAGGCATAGAAAATGTCAGTGCCCGCAGCCTCAAATTTGACTTTGGTTGCTCCCAGATCACCACCGACAGATATGAGCTTGGCACTATTGGCGCCAAGATTCAAAGTGCTGCCTCCGCCGCTTCTCTCGCACCATCACCATGCACGTTCAACTTGGCTGCTAGTCTTGTTCCTATCAAGCTCGCTTTGATAATCCTGAAACACCAGCACACATCTCGAAACCCTCACACCCCGGCCCAGCCAACTTGGCTGGACTCCGCACCTCCCCTGAGTTTATTGTGCATCCGTACCCAGACGGAATATCTTTCGTCGCGTCCACGTCTCCCGACCACGACAGGCTAACATTACGGCCCGGCTCTGCGGGAAATCTCCGACTTCTGCTTCACTTGGCATCCATCCCTCTTCTGTCCGCTCCTCCGCCCTCTTTGGATCTGGGTTCATGCTCGCCTCTGACAATGTGACACACCTGTGCATGAATCTCCAAGTGAGATTGTCTGCTTGGCCTGGTCGAGCCATTTAGTTTCTCCATCGATACGAATTTCACCGTGCAGGGACCCTTGGTGTCCATCATGCCTTCGTCGTCACACATAAAAGTCCGCTCTGCTGCTCCTTTCCCTATGAGTTATCCCCAAGTCAATCCAAAGACCCAGATCTTCTACAGTCCTTCTTTTCCAAACAGTCCCTTGATCGAAAAAGCTTCGCTGGTCGTTGCCACATACATCCACTTCTCTCCATCATGCACTTCACCAACGTCATCGTCGCCGCCTCCCTGGCTGGCATGGGTTTCGCCCAGTCCCTCAACATCCCTACCCGCTCCGGCAGCATCGTCTCCCTGTCCAAGCCTTCCACCATCTCTGGCTCCTTCAATGCGGGCAACAAAGAGTATTTCTCGAACGCCCGCAATTTTGACCACATCTAACAAAATATCAGATTCGACCGTGGCCGAGCATGCGACTCTGACGCCGACACTGGTTCCGACAGCGCCGTCTTCATCCTCGAGAACGGTGCTTCCCTCTCCAACGCCATCATCGGTGCCAACGCCCTCGAGGGTGTACACTGCAAGGGTGCCTGCACCTTGACCAACGTCTGGTTCCGTGACGTCTGCGAGGATGCCATTTCCGCTCTTGGCAACGGTAACGTCCTCATCTCTGGTGGTGGTGCCGCCAACGCCAAGGACAAGATCGTCCAGCACAACGGCCGTGGTACCGTCACCATCCGCGGCTTCACCGCCGTTTCCGCTGGCAAGCTCTACAGGTCCTGCGGTGACTGCACCGGTAATGGTGGCCCAAGGAACGTGGTAGTTGAGAACGCTAGGGTCAACGGTATGACCTCTGACCTCGTCGGCATCAACTCCAACTTCGGTGACGTTGCCACCATCTCCGGCTCCTGTGGAAGCTCCAAGAGGGTCTGCCAGGAGTACAAGGGTGTCGTCAAGGGCAGCGGCTCCACCAGCAAGGTCTCCACCACCGCCAACTGCCGTGGTGCTCAGGGCAAGCTCTCCGCTCTCCCTGCCTGCTAGATGCATTCAAGATGGGGGTCGACGAGACACGGCAAGTGTCGTGGTCGTCATGATTGGGATTGTTCACTGGAAAATCTGGACGCTTGACGCCAGTCAATTGCATTGTCAAGCGGGGATACCTTCGTGCTCTTCTATTCAAAAGGCCAAGTGCTAGGTCATTGTACATATTTTGACCGTCAATGATTATTTTGAGCTTCATCATGATTGTTCATGTTGCCTCACGGTATTATTACCATCTAAGGTCTTGGCCGACCAACTACCAGAATTTGCCCGAAACACATCACGATCGTCCTCTCTTACATTGCTGACCTTCCCATACGAGTTGACAAGCAGTTCTTCTGGCATCTGCTCAACATTTTTATTCCTTTCATTGTTTTGACGCGTCTGCAGCACCAACACCTACACACCCACACAGTCTGCGACGTTGCATGCCCTATACAGGGCATTCGCCTTGCCGCAGAGTTTGCCGAAGAACGACTTGCCCCATGAGACATGCATCAGCTGAACCAACAGAAATCGCAAGGTTCCTTGAAAGACATGCACAAGCGAACTCCAGCGTACACCCCGCCCCACTATGTGGCGCTGCAATGCTTGCTTGGGGTGGTTCTTGTAAAATTACTTTTCTGAAACTTCGACTCGACGATTCATGAGAGAGGCCCGCCGTCTCCATCCCCCTGCGTACTTGCCAAGAGTGCAGTCCGCCTTGGTCTGATAGTTCATGGTGTGCATCTTTCTCGCTCGGGCCCTTGTGAAACACGTGTGGCTGCTGCAAGATACGATCCGAGGCTGTGATGTGCAGAAACCCTTTGTGAAGAGCACCCACAACCTTCTTCTATGCACATATAAGATTGTGCAAGTTTCTCTGCTTGAGTATAATCTATGGCAACCTTTCTTCCGGTTCGGTAATCCTTCAAGCGCTTCAGCCTCCAGAGCCCGAAGTTCCCCCTAAACCACGCCACATCTGTCTACCAGCCTGGCAAAAGACGGATTTTGGTGCAAGACGATACTTCCTGAATCTTCATCGAGCATCTCTCCAATCGCTGCTCCATCGCTTCCATTCTCCACAGTCGAAGCTTTGCATCTGCGTCACAGACCGTTGCAAACGGTTACACCACGTGAACCAGTGAACTCTCGTTCGCATTGGGTCTGTCTTGGGTATCGACCGTTACAACGAATCACTAAAGTCTTGAACATTGTTCCTGCGTTTCGTTAGGACTTGCTGACTACTCTCCATCTACGCTGTGAGCGACTTTCTCATTCCACGCGAAAAGTGACACCCGGCCGTTGCGACAGCAGGTAATATTGGACAGCCCTAGTATCTCATTGTCACAATGGATGAGCTGACAACTCTTACGACAACTCTTATATCCATCTCGACCCTTGTCAGCCTCCTCTTTCTTTCCCGTCGAGCCCTTCGTTGACATCAGACCCTCGTGAAGAGCACTTTCTGTTCGAGCCAGTCACTACCATTGGAACCCTTTCGCTAGAGCTTCCAACATTCCCCCTCCTAACACTGCACTTCACTCGGTCATCTCTCATTATCATCACCAGCACTGCCCATCTTCTACTTCCCAACTCATCGTCTACACCATTCACCTCCTCTCCCATCAAACTACACATCCCCATCACATCATCTCTCCTGAGCATTTCTGAACCACAAGCCTACGCACAAGCACTACATATCCCCTGCACCAGCACCAACACCAGCACATTCACCTTCCCCCACAAACTCACTTCTCCACTACACAAGCCCCACCCCTTTCACAATCCCTAAATCCACACAAACACCCCAAGCACACCCCCAAGAAAGACAGACAAAATGAAGCTCACCCTCACCGTCTTCGCCCTCTTCACCGCAGCCATGGCCGCACCCGTCCCTGCGCCAGCCGCACCCGTCCACCTCGTCCCCCGCGGCTGGGCCGACGTCGCTCCCGGCCAAGGACTGCGTCACCAAGTCAACCTCCCGCCTGCTCTCAACAACGTCTTGAGTAGCTGGGGATTGCAGCATGCTTAGATCTGTTCTTGCATATGGAAGGAAGTTGAAGACGGAAGGAAGGAGGGGGCAGAAGGGCGGAAGGGAGAAAGGGTGAAGGAGAAGGGTCAGGGGGAACAGAGGGGAAGGAGAGATACGCCAGGAAGAAAGAGATTCTGAGAAGAATACGTCGATGGCAGATAGGAGGAGGATGAGAGGGAAGAGGCGTCAGGGGGAGACGAGGCTCGAGGACATTGGAGAGACGTCATGCGGCGCTTTAGGATGATATAGTTTGGAGCAGAGTGGCCATGTTACTTTCTGCAAGGCAATAGAATTCATCAGCTGCTGGCTCGATTGTGCATCCATGCTTCTACTCGTGGAGCTATTGTTATGGCGATATTGCATCTTGCTGTGCTGCATGCCTGGTCATGGCTGCCATATCATATGTTCGTATCCTCCCCCGCGCACTCACGTCACATGCTGGACAACATCGTTGCAACTACAGCTTGCTCTATCATGATCGTAATCCTTTATCCTACTCTAAGGGGTATCTCAAATCATAAAAGTGGGTATCTCATCAAACGTGCTCTCGTTACTGTCCCGTTCTTTCTGCTTTTCCCTATTCGCCTTCTTCTGCAGACGCGCTCTCCATGCCGGTACGCCATTGTCGCGTTTCTTCTCAGGAGATGTTGCCAACGTGGTGTGCTTCCGCCACTGAGTTGGTGGAATTTCGGTACGAGGGTCATCAAGGTCGTCTTCGTCTGAAGACGATGGCTGGATGGCCGCTTCTCGTTCTTTAATGCTCTTCTTTGCGAACTTGGCCATGATCGAGGCTTGAGGCTTGGTATGCGCGGTGATCGAGACATTGTCTAGCGGTTTGAGCTTGGACTGGATGGCAGAGATGTTATTTACCGGCTTCTGGTAAGGAGCATCCAGGTCGTCTTCGTCTTCGGTTTCGCTCTTGTCCATTGCACTGTGTGATGACGCAGTACGACTTTTGCGTCCATTGTGTGATGGACTTCTCTGCCGTTCCAATTGGCTGCAAATGCCGCCTCCCATCACACCACCCGTAGCCTCTCGTCTCATCAACACCTGTTGCTTCCTCGGGCTATCCAGTAACCCAGCTAGATTTGCATCGCCAACAAATAGATCCCCATTCTCATCGGAGTCTCTTCGCTTCATTCGACCACCCTTCACAGCCCCCCTCGTGCGTCCGAGGCCAAATTGTCCTGTGAGGTCCACAGGTCTACTTAGCTCTGCCATTTCCCGCTGTCTAGCTAGCTTTTTCAATCTCTGGTATTCCGCATGGTGCAGATGCTGCGTGTACAGCTGTGCAGTGGAGAGGAACTCATCCTCAACCATCATGTAGATGTCATCAGCCGACCAGCCTTCCCTCATCTGCTCCTGGTCTGGAGGGGCTGGCGGTGGGGAAGTCGAGGGAGTCCTTCCGGGTCTACGTCGAGCTCGTCGTTCCGGAGTAGACAAGCCCGTCGTGTTGTTACTATCGTCATCGAAGACGGCCGCGGTGCGTTTGCGCTTCGGGGTTGTATCGCCATTCACGGCTGACGGTGCCCGTGACCCGGAGGGGTCGGAGGAAGCCGTGGTCTGATCCTTCTTCCATGGAAGGGTGCGAGGCATTGTCGCAGATATTGGAAGGGTAGACGCTCTCGGTCGACGCGCATCGTATCACGCTGGAGTGAAGGGTGGTGTGTCCCAGCTGCAGCGAAAGAGGTCAGTAGGGCCTGCATGAAAGTGCTCGCAGCGCCAAGGCCGGGCGTTGTCGAGAAAGCCACCATCACTTCTCTGCTCTCATCTGCCTCTCCGCTTCTCTACATATTACTATCCATCTTGACACCGATTGTGCCGATTGCAAATACTTGCAGGCTCATGTAGTGCTGCACAAGCGATAGTTGCAGCTGAGTATGCATGCATCATGCCACCTCCAAAGCATGAACCAGTGAGACCCGAGTCTGCGTAACCTAGTCGTTTCAGATTGACAAAAAGCCCCCATCCGGAGGAAAAGATCAGCATCCTGCACGACAGCTTCGCGGAAGACCTTCGCCGGGATGTCGCCCTCATTTTCGTCCAAGCTGAGTCTCTGCGCATTTCCTCATCTTAGACTCTTGCTGCCTCTACGCTGCTGTCGCTCCCTCCTTCCGCATCACAGTCGTTCTTTCCCTGATACCTTCACTGCCCTCGTTCAGCGTTTTTGAGTATTGCTGTAGGACTTTTCCTGCGAGAGATCCCCATTTGCTTCTCCAAAATCCAAACGGTCCGTAAGCATGCACTATCTATCTGCCCTGGTGGCAGCAGTGGCCATTCTTCAGCCTGCCAGCGCTATTATTGGTGGTCAGCCTGCAGACGAGTCACTTGCATACACCGTTGCGCTTGTACAGCCCAGCATTGAGGGCAACCCTCGAGGCTACACTTCTTTCCTTTGCGACGGTATTCTGGTGTCCCCCACGGCTGTCATCACGGCCACCGAGTGCACCTCGTGGCTGAGTGCACAGGACATCTCTATCAGAAGCGGCCTTACTGCGGACACCCAGCAAAACACCACGGTGTCAGAGATCATCACCCTGCAGCCACTCAACTACACCACGCTCAGCTACAATCTCGCAGTTCTCCGTCTGACCGCACCGATCACGAACGTCGAGCCTGCCGAACTTGCGCAGCCCATCTCCACCGAGTACCCACGAGAGCCTGGTCGCGCTCGCTTGTCTCCGCTTCGAATTGTCGGGTGGGGTCCTACCAAGAACGGCACACAGGGAATCTCTTCCAGCTTGAACTATGCGGCGGTCGATACAATCGACGCAAAGACCTGCTCGGAAAAGTTGAGCACATGCGGTTTCACGCTCAATCCGACCGAGAAGCTCTGCACATCCAGCAATGGTAGAGGAGCTGCAGCGTTCGGAGATGTTGGTGGACCTGTGGTGGATGAGCAAGGAGTCGTAGTTGCTGTGATAAGTGGTAACCCGACCTGCGCTCAGCCCAACAGCATTGGTCTTAAGCTCAAGGTCAGCGATCCAAAGATCGCTAACTTCATCAAGGAACACGCGGATCTCGAGGAAGGTGAAACGGAAGTTTGAAAAGCTACCAGTGCTGGACACTGTTTACATTCTCCATTTTTGACTTTGAATGAGGTATGATTATGAGGGAGACGAATAGATATTCGATTCAGCAGCAGTCTTCACGTTTGGTATCAGGACGAAAACATTCTGTCCATGGACACATCGCCTCCCTTGTAAAATTAGGATGCACGCTTCCGTAGTGATCCCATTGTTGCGTTGATCAGAATATCCAAGATATAGATTACCCATCTTCCCCACCATCGGCCCCACCTAGGAAGGGCATCTCTCTCTCGACCTGCCTGCCACGATTGCAAAATTGTGTTGTAGAGCGCCACGGTGCATATTATAGCTTTGCCCCGGATGGCCCATCCTCCACCCCGAGCTTGGCATCTCACCCATCTCGGCCGTGATTCGCTTCCATGCCTTCCCTTTTGGGTCTCGTTTCGTTAGACGATCCACGGACAGGACAATTCTCCAGCAATCACACCGAGTGTGCCTACAAAACAGGTTGATCGAGCCAAGTTCGTTGACGACGTTTGACAGCGGGAATGGCGGAAGCCCCTGGCAATCATAGGCAATCAAGGGCTTAATCCGTCTTGGCCACAGAGCTAAGCACATGCCCGACGTGTCGCTTTGGAGGGTCTGTATAGAAAATAAATACATGGCGAGGTAAGTGCTGGTAGGTCTTATCACGACCGGCCTCTTCCAATCTTCTCTTGGTCATCTTCCACACTCGCCGCCATCATGTATATCCTACCTCTTCTCACACTGGCCACCACGGCCTTCTCGGCTGCTATCGAGCGCCATGCCTCACCTCTCCCTCAATTCTCGACCGTCTTCACCGACGCTGTCCTCCAGCGCGGCATCCCCGCCAACAACCGCTACGAATCGGCCGTTTTCTATCGTGCTGTCGAGCTCGCCGCTGCGGCCACGGGCAACGCGACCTACGAAACCTGGCTCAAATCGCAGCTCGACAGATCCGTTACCCCCAATGGAACTCTGCTCGGCTACCCAATGTACCCCTTTTCTCTCGACGACGTACGCGTCGGCACCATCCTCATCGACCTAGCCCAGAAATACCCCGAGGAAACCCGATACCGCGTCGCGGCCAACACGCTCCGCCAACAACTCAACAAGCAAGGCGTCCGCACCCCCGCTTGGCGGGTTCTGGCACCGCGATCCCACGTACCCAAATCAGATGTGGCTGGACGGTATCTTCATGGCGGATGTGTTCTACGCACAGTACACATCGCTCTACGACGCCGCGAACCAGACCGCTTGGGACGACATCCTGCTGCAGTACGAGTTGATCGAGAGCCGAACGCGCAACACTACCAGCAACTTGGTCGCGCATGGGTACGATGAGGGCAAGAAGGCTGTCTGGGCGGATCCTGTGACGGGCGCGGCGCCGATTGTCTGGGATAGGGCGTTGGGATGGTACCTCATGGCGCTGGTGGATGTGCTGGATTTCTTCCCGAAGAGCCACAAGGGGTACGAGGTGATTCTTGGTTTCTTCAAGAGCGCGGCCGACGGTGTCCTCAAGGCGCAGGATCAGACCGGTGGATGGTGGTTGGTCATGAACGAGCCGTATCCGGGCAAGGAGAAAACTACATCGAGAGCTCGGGAAGTGCCATGTTCGTGTATGCGCTGCTCAAAGGAGCGAGACTGGGGTATATTGGGCAGGAGTATGTTGCGCCGATGCAGAAAGGATACGAGTACTTGGGCAATACTTTCGTCAAGACTAATGAGACGGACGGGCTCGTGAACTGGGAAGGCACAGTGGTGGTCGGTAGCTTGAACAGCAACGCAAGTTTCGAGGTGAGTGAGAGCCGTTCGAAATGCAAAGTCACAGGACTGACACTAGTAGTATTACACCGGAGTCGCCACACAGAACAATGACCTCAAAGGCGTTGGTCCATTCATCTACGCCAGTCTAGAGTACGAGGCTCTATTGTAGATACTTCCGACGTCGGCCCACACTCGATAGAGGAGATTATAGAAAATATCGTTTCACTTTCTATTACATCTACCACTTCTCGAGCATTGGTCTGATGTCGATCTCGTTCGTGAATGTCGTCTTTGGCTGGGTGTGCAAATTCCAGTAGGCATCTGCGATCTGTCATGGATTAGCTATGTGCATTTGAGACCAACAATCCCTAGTGGACACTTACACCTTCGGGGCTGATCTTCGCCTCTGGTGGCTGGTCCTTCAACCATTCCTTGGTACGTGGGATATCGATGACACCGTCGATGATAGCATGCGCAACGTGAACTCCTTTGGGTGCGAATTCCCTGGCTGTACTCTGTGCTAAAGCTCGAAGAGCATACTTGCCGGTCGAGAATGAAGACATGAGAGCATTGCTCTTCACTGATGCAGTGGCGCCAGTATAGATAATCGTTGGTGGGTGCTGGGTAGAGTTGTCACCCGCAACTTTCAGCAGATGTGGTAGGGCGGCTTGCGTGAACAGGAACGCTCCCTTGCTGAATCCCTGTTAGCTTTGATCCTGTATTGCAGGGGTGATGTGCTCACGTGCTGACGTTGAAGCCGGCCAGGAACTCCTCCTCGGTCAGATCGAGTATGCTCTTCCTGAAGAATCGGCCGCTAGCATTAAATACAGCGGCAGCGCAACCTGCAGATCCAAATTCACTCTCGATCTTCTGGAATGCGCTTTTGATGCTGCTGGAGTCCGAAACGTCTGTGCTAATACCAATCGCTTTGCCTCCGGCATTGTTGATCTCCTTGACTAGTGGCTCATAGCTCTCTGCACTCCTCGCGAGGAGAGCTACTGGATATTGGAGACCAAATTTGCGAGCTACAGCAGCACCTGTGCCTGGCCCCACACCAGCTACAACCGCCCATGCCTTTGATGTTGGTACCATATTATGATTCCGGCTCAAAGAACCTTCAAGACCTAGCGAACAGATAGGACGAAGTAATGTGGCGGACTTTCCCAAATATTACTGAGCAGAGAGTGCTTCGCGGTCTGATTATTACTGCTGCAGGTGAACGGAACAACTGTTCACTCATCAAGCACGCCTTGTAGTGGTACTGCAGTCACTGATCTGATCTGCCTGCTTAGAAATGAGCTTCCTTCGGTCGCTCGGTGCACGGCATTACCAATTTTGGAAGATGGAGCAGTGACGTGCTTTTTCGACAAGAGAGGGGCACCCCGTCTACCAGGGACGGCACATCTCGTCATGCTTTTGAGCGAGATACACATGTACATGTACTTTATGAGATCGAGGTGGTCAGCAATTACTGCCACGAATGCCATCCTGGTTACCATATTGGGTACCTCCACTTGACGCAAGACGCCCGCGTGGTACGCGTGGTCAACAACATCCGGAACCACCCAAGCAGCTCGAGCAGGGCTTCCCATTGCGTGGGGTGTGATTACCCCACGCTCGATCAGCATCTGGCGGATCTACGGATCTACTAATGGCCTTGACTCGAGCAGACCTCTCTTGCTGGCACTGGATGACCTGCAGCTACTTGCAGCTTTCTGCATTGCAATCGTCCCCGAGGTCTTGGGCGGCACGGACAGCTTGCAGGGCGGTACAGTGGACCACACCGGCCATGCTGGTTCTCGCCCATGACCGTGTCCTCATCCATGAATCACGCCCACAGTGCAGAGAGCTGTCCGAGAGTCGGTCGAGCAATCAAAAGAGCTCACCCCACAGAATCAGGGAGAGCTTCGATGCAAGGTACCACGGACGACTGAACCCCGGGAGACACGTCGCAAGCACTTACCGTCATCTCGTTTGATATCAAAACATACTGCTCGGACCCCAAGGAATTCTCCATCCTTGTTTTCAGCTTCATTTTCCAGAAGCGAACCGCTGCTTTTCCCTCTCCTTTGGCCGTTTTGTCATCATACTTTTCCTGCCCCCACGCGATCAGGCCTAAAACGGTACTTGACGTTGTCCGCGAGAATCTACTACGTCACGTTCCGGGCGCCGTCCCAAGGATATGCTCGTCTGATTGCTGCAAATGCATCCACCATGCCCCTCAGTTTGCCCGTGAGGGTGTCTCTAGCGCCTTTGCCGTCAGCATTCTCGCCGCTCCTGCTGTGTGGGCCCCGCTCAAGGTCATGCCCACTCGTACCACTCGATCGAGCTGATCCTCCCGCGCGAGTACCAAACGTCTCCGGTAGCTCGATGGAAATACCACCTCTTGCCGGCCTGTTCGAGACATGGATTTGCCCTCGCGGCCCTGCGGCATCACCCGACCAGGGAGCCACAATGAAACATCACCCGTCGTCATTGGACGGCCGAGATTTTGGTAATGCCGGGTCTAAGCATGTTTGCAGGTACATCGGGACAAGTCCTTCTGACGGGAGAACCAGAGCGAGATCTGGTCGCGCAGGTACTGTTTTGGAAACAAAGAATCAAGGGACCACACTACTTATACCTGTCAGTCCCAGAGACCAGTCTTACCCCAGACAAAAAGCAAGCACGCAATCGACCGTTCCCGTGCTTGATCTCTGAACATGGCTCCAGCTTTACTAGAGCCGCATGACTTCGATCAACCACCTCCTCCATCTGCGCAGATCATTGATATTCGGAATGGCGCAGACTTTATTCCTCTTACCGATCAGATTCGATCTGGCCTGAGAGTTTCAGAGGGACAGGAGAAAAGGCTACCTACACTGCTGCTCTACAGCAAGGAAGGACTACAGCTCTTTGAAAAGATCACCTACCTGGACGAGTACTATCTCACCAATCAAGAGATCCAAGTCCTCCAGAACTATGCAGACCGTATCGCTGAGCGGATCGCACTCAAGCCAAACTCCATTCTGCTCGAGCTGGGCAGTGGGTAAGTCATCCATACTACCTTGACCTGGCTTCAAGTCTGACCAGTACAAGCAATTTGCGCAAAGTGCGGCTACTCCTAGAAGCTCTTGAACGCAAGGGCGCTTCTGTCTCATACTATGCACTCGATCTATCCCGTGAAGAGCTGGAACGCACATTGGCCGAGATTCCTCTGGGCACCTTCAAGCATGTACAATGCTTTGGTCTTTGGGGAACCTACGATGACGGTCTCGCTTGGCTGAAACAGCCCAAGAATACGAAGAGGCCAAAAACCATTCTCTCGCTTGGATCTAGCATCGGCAACTTCAACAGAAAAGAGGCGGTAGACTTTTTGGCACAATTCAAGGACGTCCTGGGGGTGGGTGATTCCTTCCTATTGGGCGTCGACGCATGTACAGATCCTGAAAAGGTCTACCATGCATATAACGACAGACACGGCTTGACACACGATTTCATTCTTCAAGGCCTGAGTGAGGCCAATCAGCTTCTTGAATATACAGCTTTTCACATACCGGACTGGGAGGTTATTGGGGAGTATGATGCACAGGCTGGGCGGCATCACGCTTTTGTCTCACCAAAGAAAGATGTCTTCATTGAGGGGGTACATATTCCTGCAGGTGAACGAATAAGGATTGAAGAGAGCTACAAATACGACTTTGAGCAGAGCAGGGAGCTCTTCCAAGCGGCGGGCATGAACGAAGGAGCAAAATGGACGAACGGCGATGGCGACTATGGTGAGTCTTACATCTCCGACCTGACTGCTACTGCGTGACCCATCTGTGCTACACTCAATGCGGGGTATCTCACAGGTACTAAGCAGAGGGTCATCTCCTACTCGTTATATGAGTTGCACAAAGTCCGTTCAGCTTCTGCAGTGCAGCGACTAATACGATTTCAGCTCTCTTCATGATCAATAAGCCAACCGTGCAATTCCCCGCGATACCCGAGAAGTATGCGAGTCATCCCGTCCCTGCTTTGGAGGAGTTTCATTCCATGTGGAAAGCCTGGGATACTGTCACAAAGGACATGATTTCCGAGGATGAGCTGCTGGACAAGCCCATCAAGCTTCGCAACGCTTGTATTTTCTACCTTGGCCATATACCTGCATTCCTGGATATCCACCTTACTAAAGCTACGAACGGAGCAGCCACCGAGCCCAAGCACTACCACGCAATGTTCGAGAGAGGCATCGATCCTGACGTCGACGATCCTGAAAAATGCCACGCACACAGCGAAATCCCTGACGAATGGCCTGCGATGAGTGACATGCTCAAATATCAAAGCAGAGTACGCCAGCGACTGTTGAATCTCTATGCGTCGGATCGAGCTATGCGGGATCGGCAGGTCCAGAGAGCTCTCTGGCTCGGCCTGGAGCACGAGATCATGCACCTTGAGACATTGCTGTACATGCTTGTTCAAAGCGAAAAGACACTTCCACCATCAGGCACTGTAAAGCCTGATTTCGAAGCGCTTGCCAAGCATGCAGAGACGAGAGCAGTACCAAATGAATGGTACTCGATTCCTGCGCAGGAAATTGAGATTGGCATCGATGATCCCGATGACAATTCTGGACCGGAGCACTTTATGGCATGGGATAACGAGCGACCAAGGAGGGCCGTCAACGTTGGAAAATTCGAGATCAAGGGAAGGCCGATCACAAACCAAGAATATGCCGCTTTCATGGAGGCAACAGGCAGGGAGATGATGCCAGCTTCGTGGGTGGAAAAGAGTGAGAGCAATGGCCACCCTAATGGACATGTCAATGGCCACAGCAACGGTGTTACCAATGGCCATACCAACGGCAAAACTGCAGTCCCTTCCAAACCTTTCCTATCGAACAAATCAGTCAGGACTGTCTATGGTCCTGTCTCACTCCAGTATGCGCTCGACTGGCCAGTTGCAGCATCGTTTGACGAGCTTGCCGCTTGTGCAGCATACATGGGCGGCCGCATACCAACTTTTGAAGAGACGAGATCTGCGTATCATTACGCGGAGACACTACGTCGGAAGGAAGCCCAGCAGTCATTATCGCCGACGATTCCGGCGGTGAATGGGCACCTGGTGAACAACGGCGTTGAGGAGTCACCACCAGAAGGACGAACCGACAAATCTGCGGATGCTGGCCACAGCTTGAATCCGCGGGACCATTTCATCGATCTGACACACACAAATACTGGTTTCAAGCACTGGCATCCGGTAGCAGTGTCACACCAGGGCAATCGGCTTGGGGGACAAGGCGACATGGGTGGTCTGTGGGAGTGGACAAGCACAACACTGAAGCCATGGGATGGCTTTCAGGCCATGCACCTGTATCCTGGCTACACTGCTGATTTCTTTGACAATAAGCACAATATCGTTCTTGGAGGCAGCTGGGCTACTATGCCGCGCATCGCAGGACGGAAGAGCTTGTGAGTACATGTCTCTAAGTATTTTTGACAGTGGCTAATTTCTCACAGCGTCAATTGGTACCAACGCAACTACCCGTACGTATGGGCGGGCGCTCGATTGGCCCGCCCTGTGACTTGAGGTCAGGGTGGTTGTTTGCTTGTCCCTCGCCGTTCGTCTTGGCATCAAACGAGCGCTTGACCTTACTGCCTCGCCACTGCACGACCTGCACTATCCTACATACCTCCCGCAAAAATGAAAAAAAAGAAGCCATCTGCTCTCTGCAAGTATCCTTGTTCTCCTAGATTTTTCCTACCAAATGTTCCAATGACTGTTTCGGAGAACACATTGTATGATATACTTCTGCCCCTCCATGTGGCTCCGTAGCAGATATCCACAAATGCGGCATGTGATGCCACGCCACGTCGCCGGGGAGCTCCCGGATCCAGCTACCGTTGCCTGTCAACAATCGACTTGACACGTCGATGATCTACCTTGTTGGCGTGGTAAAACTCCTCACCAAGAACAAGACACATACAATACGTCCGACCGCAGGCACCTGTGACCACCATAATCACACTGCTACCTAGCACAATCGAGCGACCTGTATTGCCGTCAGGGGTATACTTGATCGCATCGTGCGCTTCTGCCTACCAGCTTCTGAACAGGATATAGAACGTCTCAACCCTGATACAAGTTCCTTTCAACACATCTCACACATCAGCATCCATGGACCATATCCACCTACAACTTATTACTCAGCGTCAAGCCAATATCCAGAAACAGACAGCATGGGTCGCAACGAAAAGAAAGCCCGCAAGCGCGACCAAGCCAGGGAGGAACGCGTGCATCCCGGAGCCAGAGCAGCGAGGGAACGAGAAAAGCTGGAGGCAAAGCAAGCCCTGACACAGCGTCAAGGCGAGCAGGTTGAGCCGAAATGGGGTGATAGGAGCTCTATGGGTAAGTCAGATAGTGCTCGATCGTGGCGTTGACACAATGCTGACGGCGACCAGAACATCATTGTCCTGTTTGTCACGCAGCGCTACTCAAGCCTAGTGCGAAGCGCACTTGCGTCAAGAGCCTCCACGTCGCTCCATGTGATCGCTACCACGAAGGTCTAATGCGACCGAAGGGTCAAATCTGCACTGCTTGTCGTCAAGAGATGGCGCTGCACGAGAAGCGCCACAAGGAGATCTATGAGCTTTTCCACGCCTCCCGAAGTTTGATGTCCAACACTGGTCCTTCCGTGGTGGAGCAGTCTGGCAAAGCACTCAGGTTCATCACACGAACGCCACAGGTCGACGGCAAGAAAGTTCCGAATCCCATCCGCACTCGCCTTGGGAAGAAAGCTCATCTGGACAGAAAGACGCTTGACAATATCCTCCATCCTCCAGGTCAGAACCTCACTCCGGCTTCTTCAGAAGAAATTGGCAGGATCATGGGCGAGCTGTTCTGCAAGCTTTGGTCCGAACATTGCGGAGCGCCGAGACGAATCTTGCTTGAGAACCAATTCCATCTGGAGTCACTCGTCCGCAACGATCTCGAGCAAGAAGCGGAAAGAATCGTTGAGGTCGATCGGCGCTTCGAGAGGTACAAGAAAAGCGACTGGTACGTGAAGGATGCCGCAACACATACCGTGTTGATCGGTGCGACCAAGAAGGAAAAGCCAACTCCAGTCATCAAAATTGGCCACACCTGTGAGACTCGTCAGGACCCTTCTACCACGATGAAGGCTACTGCCTCTGCCATGGAAACACCAGCAAAGCCTGTGCTGAAGAAGTCGACGCTTTCCCAGCGCAATGTCCAAGCAAGCTGTGGGAAAGTTTCTCCAGCACTTGGACAGAAGCAAGTCGGGTTCACTTGTCCTCCGTCACGCCCAAGCTCGTCATACTCGATACCATCCTCCTCCTCATTGTTATCGAAAACGTACGCCGAGGTAGCATCTAGTCCACCGACGGAAGTCACCACACCTTCCCCACTCAGCGATCCCTTCTTCAAGCCAGGCAGAAAGTCCAGACGGTCCAGCGCCACCAAGAGCGACAATCAGCAACAACCAGATCTGTCACCAGTCTCGCCCTGCAAAGAACGGAATGCAATCATCTCGGAGCTCGTCACGGATGTCGACCTTACCACCGCCCTGGGCCGTCCACTCACCAAAGCCGAAAAGAACAAAGCCAAAAAGGCTCGCGCCAAAGCCAACAAGGACGCCGCCAAGCTGACTGCCAACAAAGAAGAAGCTCTCCTCGCCCACGAAGCCGCAGCCAGACGCGCCGCACTCGAGACCGAGAAAGCCGAGCAGGCCAGTAAGCGCAAAGCCGTCGCCGATGCCTGCGAGAGACTCCGCAAAACCGACTACGAGACCGCATTAGCGTATCTCGCCAAGTTCAGCCCCGGTAGCGACGCTCTGTTTCAAGAGATCGATACTTCCATATCGCATGTCCTCGTTTCCGACGGTGGTTGGAAGACGCACTACACCACTGCCCGGGACACTTGGGGTGAGAAGGAGATGAAGTTCTGCTTTGCCTATCAGGCGCTCGCTGGTGCTGAGGATTGGCTCAGCCTGAAGAAAGATCATATCAAACAGGATTCGATCACTATGATGCTATCATCGGAGCTCAATGTGCTATCTGCTCGCCTCGGAGCCTATTCGGCTTGGTTGGCGGGTTGGTCACCAGTGGAGTACTTTGAAGGAGACATGCGCTCGGCGTCAGGGACATGGGAAGACGAGATCGACATGAAGCTGGAGCCGGTACGTGAGCATCTGATCAGGGCTGGCAAATTGCCGGAGGACGTCGGTGCAGCCGAATTTGTCAGGAAGATTGCGCTTGTGAGGATCGGGATGGAGGCGACGTGCCTATCAGTTGGCATCAGGAAGGCCGAGCAGGTGACTTATGAAGACAGACTGTGGTGAGCATTAGCAGCGCGATCATCCGGTGCAGAGACTGACAGTCAGCAGGAACTACGTTGGTAAGCATTTCGCTCCACCGAAGTACAGAGGAATGAAGAAGATTGGGCGGGCTATGCAGACCGAATACTGGAGTACGTTGTACAAACCGAAAATGTGCAAGGTGTATAGGAAGAGGATGGCGGAAAGTGCAGTCATGGTCGACATGGGAGTCATGGCAATGGAACCAATGCCGGTCAAAGCTACTGGTAGTGCATGAGCGGAGGTCGCCCAAAGAGGAAATCCCGCGTTCACCCCTCACGCTGATCTCTCAGTCGGACCGACAAGGGCATGCACCAACGGCTCGTCCTCAATGCAGTCATGGAGTGTCTCTTTATATTCCAGATATTTCCAGAGCATCTATGTAGCAGGTTGAATCTCGAATACTACCAGGATCATCAGCCGAAATGGCCAATTCCTCTTCCAACGGGTCCTCGACCTGCATTGTGACCGAGCCAGCACCTACCAGACCCAAGGCCACATCCGTCAAAACCTCTATCCAAGAACACCCAGGCTACACCCTCGGCCGCACCTCCTTCGATAACACAGACGCCATCTCCCTCGGCTCCATCGGCCGCGACCTCCAATCCCAATCCCCGCGCGAGATTGAAGCCTCCACGCCCCCTCCCACCGCCACATCTTTCCCCGCCGAGCACATCGAAGACTGGAACCACCCGAGCGTCAACTTCTGGCGCTCCCTCGCCGCCTTCTGGTCGCTGTTTCTGACGGGCATGAACGACGCCACCTACGGCGCCGTGATACCCTATATCGAATCGTATTACAAACTTTCCTACGTCGTTGTGTCGCTCATCTTCCTCTCGCCAATGGCCGGGTATACCACCAGCGCCTTACTCAACCCTTGGATTCACACCAAGTTTGGACAGCGCGGCGTCGCAATCATCACCCCTGTGTGCCATATCGTCGCGTACGTGATCGTCGCTCTGCACCCGCCTTTTCCTGTGCTGGTGGTAGTTTATCTACTCGCTGGGTTCGGGAACGGATTGGCTGATGCGGCGTGGAATGCATGGATCGGTGCAATGCGGAACCCGAATCAGGTCCTGGGTGTGTTGCATGCGCTGTACGGTGCTGGAGCGACGGTGGCGCCGTTGTGTGCTTCTGCGCTGATCGTGCAGGGGGGTAGGCAGTGGTATGTTTGGTACTGGGTTATGCTTGGTGGCGCGGTCGTGGAACTCATATCTGGAACATGGGCATTCTGGGGGGCAACTGGTCAGGTGTACAGGGACAGTCATCCGCGTACGAATGACCAGAAGGGTAGTAGGCTCAAGGAAGCACTGGTCACGAAGAGTTCCGCACGAGTTATCTGGTTGATGGCCTTCTTCTTGCTGGGCTATGTTGGGGCAGAAGTAGCATTAGGAGGCTGGATTGTGCTGTTCATGATCAGAGAGCGAAATGGCGCGGCCTTCGACTCTGGTGTCGTAGCGACTGGGTTCTGGCTGGGCATTACGATAGGTAGGCTGATCCTTGGATTCGTGACGCCGCGGGTTGGAGAGAAATTGAGCATTTCGGTAAGTACTACCATGCTATCTGCCGTCGATGTGCAGTCTTTGAAAGCCAGGGGACAGGACTAACGAGTTCAGATCTACCTCCCCCTCGCTGCCGGCCTTCAGCTCGTATTCTGGCTTGTCCCCTCCTTCACCGTTTCAGCCATTGCAGTTGCACTCCAAGGCTTCTTCCTCGGCCCACTATTCCCCGCCGCCGTCGTCGCCTGCACAAAACTCCTCCCCAAGCACCTGCATGTCTCGGGCATTGGCTTTGCTGCTGCGTTTGGTGGTAGCGGCGGTGCCATTTTCCCTTTTGCCATTGGTGCATTGGCGCAGGCCAAGGGTGTGCAGGTCCTGCAACCCATTATCTTGGGATTGCTGGTTGCGATCCTATTGCTTTGGCTTGGACTGCCGAGAATCGAGAAGAAGAAAGAATAAGGTGTAGATGCGGATAATGGTTGACATACAGGCTTACTAGAGATGGATTTGGCAGTCCACATCAAGGGTTTCAAGGAGCATGGCGCTGGCGTTGATGGTGGATAATGCATTGCACACGAATGTGAAGCCTGACACACGTAGCACGAATCACGTATAACGAACATATAGACAAATTAAACCAAAACCAGTACCACCTCAAAAACAGCAGATGGGGTATCGCCGCTCCAAACACCATGACTTCGCACTTGAGCCTCGCTACATCTCCACCTCCCCTTCATCCAATACACCCAACACAACCTTGACCTGCCTCCCCATCTCCTTCCCTTGTCCAACAAGCAGCAATTTCTCCGCATTACTAGGCAATCCCAAATAACTCGGCGGCTCTCGCTCCGGCACCTCTTCGTCTGCCCAGCGCTCAAACACCGCCTTGCCCGTCCCACCTGGCAGCAGAAGCTGCGCTCCTCCCTCAGTGTCATCGCCAGCCAAAGCCCTCATGCGATCCAGCATATCGAATCCGTCGTCGAACGCCTCTTCAACAAGTAAGAGGCCGACAAGCTTCTCCAGCAGAGCGAAGTCGTGGTCGTCGTCCACCTTGCCGCCGTACATCTCCGTCACCAACACCCGGATCAAGTCCCATGGTATAGCCTTGGGCGCGATATTCGACCTTCCTTGCGCCACGGCATCGATGAGCTGCGTGATGATTGCGAGGCAGACTTCAAACTGTAATTCCCCGTTAGCTTCACACTTTCACGCCCGAGTGAGAAGAAAATACGTACGTCTGCGTCACTGAACTCCCACCCGCCCCGCCACCCAAGCGGACGATAGCGCAACCGTTCCTGCACAACCGCATGAACAAGCCCAAGTAGCATAAAAACCCTCGTTCGCTCAACAGGTTTGCCCTCCTCGACCGCGCCCAAGCTATCACGCAAACTGGCCCTGATCCCAGCGGGGCGTTCGTACGTGACGACGCGACTGGCGCGGAGCAGCGCGATGGGGATCTTGGTGCTGCTTTCCATGGAGAGAAAGAGGCGGAAGTCGCTGTGTGGTTTCAGGCCGGTGAGGCGTTTCTCGAGGTTGCCGAGCCAACTCGGGGAGAGATGCACGTTTTTGATCAGCACCCAGCTGCCATTGGACGCGGCGGACGCCACGGCTGTGTCAGCGTTGTTGATGCTCTCTGCTGAGCCCATGGCCACGGACGTGCATTCGGCGCCGGCGCGGAGGACGAGTTGGTCGACTTTGTACGAGGCGTCGAAGCCGGGTGTAGAGTTCAGCGCAATCGGGGTTGTAGGGCTTGCGGTGCGTGCAATGGTGGATAGTGGGTCGGTAGTGTTGAAGAACGAAGGTGAGAAGACTGTCGTAATGAGCTGCTGGGTCGCTGGGACTAGACGATCAGAGCGAAAAATTTTTATGAGAAGCAGAGCAATGAGCGAGTTGTTGACTTCTTGATCTTGCTTGGTGAAATCTGGTGGACTGAGCTCAGCATCTGTGGAATTGAAGAAGGCAGTCCAGGATGAGTCGAAAGATGCAGGGACAATGTCCTTGAGTGGACGAAGGTTGCGAGCTTTGACCAATGCTGAATCGATCTTTTCTGGTTCTGAAGAAGCATCGATGCCTTCAAGGGACTCATCCAGGATGTTATCGATCAGACTCTTGTCCATGGGTGTGGGTGATGCTTGAGCTAGGAGCAGACCGAGCGTGACCCTGTCTTTCTGCAGCAATGTCACAGCTGTGCTTTGGAAAGTACTCAAGAACAATTCCTTGACGATGTTGTCAATCCTCGCCTGGGCGCCTGTGACTGCACTGTCCTTCGACTTCTTCAGGACTGTATGGAAAATGTGCAGAAAAAATTGCAGAGAGAACTGGTAGAAGTGGTTGAGATGGTGCAGCTGATCTAATACCGAGAAGATTGCGGAGCAGGACTGGGCGATAGCATTGTACAGAGTGGTAATTGTCTCCAGCTCTGCCATTACCCCATCTGTCTCGGCAGCTTTGGCTGTAATCTCACTGGCCTCCTTCTTCAAAGTTTCGAGCGTCTGGATGACCTTGTCATCATCAAGGATGTTACCTTGCGACTCGTTGAGAGCACGCAATAGCTCTCTCTCCAAGTGGCGGAGTCGCAATCTGAACTCGCCCTGCGACTTGATCAAATTGGACCTCTTCTCGTCCACATCTGGCCGCTCAGATTTGACCACATCATCCAAAGCCTGCGTGCGTAGACTGCTTTGCGTGACCGTAAAGTTGACAAAAGTGGTGCGACTGCAAATATCTGGAGCAAAGGTAGCCGATGGATCCCGAGTGGTCAGATACATCTTGAAGGAAGGCGAGAAGTCGATTTCCTGCTTGCCCAGCTGTATGAGAACCCGACCACCAGTCTTCTGGTACTCCTTGTTGAGGACGTGATTGAGGATGGGATCGAGATGCTCGGCATCCTGGATCAAAATCGGATTGCCGAAGCGCAACGAAGACTCTAGCTGCTTGGTGAAGCCACTATCCAGGAAACTGGTGACGGTCAACCTCCTGTCCTTGCATTCGTTCTGCAAGAACTCGATGATGCGGCCTGATGGATCAATGATGAGTGGATATCGGTTGAACCGCTTGAGCATGATGGCGTTCTCCGTGCAAAGTTCATCGACTGGAAGACCGTTCTGCTGCCATTGCAGCCTGTCGTCAGCCGTAGACAGATAATCTGCGACTGGGTTGTGAGGCTTGTGCAGAATCCCAGAGGCCGTGAGTTGGTAAGCCCAATCGTCTAGCATTGACTTCCTGTATTGTTGGTCGTACAGTCCTCCGTAGGATATGTTTGCGGCAGCCAGGAAGACATCACCGACTATCGTGTCCATTTGTTCCTCGAATGACTTGCTCCCTTCTTCCCATCTAATTCGCTCCGAAGACAGACTGTCCAAAAGCTTCCTGCTCCTCTCTACCTTCGACTGTACTCTGGTCATCTCGCCCTTGATGGCTTCGACCTGACTGATCAATGCAGCGTACTCAGTTTTGTACTTGCCAATCCTCTTCTCAAGGTCTTCCACTTCATTGTTGATCACCTGGGCTTCCGCTCTTGTCTGAAGGGCTGAATCTTGCAACTGAGCCAACTCTGCTCTCAAAGGACCCACGCGGGCGAGAATGCTTGAGAAGCTGACCTGCGCCTCGACCCATTGAACCAAAGGTCCGCAAGCTTTACTGGCGCGATTGACTCTTTCGTAGCTGAAGTCTTCCTTTGTGAGGTACTCACGCTCCATCTTGGTCCTGTGACTTGCCGTCATTTGAGTCTCGTTATCGTAATGTACAATGCTTGGGATGAAATCATCCTTGCGAATAATGCCAATGATAGTCTTCCAGTCTGTGACCTTGTGTCCGAGCAGGGTGCAAACAGCTTCAAGTGCAAGCTTGACACCGGCAGGAGGGTTCTGCATGGATCGAACCTCCGTGAGATGCTGCTTTTTGATGTTGTTGACGCTTCTCTGCGCCTCCTCAACAGCGGGCGTAGCTTTTGCGAGATCGCCCTCGACCACCTCTCGTCGCTCAGAGATTTCCTTATCTTGCTTGCTGAGCGCTGATTGTATCTCCAGAGATATGCCTCTTCTTTTCTCAGCCTCACGTTGATCTGCAACCATACCCTGCAGCTTCTCATTTGCTTCGGCATCCTTTCTCTCGAGCTCGACCTTCTTCCCAGCAAGACTCTTGGACAGCTCATCTACCTCTGAAACAGTGTCCCTTAGCTTGTCGAGACCAATGTTGAGATGCCGTTGCTGTTCTTCCAAATCTTCACGCTTCTCGTTGTACAGCTTGCCATACTGAGCAACAAAATCAAGGAAGTGTCGCGGAGTGAGAAATGTAGTCTTGTTCTGCTGCTTGAGAAGTCTAGCATTATACTTGTGGAGTGAATGGTGGACATGTACCATAGAGTTGACAACAGCATCTCTACGGGGAGCAGGCAGTTGGAGTTGGCGATATGCGACAGGTATGCTGTCTGGACTTGTGTAGTTGCCCTTGTCAAGATCGATCGACCCAGTGAGCTCATATCCGACCTGGAACAGTGCTTGATCAGACCAGTCTCCAAACCAGTTCAAGACGCATCGATTGAATAAGGCCGGACTTGTGGCGGCTTTGGAAGACAGGCCTTCCTGTGGAGGGTTCATGGTGAAGACAACATGCAGATTGCGTACGATCTGCTGAGTGAACCATTTGTATAGCTCCTCCTGAGAATCCAGGATTTGGCCCATGCGCTGCGCACCTTCTTTGCATGAAGTCATGAGAGAGGCGAATTCGTCGCCTTCGAAAAGCCCAGGAACCTCACCGTTCGCAAGTAGGGTATTCATGCGCTCGAGGAATCCAGAATCCAATACATTCGACTCGTCCATGATGAAGCAGACCTTCTCGCCCTTGCAGCCGCATCGCCGGAGCACGTTACGCAGATCGTCATCGAAGTCTTCGGAGGAGTACTTGCCATGCACCTTGATCTGGAAGACGCTGAGACCGTTCATCCAGGCGACAAATCGTGAGAGGGTAGTCTTGCCACTTCCGCTCACACCTATGAGGATAAGATGGCCTTGCGGCTGCCGGAAGACACGGTCGATGCGCAGGACGTGATCAAGGACATCATTGAAGAGTACGAGTGGTACGTCCAGCTCTTCCTCGCAGAACGTGCGCAGTCGGGCCTTGACAAAGTCTCTGAGCTGTTCGCGCTCGACTGGTACGTAATTCTTCGACAGCCAATTCGAGAACAGGATTGGCCTTTGAAGTGAGATCGTCTGATCAATGCTTGGAAAGTGCTCGAGTGCAATACGATCTACTGCTTCTTCGGTCCATTGTCGCTCCTCTTCGGCAATCAGTCGATCGGAGAACAAGCGGAGAGCTTCATGTGCCCAAATTCTAATCAAGCCTTCTAATGATAGATTTTCCAACGGGCGAATCGACTCGTAAACAGCTCTGACCCATCTTGTCAACTCCCGCGGCGAGTACACGTAGTGCGGCTGGATATCTGCGGTGAACCGTTTCTGCGATTCACCGTACAGTCTAATCATTGCGCTGGTCAGGCCTTCGGCGTACCCGCGCAGAGACGGGATGATCTTCAAAACTGCATTGTTGAACGTGCCATATATTTGTGCAAGAGATTGTTCACCAGGATAATCGACCATGATGAGTGGAGCATGACGCAGGAAACGGAGGCCAAGAGGGGTACGTCCGGCATCCGTTGGAGGGTTACACGCCCCGACGAATTGGATACGCTCGAGCGTGACCCAGGTCTTGTTGCTCGTCTTCCAAAAGCCGCCATGCTCGACCATTTGGCGAAGGAAAGAGATGACACGTTGGGTACCATAATTGTCGGGAGCGGGTAGATTGATTTCGTCACAGAACACGACCAACCAGCGGCCGATCTGGGTAGGCGATAACGTTGTCCCATTCAGAGTCTTCCTGTATTCGCAGTACTGCTCCAGTGTCTTCACCAGGAGCTCTGGAGTTGTGGCGCTCGAGAAGTTCAGGCCGACTACCTCCATCGTTGTCAATTTCCGTAAAGCACTGAACAACGTCATAGTTTTTCCGGAACCAGGTGGACCACAAAGCAAGAGTGGCTTGTGTTCAGCGAGCCATGAATAGAGAACATCCTCGTGCCTAACTGTATCCACGGTAGGGATGACCACATCTGTCTGGGTGATCGAATGTGTATTGACCTCGATACTTGGTACTTGGTTCTGCCATGGGATCCACTGTGCTTCCGGCAGGGATACGTCGAAGTCAATGACAGATACCTGGTCGCCAAGCATGGGCATGTCGAGACCTGTCTGGCTGATGATGTAGTCGCCGAACGTCTTCCTTTGTGTCAGGGGACAGTCTCCTGAGAAAGACCATATAATGGCAAGGACCAGCTTCTTGGTCACATATGCTTCTACCTGCTCAGGCTCAAGAGCGAACTCTAGGTGCTTCCCGTTGTACTCGACGATAGTCCTTAATGCTTTGCGAATCAATGAGAAGAGAGTGTTGAGGGCTCGAATCTCTGTAAACTCCATGATATGCGGAAGCTTTCTTGCCTCCTCCAGAGCATTACGGCAAAAGCCACCTTGGGTGAGCTTGTTGATAAGTAAGTCTGCGAGCTGCGATTGCAGATCCTTGGTCGCCGTGGTTCCTGCAACAGACGCGATCACCTCTTCGTCTAAGTCGTCGAAAGTAGCATGTCGCAATTCGTCCAGCTCATGCCTCACCATAATGTCGGAAGATATGGTATCATCGCTGAACCAGACCATTCCACAACGACTGACGGTAGCTAAAGTGGCATACTTAAGAGTCTCGACCTCAAACATGATCCGTACATTGGAGGGCAAACTCAGACGTTCACCGTTCGGCAAAGTCAACAGTCTGTTATCGTCAAGAACCGAGTTCAGGTTCTCCACCCATTCCGGATCAACATCTCCGTCAAAAATGATCCAATGCCGCTTTGTGTCTTCACCTCGGAGATTGTCCACAATCTTGCGCAGGATGCTCGTGAAGAGGCCGTCTGTCCATTCGCGGGTGGTACTGTCCATGCTGCCGTACAGTTCTTCCTTCGACATGACCTTCGGATCGATAATATGACTGACGCCCTCAATGCCTTCAACCCTTTGCATTGCTGCAAGCAATGTCTTCCATGCTGCTGACTTCGCTGTGCCAGAACTGCCAACCATCATAACACCATGATGTATATTCTGTATCTGGTACAACTGAATAATCTTCGTCAGCCATGAGTCTGCCAAGCTCAGACGGTTCTCATTTGCAACGTCCTCGATAGCTTTCTTGAGTGCTTCCAACGCAGCAGGGATATACTTGACCCCAGGAAAAACTTCGTCCTCAATTTGCTTCATGATGTCGACGTCTGGACGAATAAGCTTTGGTGCAATTGTCTCTCGTAATGACTGTACAATGATCTGCGGCTCGAAGATGTCGTCGGACGCATCGCCAGCTGATTGATTCACAGTGCGACCTCTCTTCAGGGACCCAGAGCTGACGAGCACGCTCTTGAGTGCGCGAAGCCCGAAATCGTAGTGAGGTTGCTTCGAGAGTCTGTTGTGACATTGCTCGAAGAAAGGCACGGTCTGCCGGGAGATGTCCTTCGCAAGTGAGAAGCCTTGAGAGAAAAGCATGACTTCAGCGATAAGTTCCTTATCGGGTTTGGACATGGCGACACTTCTGAAGAGCTTCTTGAGGTTGTCTGGAAGGTTGGAACGTCCAGCATATCCAGGGTTCATAGTTATGAACATGCCAGTATTTTCATGGACGTGCAGATGGCGACCAATCAGTTCGATTTGCGCTCGCTTCTCCGGGGTGCTTTTCCGAAGACCAAGTTGAATATTCTGGATCTGCTGAGATACCGCAGATAAGATGCGCTCCTCGAGCCGGTTGAATTCGTCGAAGCAGCCCCAAGCACCGACCTGCGAGATACCCAAGAAAATCCTGCCCATAGCTTGGTAATCGAAAGTGTCGTCACAATTGAAGACTAATGTGAAGCGACCAAGCTGCAGACCGAGCGCTTTGACCGATTCAGTCTTGCCCGTACCTGCCGGACCATAGGGCGAGCCTCCCAGTCGTTGAGCAAGCGCCTGAGCCAGAACAAGGAAACATCGATCAGTAAGAGGTGTCCTGACAAGCCTTTCTGGCACACCCAGATATTCGAAGCCATAGGTAAGTACAGCGTTTGCCATCCTCACATGTACTTTGTTATGTAAATTTGCATCGGGGCTGAAGTCATAGCGCATCTGCAGCTGCCAAAGGTGATGATCTGATGAGGCCGCCTTGGCGGCAATCAACTTTTCTATGGCGTCTCGCTGGTGCACAAACTCAGTGATGAGATGTTCACACTTCTTACGCTGTAGTGCATCAAGATCACCGAGTACAGCGTCGGCCAGAAGTTGGAGGACTTGTACTTGGCGTTCAAACCAGTACTGTAGCTGAACACCTCCTTGATCCAGCGCAGTTTGAACGCACTGTGTCCACCAGATCTGGGTTGCGAGCACTACCACTTGGGCAGGATACGAAGCAATGTAAGCTGAGAGTGAATCGGCCTCGATCTCATCACCTCCGGCCACATCTTGTACATCGGCGACAGCCTTGGTTAGATGATCTGCAATGGTTTCTTTCATGCTCGATTCCAGAAGCGCGAGCCACTCATTCACTCTTGGGGTCTTTGCAAGCGATATGGTACTTTTGAGAACAACTTGCTCGCCTTCGCGTGAGGTGATAGTAGTAATCACGCCATCCTCATCTGTAAGCAGACCTGTGATACCTGCAAACATTTTGCGGAGGTGTTTTGCCACACGAGCAACATTGTTGCTATTACCAATGATCTCCAGGAGATCCTCATCGCCTACGAAATAGAAGCGAGGGAAAGACACTCGCTCTCGTTCCAGATATTCGCCTAAGGCTTTCTGTATCCTATTCAGCTGCTCGGCTAGTCGTTCGAGCGAACGCTGGACTCCGGGTATATTAAGGACGTCTAGGACGAGAGGAGACTTGTAAACTTTGCGCAAGACAGTCATGAATTCATTGTCGATATTGTTGAATCGATTCGATTCGGTGGGGAGAAGGTGTTTGATATCAGCATTGCCTGTAAAGACGCCCTCGAGGTATACCCATTGACGCTGAACATCGATCCACACGTCAAATAGGACGTGCACTCGGTTCAGCCTGTCTTCCCACATGGAAGCATCTTCCTCAAAGATCTTGTAGTATGGCGAGTGCTTCATCGCCTGAAGCGAGTTCAAGTTCTCGCTGCACTTTGCGAAAAGGTCGTCCCAGCCTCTGATGAGCCGACATTTCGTTTGGTAGCTCACTAGGTCGAGAGTATAGTTCTGCCAGGTGTCTCGGACCTGTCCTAGGAACTCCTCCAGTGCCATCTCGCCCTGTGCTTGCGCGATCACATCTCGAATGACAGCTTCACTGGGACCGAGTTGGAGATCCCACACATCCCCGAGAGTCTGACTAGTAGGAGAATATCTTTTGTTTGGTTTCAAGGCTCTGAAAATCTTCAGCCAATGGCGCTCTTTGACAGCATCAGAGCGCATGTCGGATAGTAAAGGGTTCACCTTGAGTAGGCCCTTCAGCACACCCTGTACGTGTTCGAAGGCAGCATACTGGCGCATTCGGCTCGGCATATCTTTGGTCATCTTCACGAGGTTTTCGAGTGACTGGCGTAGCTTGCGAGGTTGTACAGCCGACCATGGCTGCTCTTTAAGGTCATCGATGCCATCCCATACGGTCTTCAAATTTGCCCAGACAGATTTGAAGTCCTGGACCTCCTCAAGCAATATTGGTAGATTGCATTCTGCACTGGGGGCAAGGTCGAGCGCTTCCTTGGCTTTTGACACCATGTCCATCTGATCTCGAAGCTGCGTGAATGAAGTATCAAATTTAGACAGTGAACTGACAGCGGCTTCCGGTGGGATCGATCCAGAAATTGGCTTTTCATCATTCCATTGTTGAGACAGCTCTGTGAGGCGTTGTGTGACGACTTTGTCCTCTGCGAGTATCTTTGAACGTAGAGCATCGGTCTGATCGTCGATGATCTTGCTCTTTCTATCAAGGACTTCATTGAGAGCCGCCCACTCATGGTCAATCTGCTCAATGTAGAGCCAATTGGCAGGAAACTGGTATCTTTGCCGCGACAAGGTCCGCTGCGAATCACGGAATGTAACGATCTCAGGCTCCCACGCGGTCACCTTGCGTTTGACTTGTTGGACCGTGGTAATGAAGCTGACGGCCTGAGCTGTGGATGACGCCTCCAGCGACTGGCCTTCAAGGTCTTTTCGTGATCTTTGGAGATCAGCATACAGTTCAGTGGATCTGCTGCTGAGCCGCTGTGCAAACTGTGTCGTGAGCTCTTGTTGCCATTGATCATATTTGGCATTGACTTTAACTTGGACTTGCTCATAATCAACAATTAGATGGGTGAAAGCACGTTTGGTCGCAGTTGTATCGAATGTGTCCCGCATCTTTCGGATCTCATGCAGCAATTGGAGCCACTTCGAGAGGTCGTCCGTGAGCAGCTGATGAATATGTTCCGTTTGCAGGTCCCACAGAGACTGATATTGCAGCCATTCGTTCACGTAGGATTCGATCTGTCTGTATCGTTCTTCAATAGCGCGATGGGCCACTTCTATGACTTCTACACAGAGTTTTGGCAAGTCGCTGAACGTCTCAAAGCCCGACTCGGTGCCTCGACTAAGAGCCATCTCGAATCTGGCAGCGTGAATCTTAGGCAAGCCAGAGGCGACCGCTATCCACACCTGGAGGTGTTCGGCCCACAGAGCACGTGATTGCTCCAGTGGTGGATCTAGATAGATGGACTGATTTCGCATCGCAACCTCGTGGGTGGTGGAGCGGAGAACCGGTCTGTCCTTGGCGTCAATGGCGTCATCTTCATCGCCCGTGAACGACGCAGTCCACGACGCAAGAGCAGTCTCCAATCTCGCCAACAAAGCAACTTGGATCTTCTCATTGACTTCGTGCACCCACGGTCGTAGATTCACGAACCCTTGCAGATTCATTTGATCGACCGCTTTTTGGATCGTCTCAAGGGGCTGATGTAATGCTTGGGCGGTGTAGGCACCGGTCTCGAGTTCAGACAGCGCCGCTCGTACATTTTGGTTTATGCTAATGAGGAAAGTCGTCTTTTGTTGGAGATCCCGAACAGCTCTTGCAAAGTCTCGCACGAATTGGACGTGCTTACTTTCACTCGGTCGATCCATATCGCCATTGTCTGCAACACGAACATTCACCTCGTATGCTCCTGATATGCTCTCCCATCGAAGCGGAAGTCCCTTGGCAACCAGGACCTGTACTTCGTTGCGTATACCGTGCAAGAGTACCGCCACTTCCGGAATCGAATCTATGATGGTCACAGTCTGAGCATAAGTATTGACACTTTCCATCAAGCTGACAGCGTAGGGGTAGACTCGCCGGGCTTCCTTGGATGTTGTGTTGATTGCATGCGGCACCTGGAAATTGTGCCACATGAGATTACGAACTTCTTTGAACAAGGTGATTACTTGAGCATCGAAGCTTACGTTGAGCTCGAGGATGTTGCCAATAGCTCGATTACGCGATATGGAGAAGAGGCGTCCGGATACCGATAGCTGTTTGCGATTGACCTCTCTCAGCCACTCATCATAGACCGGTTTTGTATCGAGCTTCTTGCGAAACTGCATACTTTCGGCCTGGAGCTTGCCGCCCTCGACATGCATGGCCCAGTCTTTACCGAGAACGTCCTCAACTTTGCTCATGTAAATATCGAGCTGTCGCTCGATCTGTTTTGTCCTGATGATTGCGCCGGACACGGGCGGGAGATCTCGCAATTGCGCCATTGCATGAGTTTCGGTATGACCATACGGGTGTTTGAACCGTTCTTGTAGCGCAATAATATCATTCTTGACATTGCCGATCAGCTGCGTCTGATACTCAGAGATAGCGCCCC
Organism: Elsinoe perseae; assembly: GCA_029448695.1. Classification (NCBI taxonomy): domain Eukaryota; kingdom Fungi; phylum Ascomycota; class Dothideomycetes; order Myriangiales; family Elsinoaceae; genus Elsinoe; species Elsinoe perseae. The sequence continues at coordinate 798,325 of JARDAA010000111.1, forward strand.
GAATCTTTGGCCGGACGAATAGAGCGTTGAATTTGGAAAAGACTCTGAACATTTCGTTTGAGGTCTTTGCCAGGGCAAGACGATCCCGAAGCTGTGCAATGATCGAGTTCTCCACTCTTGATGTGCGTTCGTTGTATAGGTTCTCTGCTTGAGACCATATTCTAGTACCATCCTCCGATACGTCGAGCACATCAACGTCCTTAAGTACATCGTACGCCTCATCAATCTCTTCAATGGCATCAGCGTCGCCCATCTCGTCAGTAACGACAACATGTGTCTTCTCGGACCCATCCACGTTGTCATCGTCACCGAGTACGTCGGCAATAGTATTTCTCAGCTGCTCATGCCCTTTGCGGAATGTGGAGATGTAAGCGAGGCGCTCTCTCAAGGGCTTGAAGCGGGGTTCGACCTTCATAGCGATGAACTTCTCGTTTCTACGCCTAATGGCATCTCGTGCGACATTTGTGAAGTCGCGAATGTTCTCGTCCCATGTCTCCCAGAGGTGATTCACTGTATCTAGGAGTTGCTGAAATTCGGAATAGTCGAGATGCATGATGGCCCTACCATGTAGTAAATTTCGTAGCCTTAGATCCATATCGCCAGATATCGCTTCGACAAGGGGTAGGGCGCGCTTGATTGGATATGGTATGATACGCAATTTCTTGTTCAGGTGGTCGAATATGGCGTCCAGTGCCGATTGAACTTTCTCAAGCGAAGTGGAAGACAAAAGCTCTTCCAGTGGTAACTCTCGAAGAAGTGAGTTGTATCTCTGAACGTTCTCGGTGGCATCTTTGAAGCCTGTATCCGCGTTGAAGCTGACAGCAGTCGAATGCCGCTTTGCCTGACGCAGAATGTCAAGAGACAGCTGAACCTCATCGCTGTTCTGCTGTTTGTCAATGTTCTCCAAGGCGCCCTCCATTGAAAGCCAGAAGTTCTTCTCTTCCATTGCCGTTCCAGAGCTCGGATCGCGGGTCCGCTGTGTGCTTTCTTGTATTGCTTTGATCCATCCGTTGACAGCACCTTGCAAGCTGTTCAGAAACGCTGCATCGGACAGCAAATTGGCCGGTATTTGGGACATGCTGGGCTTTTCGCTCTTGGACCTAGCTTCTTGCGCGACTTCGTGGATCAGAGGGTGGACAGGGAGTATCAGCCCTGGGACCTCAGAATTCTGCTGCAGATTCCTCAAGCTCAGCTCGAGCTCGGCGATCCGCCTCTTCGCCGCTGGTATACCTGTCTTTGCCTCCAGATCTGCCTGCTTTCCATAGGTTGATCTCGACTCTTGCGCTCGAGCATAAGCATCGAAGTAGGGGGCCAGGGCAAAGTGCACCAGACTGTGAAGAGCCTCAAGTGGAGTGCCCGTAGACAATTCATTCTCGTTCGCTGCAATGGTAGCTGCGCCCGGCAGGTTGATGACGGATAGCTGGCTGCTGAGAGGCAAGGTCGGCAAGATAGGCACTGGTCGTTTCAAAATGGCGATCGAAGAAAGAGTTCGTGGAGAGTAGCTCAAATTCGAAGTGAGGTAAAACCGAGGGCTGCGTATAGCTCCATCCTGGCCAGCTTCGAGCGACCCATTCTCGTGAGGCCGGGCTTCCTTTTGTACGTAAATTGCGACTTGGGCTCCTTGAGCAAATTTGGTGGATCTCTGTATCGTGTCCTTCAAGAGGGTTGGCGACAGTAGACATCCTTCGCATTCAAGGTCTTTTCGTGAAGCGCCCAAAGTCGCAGCCACAATGGAGACCAAATATTCTATAATCTCATGCGAGTCGAACTGCGTCGCTACATGCTCTTTAGATGCCCCATTTGTATCTCCATTCGTCTCGACTATCGGATCCTCCATCTTCTTCGTACTGCAGCCATTCAAAGCTGGAGCTCCTGATAGGTATCAGAGCTCTTGGCAGTCCGCGGGTTGAGTATGGTTCTACTTGTGCAATGAAACCGGTGCTGCTTGTCGAATGACAGGCGGCGCTGAAATGGCTCGATTGTGTATGAGGATGCCGAAGGATTGCGCTGAGTTGTCGAGGCAGGTGCAGTGACTTTGGAGATATGGTGCTTCGACTTCCAGGTCCGGGACCATGAAATTGCTCGGCCCGCTCGTCACGCGTTCTGTCAACGAAACAGTCGCGGTCAAGGGGTCCTTGCAGAGCCGCGTGCGGCTCGCCGCCAAGCCCGCTGCCCAGAGAGCGCCGCCTTCAATGCTTGATCACCGGAAGGAGGGAGCCAGGTGACTCAAGAATGTATGAACACAATTGCCCTCACGATTCTCGAAGCTGCTCAGTGCTGATGCTGGCACTCTTGGACCGCTCCACTATAAAAACTGGGAGCAGAGGTGAATGCTAGCAACTCTGCGGCTGTGACATATTTGCAAGCCCCTGAATGTGACTATGGAGACATGAGTCCTGCTCCATCAGCGATGCAGATTTCCCTCTCCTCTTGTGGCTTGGGCCAACGTCGTCATATTGCAAATGAGCCGTGCAAACAGCATGTGTCGCCGTTCGTCGATTCACGACCTCTTTCGATAGGCTACCGACATGCCACCGCCACCTCAAAGGGGAATAGTCCCCTGGATAGGCATCGAACTCGCGGCTGAAAAGTGACGCGAACACTGCGCATGCAGTCTGACCGATGACCATGGCGATGCTCCACGTGGAGCTCCAGGAGCTCTACAGCAACGTGGTTCTATCACCAGACCTCCCTAACTAGCGACACCATGATCTGCCACTCATTGGTGGCGCACCGGTCACCCGTCTCAACAAAGCCGCTCGCGCACTGGTCAAAGAGTGCCCGGAGGGACTCACAGCAAGCTTTCAGAACCTCCACCACACACTGCGTTCGGCGGCCCAGCTCAACATCGGTCGCTTGGATAAGGACAAGCTTCTCGACAAGTTTTAAGGCCTTCAAAGGTGACGAAAGTGTCGTTCTAGATGTAAACAAGCAGAACGCTGGCCTTCTGATTCGACAAGACACGAGGTAAAGAGGGAAAAGAGAACGATGGATGCAAATAATCGCTGACATTCGCCGCAGCTTAAACGGTACATCCATCATTTTCAAAGTATTTGAGTCAAGCACACCTACCGCGGTAGTTCTCGAAGCTGCAGACGGCATTGCGTGGGATTTCTCGGGACGAGCTGTCCAAATCCTACAAACCAGCTTTCAACATCCGTCCTTCCAAGAAGCTCTCGCCACCTTCCTCAAACGTGCTAGCATGGAGGCGTTGCAGCAATTCCAGGCTTCTGCACAGAAGGCTGGTGTTCAGGTTACAGAAGTGAGGGATTGGCGAGAATCAGCGAGATGTTAATGTCGCTCCTTGAAGCTATGGGCTCGGCTGTCCAGGAACCTCTGCTGCGCAAACGGGTGCGTGACGATGTCGATCTCCGTGACGCCCGAATGCCATGGCGGCTTCAAGCATACTGGCTCATCATTCGCGTCTCGTACAAGCTTCTCATTGCTTCATGTAATGGTGATCCACTGGACGATTGTGTTGGAATTCTCCAGGCACAGTACCTTCATCTCCTCAAATGCAAGCTGTGCCGACAAGTGGCTAAGCTCACCAGAGAAGAGACGAAGCTCTCCGACGACGGATCCACGCTTTTCAACGACATGTCCGGTCACACCATTGCCAGGATAGAGGTCTCCGTGGCACACGCTTCCCAATCTATCAATGAAGCTTGGTCGTCGTTCAAGCACAAGAATGAACGCCCCATACCCGTCCTCATCAAATGTATGACTCTCGAAGACACCTCTCTTGCTCTCCACGACAACGATGCGTATCTCAACCAAGTGCTAGCTTCTCAAGATTGGTCTGGCCGCACACTATCATCTTGCGAATCTCCAACACACGAGCTAACAAAGCCCAAGGAATTGTAGCAATTGGTTGCAAAGCATGTGAATCTTGCTAAGGAGACTCTGGCTGCCCAAGACATGCTAGCTAGCATCGATGACCAGTATCGGCTCGAACATCAGGTCCAGGATCTTGTCAACTGGATAAACCAGTACATTGCAATTACCGGCGCAGGATATAAAGGCGATTCCTCCTTATGAGCTCCATGCTGTTGACGATGTTCGAGGGGTGGGTCGCTATGGATCGATCAGCTGTCCAAGCGCGCCCACTTCTCAAGTTGTACTCTACGCTTGTCACCCAAATCTGCTCAATACCCTTCAAATATCGGCTTTGGCAGATATGTACCGTCTCGCTCATGTGCAACAGTATCTCGAAGAAACGGGCATCGACGGTCCCATGGGAGAGGTTGGCCACTTCGTTGTTCGGGAGCAATGGTGCAAACAGTTTCGCATACCGCTATTATCAGCAATCGGACCATTTACAGAGCGTACACGGCAACATCACTCGTAAATCACAGATCAAGCATGGGGAGCAGAGACGAGAGTGGGAGCAACTTCACGACGAGTACAACTACCTGTCAAGGAAGATCGAAGATGGCACATGCGTCTGCTCCGTCAACCATGATGGATCACGCAACGTGAAAGGCTGCACCAAATGCTGGCACTGAATAAACGGGAATCGCCTGCAAATCAACGTTCACGAAGGCAGGGAATGTTCCATCCAGAATCCTCGTAATTGGGCTTGGAATGCCTGAACATCTCCGCCAGTACAGAGATGTCACCTCCAGGATCATCTGCGATTTTGCTTATCCTAGCGCTCTATCACAAAAGAACTCGCCTCCCCTACTGTTGCTCAACGACTATCGCCAGTCAGAGCCATGCGGCTGGGGCACATCACGTTCCACGTTGGCGTCTCCTGCTAAGTCTCATTTGAACAGTCATTACAAGATTGCACAGGTGAATACATCTTCCGAGAGTATTTTGAAGCCATCCGGACCAAAGTTTGATTATTACGATCTCTCGACCAACCAGTGGATTGGTGCATTCCAACACAAGCATCGGACCTCACTTTACACCACCTCTGTGGTGTTGCCATAGCGAAGAGCTTGAAATCCCGTCATGCCACACATTCAACATCCAGCCCCGTTCGGCACCGGTCAGCTGTCGTCAAACCACATTCAGGTCAATCATGCACTATGTCCGAAGCACTTGCCTGTACACGACTTCTCATCTCAGCAGAGACTGCTTGGCAGTACTACATTGTGGCGGCCAACGATTCTCGTCGAGCTTGGGGCGCCCAATCCCAACTGGTCGAGCGCTGAGACAATGACGCTGCTGTGCGAGCTTGCCATTGAGGCCGGCCCAATTTCATGTGATGATCCTCCACGGAACTGACATTTGATCTTCCGGGACATCAACTTCACTACACGCCTGGCGGAGCAGTTGCATGCTCGTCTGCTCAGTATAAGCACCAACAGAGGCGAATGGCATTGCATGATACTCATCACCACATCAGCACTACGACTTATCTCCCTACTAACAGAAGGCGAAGCTTCTTCGAAAGCCCACGAGCTTGTCCAGTCTGCCAGGTCTGTCACTTTGACCTGGGACCGCCAGTTTCGCCAAGAATTTGGGGCCGCCACCGACGCAAACGCCGCTAAGAAGGCCGCTACGAACGCTGCTTGGGCCGCTCTGTTATGTCGCAAAACTTTTCGTTACCCGATTGATGCGTCTGCTTCAATCATGGACGTCCAGTGTCCGCAGATCTGAACAGAAGCTTCAGTATCCCTCCAAGATGATCTGCCAGTGGAGCTGGCTTCCTTGCCTCATCTTCTCCGACGTCTGCTTGTCAGGGACGCGCACCTATGTGTAGCCCCCACAGCAGGGTCGTAGAGCTGTCGCTCTGCACCCCCAGTCACTGGAAATAGCGCTCGAGCAGTGTACTGGTGACGTTCCGGCTTCCATTTCTGGTACACGCTTGGACAAACCTCTCGACCACAGCCCAGTCATGGGTGGTGGCGGTCGATTCAGAACCTGGGAACTGCTGTCTTCGCCCTATTACGACTGGACACGCTCACGCAAGGATTCTGACACTTTTTGCTTCAACTGCATGACCGGAAGGCTTCTCATCAACGGCAAGGCTCTGGGTAATTTACCACAAGAGATTGCAGACTCTGAAGATGTTCGCGAGCTCTCTGAAGATCGTCACTTACTGGCATATCCATCATCGCTGCCTAGCACGACCCATTGTCGTGACGAGGCCATCGATGGCAATGTGGTTCATTTTGTTATCCGTAATCAAGAGATGCTGGTCCGTGTGCAGGCTTCGTCAAGCTTGTTCGAATTTGTGCCGCGCCGCATCTTCGAGCGCAACGGCTCCTTCGCCTTGTCTAAAGAGCTTCTAGGCTGCATTCACTGGCTAAATCTCAGGATGGGTGAGCTTGAGTGCCGTGGCAAACCGGACATCTGGCGTCCCTGGCAACGCGATTGGGCTCTATTAGTACACAATCAACAAGCTATGCGCGGCAATTTCCTACTCATGTGCCCGTATTCAAACACAGTCAACAGGATCCATCGTTTGCTAGAGCACTTCGAAGTAGCGGTGTGAGTTACAGTTCATGTTGCCAAGAGTATGAAAACTCAAAACTCATGTTGCTTTGCGAGATATCGAACTATCCTTCACTGTCAACGGGCAAGGTTTGCTGAAGTGCGAGGAGTTGCATGCTGAGCTGGACCCCCACCAGGATACCGGTACCCTTTACGGACTTCGTAGCAAGTTGACCCTGCGTCATATCTGGACCGGGCAACGTACAATCTTGAACCCCCTTAATCCTCCACATGCACGACATCGTGGTCTACATGTTGAGATCAAGACCAGTCGAGAAAGAGCAGGTGGGAAAAAGGGGTACGGCAAAGATCTGATTGATGAAACTCTGGGCAGGCTCTGTTGTCCTCCGGAGCCTCGCTTGATGTCCGCCAAAGCTCTGCTCCATGCACTGACCTCGTTTGTGCTAGAAGACCCCTTGACTGGGAAGACCGGGACCGAAGAGTCTTTCGCAATCCTTGTTTCGGCAGCTGTGCAGCCTTGGAGCCCGCTCGGGGAACAAATTCTGGAGTCATTAGGACAAATTCGCTCCCTGTGCCCTCGGCGCGAGTATACCCGGTCGATCTCAAGACTATGCAGACGATCCCCTGGGGCGAGAATCTGACATAGCATATTCAGCATGACACATTGGAAGCGCTGGCGACGCAGATTCTTGACAGGTCGTCCAACGTTCTTGCTTTCAACGACTGCGAAGAGACTTCCTTGACGAGTAGTGCACCATTCCTCTTATCAAGCGCGGCACTATACGAAGGGTTATACGTGAAAGAGCGTCTGCTATCACATCCCACCTCCAGGCTGCTGAAACCGTTGATCTGTGCTATACGTCCCGCGACAAGGACACGAGCACCAAAGGAGCAATCGCTACATTCAAGATTACATAGTCGATACTGTCGCCCACTCTCTGCACAACTATTGAGATCAAATACAAGGACTTTCTGATCAGATGACCTCTGATTGGCGGGCTAGGCGAACGACGCCGAGATCCTGTCCAGCTCTGTCACTGCTTTGTTAGAAACACATGTTGCTGAACACTGGTTTGGGCTTCTTGACCTATGTACGGGTGTGCCAAAGCCTTCTCTGATGTTCTCATTGGGTATCTTGGCCTTCAGTCGCCATTGCACCGAAACACATCTTCAGCTTCTAGCGGCATATGGCTGTATCCAAGAGCTGAAACGTCTCGATCTCACAAATTATGCTTCATTCCTCGGCCACCAGTCTAATGGGTGTCCACCGGAAGCAGAAATCTTCGACCCCATCTCCGATGCCTCCACGAAGTATGTTCCGGAGCTCAGTATCAAGAAAGCGAGTGGGTGTTTGACTTGCTGGCACAGTGGCCAGACCCCGACCCTGTCTTTACTCAGAGAGGCATCGATCTGCTGGATTGCGACGCTGCCTCGGAGGCGTCCTACCAGACTGGCAACGTCGCATCCGCAACTCAGAGCTCGAAAGTTGCGTGAAAAAGGCACAGTCCATACTCGTTGAACACAGCTGCATCGCCAACGTCGTATTAGTTGCCAAGAATAGGCTATCGATTTCGTGATGAGATGTTCGCTGGCGCTGATCGTTTTGCCGTGTCTGCTCCGCCTGGCAGCATTGCTGGTGTTTCTGATGTGGTTCAAATGGAACAGATCACAATACCTGCAAAGGTCGCCAATGATTGACAACAGCGGTGAGAGTGAGAACCAGATTGGTCGATCGACATTGGTCGGGACCTTGGTCTTCTATATACGCTTGTACGTCTCGCATCTGACCTCCTGCACTACGCTGCATGACTGAAGTGGAGTTTGTGTACTAAAGCGTGTGTTGAGTCAGGGTCCGTTGCCCGTCTCTTCTTCTTTTATCGCATGCTCGTTGGCTGAGGTCCACACCGCACGATCTGTGCTCTGCTTCGAAACATATACATGGATCACAGAAGTCAGGTATGACATACCTCTATCAAGTTTCGCAGTGCTGTATCGGGTTTAGGGCATGGCAACTGGACGTTTATGCTCTGCACAAGCCACAGTCAACTTGGTTGGCACAAAACTTGCCGGGATTGCTCAGGAGTGGAAACTTTCGGTCCAGAGGCAGACAATTTACGAAAGACCCTGAAAGAGCGCTGCCGCGCTCGAGTCGGACATAAGCAGCATCCTCCACTGCTTTCATTTGAACAACCCGATCACAGACGTCGAGACACTTCCGACACATCAGTAGACCGCTGAATTTTGAATTCGTCTCCACCCTTTCAGACATACTCGAAACCATGTCATGCCTGAAACCTTTGTAGACAGGCACCTGGCACTGCTCGGCCGGATCTTGCAATGAAAAGACGAACACTCTCAAAACCTTGTATAATGTGACATGATATCTCAAGCAAAGGCAACGTTAAACTGGTCAATCTCGTTTGCTACTTCTTGGTGGACTGTGGATTTCATCCGAGAGAAAGGCTGCACAAATGGAGGACTCGAAAAGGCATCAAGATGGTGGAGGCTGTACCGCCTGATTGTCCTCTCGTGATGGCCGATGTGTTCTCATCATGTCATCGTACATGGCGGTCGTTGTGCGTTCGTGGATTTTAGTCCAGTCGTTCAAAAGACCTTTATAGATAGATGGCAGGAATCGTGCGAGGATGGCTTCCTTTGATGCTCTGGGAAGATCAGGCTTCTTCTTGTTCCAGTAATGTTGAACGAAGCCACCAAGATGAATCTCTTCGACTGGAAGCTCACGAATGTACGGCTTATAGTCTGGATCGTATCTGATGTAATTCGACAGTGCAGCTTGCTCGTGAGACCATTTCTCCTTCCAGAAAGAGCAATTTGCGTATTTAACGTCGGTCGGACAATCAATCCAATCCGTCATTAACCTGTCGAGGATAGGCGTCTTCTGTGTTATTACAAATCCAGTGTTGAGCTGCAAGCGCCCTCTTTCATCCACAGACCGATCGATGTCGACTCCGCCAGCTACTGTTATCTCTGAGGTGACATTCCAATGCCCGAGGAGGGCCTCCAGAGGGACTCTTAGGTCTTCAAAGATAGTGTCCCCGTCGCACATGATGACGAATTTGCACTCGTCCCGTAGAGTCATGCGATATATCTCCTTGATCTTGACCCATGTATTGCGGAAGCCGGGTTGCTCGGGGGCCTGAATGTGCTTGAAGGTATACCCATGCATTTGAGCTGTACACAATTAGCGACTGAAAGCACCGCAATACGGGGACTGACCATAGAGATAGTGATTCAGATAGCCCCAGTGCACTATGTCCAAACCCTTCATGTCCTTATGCTCTTCTGGGCTCCATTTCCTTGTATCAGCATTAACAATGCAAATCTGTTCCTTCAAGGGTTTCGGGTAGAGGCTGAGCTCGTTGTGTTGAATGCCATACTCCTGGTAGAGATCTACCGGCGGGAGCAATCTGAAGAGGTCGAAAATGGTCGTATGTTCGGGGGAGACAGTACCTGGCAGGGCTGTCGCTACGGGTTGTGTGCTTGGTGTGGCTGACACTACAGGTATCTTCTCTGCCGTGCTTTTCATCCATGCGTACAGGTCTTTGATGACTGGTGTGGACAAACTACAGCAACTCGTAAGCGGGGAAGTGGCACTTATTGCAGGACACACTGACACAGCACCATTCGCTGGCTTGCTCCTACCCAGAATGAGTCCAAGTAATAGTGTTGCGAGACAAGAGAGTGCCAGGATGAGAGTCGCTAGTAAAGGGTGCATGTTCAGTCTGCGCCGTTGTTTTCCGCTCCTGTAATAATGTGCTTCCTCATGCAGTAGAGGTTGAGCGTCGAAGCTACCCTCTGTTTTGGGATCATTCAGATCATCGGCCATGACGCTGTCATTAATATGGCGCATGCGAATGCTCATCGTGGCGTGGTCGACGTGAGTGGGAGGGAGGTATTCTTGGACTTAACAGAATGAGATTGAGAAATCATATACCCCCTACTTCGCAATGCAAATTGAAGGATCGTCTGCAGAAGACATAGGGGTGTTTTCCGCCATAGCAAAGGGCGTGCATGTCAGCGTACAGTAGATTCAACGGCGCGCCGAGAGCACTTGGTGCCCTTCTAACGTGTCGTCGCCATTATCGACTGTCTGCAGACAGGGTTATCTGCTCGCAGTCAAGGAGATTGGCTCCGGCCTGCGATCATCGTCCCTATCGATCAACGCCTAGACCACGAACACCGGGAACAATTCAGCATGATGTTCCGTGGTGGATGTGAAGTCGGAAAATTGATTGATTGCTCCGTGCGCGCTAGGCACGTCAGGGATAGAAACGGCCCGGACAGGACGCGTCCCGGTTAAGTTGCAGCGGCTTGAACTACCAGCACACTCTAGTTCTCCCTTTGAGATAGAGGAGGAGGCTATGCACGAAGATGAATGATTGTGGAACTGTTATTCAAAAATGCCCAGGCAGTCGCCGAATGTCATTAGGTACTGCAAGCAAAATCTTTGAATCGCCGCTGTCTGCCTAATTTCATTAATCATAATTTCGTTCTGCCCTCATCGGTCAATCGCCTCTTCGGCAGTGCCTGAGATACTGCGCCTCCTTCTTCATTGCTCACTAGTCCCGGTATCCCTGTCCCTATCTTACTACTAGTCATAACCACTCCGACTGGCGCGGAAGTAGCACCTTTTGTCGCGTCATCCTGTAGCCGCAGACCTGTGAGCCAACCGACTTGTCGACCTAGACCACCCACTTGACCACCCAGATATGCCAGCTCTTCCTTCAGACGTAGATTTTCATTCAGGATCATCATGCTGTGCCTGCCGTCCAGGTCTGTGACGGCAGAGCTCACTCTGGAGACTTCATTTCGCAATGATTCATGGAGAGATAGAAGATGTGTGTAAGGTGTGAGGTTCGCTGATTCCGCGTCCGAATTCATGGGACATGATTGTAATTGAGACGATGCAGACTGACTGATATTTCGATTAAAGGCGGACGTTGGCGGTCGTGCAGAGGATGTCGATGAAGCGAAAGGCAATGTACCTCGAATTCTCGTCTCGAGTGGTGAGAATGAAGACGACGAGGTGAGTGGCCAAGATAGAGGATCATAGAAGTCACTAGTGGCCTCCTCATGGTCCGGCCGGGTCGTGTCAAGCTGGAGTGGATCGGACAATCCATCATCGTCGATGATTGCCATTGAGGAACGATTCGAGCCGTGGTCAGACTGCCTTGCTAGATGGTCTTCTGAAGATTGCAAGATTTTCTCCACTGAATTGAATCCTCCTTCGAGGACTTGCAACTTCCGCATGAGCAAAGTCTGCTGTCCTTCCAATTCGACCATGCGCTTGGACTGAGCATCTAGGAACGGTGCGAGTGAGGCGAAGGTGCACTGTTTAGTATGCTGGTTGATAGCGCCACGCTTCGCTCGAAAGATGCAACCACACGTGGCGCCGGTACACGGTACCGTGATTGCAGAGCAAGTTTCTCGTGCATGTCGTGAGATCTCTCGGTAGAATACCATCGAGTCGCACAGATCGCATGTTACTTTCCTGTCCGGGCACTCGCTCTTCCAATGTGTTTCCAGATTTGCCATATGTGTGGTCTGTCGACAGTCGATACACGTCACGCCAAAGTGCATACATTCTGTGGCATCTTTCCGACGCAAGGGCAATTCGCAGTCTTGACCTGGACATTGAATCCATGTATATGCGCAGTAGTTGTTCACATGATCTTGTACCCCGCTCCTCTTGACCTCAGCCGAGCAACCTTCCTCGTGCTTCGGACATCGCACCACCAGGTCGTCGAGTATGTTGACCAGGATCCTTGAGACCGGACCTCTTCCCATTAATTTACAATTCGTTCGACATGTGGGACAGTCGCCTTTCGGTATGCCAGGCTGGTATTCGGAAATGGACCAAGTCTGTCGCAAACAGTCCCGACAAAAGCAATGGTCGCATTCCTGCAAGACGACAGGATCCACGAAGGGTGAATGGCAGATCGGACACATCAAATTATTGTCGTAATCGGAGACATAATCGAGGAGATGAAAGTCGACTTGAGGATTCCAGGACGCCTTTCTCAAATTGTTGTTCCATGATTCCGCGAAAGCGATGCGTCTTTCTATCCTGCGCATACCGAATGGATCAGACGGTACGGATCCGGGCGGTAAGGAGGTAGCGACGATGCTCGCAGTCTGTCGTTGTTGTGCATCAGAGCTGACAGGTGTCGTACGGCGTAGAGGAAGGGTGGTGTGTCGGTGGGAAGGAATTGACATTGCCGTGGTCTGCGATGGTGGAGATCGCCGAACAGGGTGCCGAGAATAGATGAAGTCGTCTGAGAATTGATTGAAGCTTAAGGGATTTGTAGCGACTTCATTTCCTGGTTGTTGCAGTGTTCAAAAGCTCATGGAACCAGCTCCGGAGAGCTTCCGCGGTGTAGAAGCGGTCAATGCAGGTCCTATGCAGGTGCTTCGGCAATCCCCTGCCGTGGAAGTCTGGCCAGGTGGAATCAGGGGAGTGACTAGTTTGGAACAAGAAGAGCTGTTGGAGCTCCGGGATGGCGAAAGTGTAAAGACCAGAGTTTTTCTGTCCTACCTGTTGTGAAATTGTGAAGCTGTAATTAGACACCGGATCGTACTGGCGGAAGACAGTCGACGGGTGATCCCAGAATAGAAACAGTCGAAAGAGGCTGATTGTCGGTGGAGCATGGAGTAGTAGCCATCCCGCGTGTGAGATACGGCTCATGACTACAGTTGGCCATAGCCTGATCGACGCAGTCGCGGTACAAAATCAAAATTTTCTCTGACTCTTTCCCTTTTCCCTTCGTAGGCGACTCGTGAGTGTAGAATCAGCGAACGTATGGTTTACACACTAACAAATCTTGCAGTACTTCACAGAATCAATTCTATAGTAGACGACCTTATCTGAGCTCCATACCAGAGCCACAGAACTCCAACCTTGCTGATGAGGGACATCTCCGATACCCAAGAGTGAAGCCAATTTTGGTCTGGTGTTTCTAAGACAGACTGGCGATGATCTCGTCTCCTCCGAGCATGGCTTAGGTCTACTTGTCTGAGTGGGTGTCGAGGGAATTCTGACAGGTCCTTTCTAAAGTGTGTTCCGCTGGCTGGTCGGTGCAACTTGTTCAAGAGTAGAACGGCGATTACATGGCCCGATGTATAAGGCCTTTATACTCGAACACTCGTTCTCCCATTGCCACTGGACCCGAATTCCACAATTGCTAGTCCCATTCTCAGAGTCGGTGGATCTCAGTGACCATGAATCACCGAAGCACATTGGGTGAACTCAACTCTATCAACCACACTACATGTCGTACTATTGGAGGGGAGATTTCTGTAAATTGTATTTGGGTATCTGCCATCTTGACACGCCTCATGCCGCTTTCCCCTTTCCCGTGCCGAATGCTCAGCAGATACATATGGCCTTCGTGCCAGCATGGCCAGTGTCGCTATGACACAGTTTTTGCAGAGTCGAACGCGGTCCCGTGCCACGTAAATTTGAGTTCGGAAGGCTACTCGTTAATCTTCGCCAAAAGTCTGTCCCGTTGTTACCAACTGGGCACCGCACAAACTCCGATGCCACTTACTCATGGTCCCTGAACAAGTGGTACTCGTATTCTCCGACCTTCAGTGAGCTACCACCAAATTGAGGAATGAGGACCTTGTCGCCAGAGTTGACGCTCATGGGTATCCGCTTGCCATCCTTGTCCAGTCCGCCAGGTCCCACGGCCAGTACCTTGGCCTCGTTCAAGTCCTTGACCGAGCTCTCTGGGAGAAATATGCCTCCAGCAGTCTTTGCTTCGGCTTTGACGCGCTGGACCAGGACTCGGTCGAGGAGGGGTACGAGAGACTTGATGGATTTGATTGCTGTCGACTGGTGATACTCTGGTCAGTTTGCTTGCCGTCAAGAGTCAGGATCCAGAGACACACCATGATGCAGGGGTTGAGCTGAGTATCGATTAATCGAAAACGAGACTTTGTAGCTTCCAAGTCGAGGTCCAATTGCGTGTTTTGCTTCTTTGCACAAGCTCTCTCGTCCCAGAAATTTCCAGAAGTCCATCGCGACCTCCCGAGCTCGGGCCACGTTGACCACTACCTCGGTACACATCTGCATCTTGTCGATTTCGTCGCCGGCGCGCTGTCGTCATGTCATGATCTTGACGCAAGAACCGTTGGGTAGTAACATCCCACTGAGGCTGCTTGCGTCGACTACAGCACCATCACATCCCGCGACAACAATACTCAACAAGAAGCTTCAGGCCAACTCCCCACGAACCCTCCACCTCTCACCCGATGGCACCTTTATCCTCGCCCATAGCGAAGACCTCGCCCTTCGCAGCTACTTGATTCCAACGGACCTGCTCTCATCCACCGCGACACTTTCCCTGGATTCATACTCTGCCCTCAGCGACCTCCAATCGTACACTCAAGCCATTCCGCCCTACTTCAACCTTGCCGATCCAACAACCACTCACGTCCTCCTTTCCCGGCCCGATCTACCCCTTCGCCTCACAAATGCTCTCGATCTGAATCACACGCATGCCAGCTATCCTCTCGTACACGTTCCCACCGAAACGTACATCGCTCCCCACAGCCTGACGTTCTCTTCAGACGGGAGCAGATTCATTGCTGGAACAAAGGGGAGGATCAGCATCTTCGATATCTTGAGAGATGGACAGGGACCGTTGTTTAGTCATGTAACAGCTGGAAGCAAAGTGAGGAGCGTTGCGGGAACGGGCTTGAACGGCTATGTCTCTGCGCTGAGAGTCTGTGCGGAGAATGGTATGCTCTCTGCAGGTTCGACTGGAGGCCAAGTGGCGCTGTACGATGGTGAGGGGAACGGCAGAGAGGTGATGAGCTTCACTGCCGTGACCAAGGACGGGAGGAAGGGAGGCGGAGTTTCGCAGGTCATGTGGGCGGGGATGGGCAGATACGTGCTCGTTGGACAGAGACAGAGCGATGGTGTGTCAGTGTGGGATGTACGGATGGGTAAACAATTGTGCTGGCTCGAAGGAAGGAAAGCAGATTTGACGATGAGGATGACGTTCGATCTGGTTGGTGGAGCAAATGGAGTGGATCTGTGGTCTGGCGGCTCTGACGGAGTCGTAAGAGTCTGGAAGGACGTGTTGAACCAGGCGGACTCCGTAGTCCATTCAGAGGAGTGGCGGGTAGGTGATGATGCAATCGCCAGCTGCATTCTGCATCCTTGCGGCAACGTACTAATCACTTCTGAGGGTTGTCGGAAGGACTCCGAAGAAGACTGGCAGGCCGGCCATCTTGCTCAGCATAAAGTCGGGATTAACATGTGGGAGAAAAGAAATTAAACGCCGAGAGTCATGGTCGAGATGGAGCAGGGCATCCGTTGCGACCAAGAACGGATCGGCCGCTCGCTCGAACCACATGCAACACTCGTAAGTACTTTCAGGTGAGTGACTTGTTTCAGCTTCAACTTCCGCTGAATCGAAGGTAGCATGGGAACAAACGCTGATCTAGGTCAATCACAGAACGCGTGGGTGATTCAAGATGTTGCTGCATGCCGTTTCTGCCGCCTCAACAGTAATCAGCTGTTGTACTTTTGAATGCAGGCAATCTCAGCATGCCATTGCTTGCCGTCATGCCCAGACAGCGTGCCAAATCACGTGATAGGATGCTTCCGTCGATCACGAGGCGAGATCTCGTGGTTTTTCGCATGTGTCGCAGATGCACGCTCTCTATCGATTGCTTCAACCTAAGCCGCGGGCCATTTGTCATTCGGTTGCGGGCTGAGGTCATGAGCGTGGTAATGTGTCCATGTTTCTATTTCCGCCGGCCGGTGATGTCTTCCGATAGAAACATACTGCGACATGCTTAGCACGCTCACAACCGGCGTTTCTCACGATACTTATTGGCTTAGCACAAGGTTATATCCCGGCTCGGCTTCCGACGAGAAATCTGCGGCCAACGGCCTGTCAATGAACTACAACAACCCATGTAGCTCTGCCGCGGCGACATTTCAGTGGTCTGAATAATTGCGCTTCGTGCCCTGTTTTCACAGAGGTTCCTCAAAAGGGCTGGTGCTACGTCAGATCTTTTGCTTAGTGGCTCCAGAGTATCCAGTATGGGTGGACGACGTCGACGTGCGTCAGAAGGCTCCTTTACATCAATAGACTGTGCTGCATGTCATCGCTACTGTTCTGGCAAGCGGAAGGACCGCGCCGACCGTAAGCTTGCACGTTTGCCGTCACAAAATCGCCCACTTCCACTCATAAGGGGCGATCCTAGGTGTATCTGTCTATCATCAGTGCAGTGCTTCCCGGTGTCGCTTCGGCGGCATCATTGAGATCGAGAGAGCTTTACACAGCGACTTGTACTGCTGGTCCGGCCACAGTCGGCGCGATCAACGCCGCTTTCAGGGAGCCACTGCCTGCCTGCCACTGGTTTATCTACAGGTCTGCTCCTAATCACAAAATACTGGCCGCAGTGCTGATCGTCCTAGGGACCCAAGTGTCTCGCCCATGGGTACAGTGAATGCGACATAGCTGGTTTACAGCTGTCCCTGTAAACTGAAGACGCCATCGTACGGCAAGTTGGCTCTACCCAGACCAGAAGCTGGTGGTGATAGTGCCCTTGCCACCATGAGCAACCTCGTCTCCGACCTCAAAGGTTCTGCACATATTGGGTCCCACAGTAAACCTTCCTCTGGCCCTGTTCATCATATCCAGCTGATGTGGTGAAGGAACGTCCAAAATGCGAGGCCCTTCTCGATACTTGACGTCAGTGACATCGGGGCAACCTGCACAGCAATTGTGGGCAAGAAGAAGGCCGAGGGCAATGCGTTCCAGATCCCCTTTTCCCGCGGCACTGGACAATATCCAAACGACAGAGTCGGCTACAATACGATCCAGCTGGACAAATGGAGTCATGCCGGCGCCTCAATCAGCGTGTCTCCTCCGAGTCCCGGCGATAAGCATAAACACAGTCGACCTGTCCACTATGGCCAATCAGACCGTGGAGATCTCCCGGCGATTGACAGCCGCCCAGGTGCAAGACAGCCAGCGCCGTATCTCAGTCGGCAATTCCGCCCATACCTCACAGACTACATGCAAACGCGGGGTGCTCCTCGACGGCAAGGCCATTTGGAATTCATCGACTACCACGAGCGGCAGCCCAGGCTGGGCACCTTTTGGCACGACGCTGCAGCAATTTCTGTTCGCAGTCAATCAGAGTACCACTGACCCCAGCGAGGGGCCAATCTTCACCTTCAGAATCAGCGCAGGCAGCGGCAACAGAAACTGCGATTGTTATTGGAGGATCTCAAACCGCCGCTTGTTTATCTGATTGGGGTTTCGCGGGCTGTTGTTTCAGTATGGTATATAATTCTTTAGCACTCGTTCGAGAGTCTTGTGGCTGGCCAACTCGTACGTAATCTACATAGCAAAATATAAGTTTTGACTCGAGGAATGCGCTGGGTCGAACCAGTCCTGGTTTTGGAGCGCATGGTCCGGGACATCAGATTTCCGGTCGATCAGGGAGAAGTGAAGCATGATAATTAAAACGTACACAAATCTCTGTCTACATGTCGATGTAGTGTACAAGGCTGCGTTCACGAGAAGGAACTAAGATGTTGTTGAGCTATCGTCCGTAGGCGTCGATGCTGCACCATTAGTGCTAGGTGAAGTATCTCCGTTGATGCTATTAGACGAAGCGTCTCCAATGCCGTCGTTTGTCTGGGACGTCGTGGCAAATGAGGGTATTTGGTCCACGGTCGAAGACATCGGATAATATTCTGGTACCACGCCGCCGATTATGACGAAGCGCAGCATCTTGTCCCTCATGAAGAACAAGTCGCCCAAGCTGTCCTTGACGAGGAAGGCCTCGAAATTGATGCTACCGTCGTAGGCGCAGGCGATTCGGAAGAAGTAGTTGTCGAGTATGCCTGTGGCGACCAGGGCCGTCCCACTGTCAACCGTGGGAGGCATCAGTGTGACTATGCGAGCGCCGATCAGGATCTTGCCCCACTTGCCAAGACGGAAGCGGGAAGCACTATAAGTGGACACCAGATCCGGGGAGTTCAGGAAATATCGCGCTTGGAAATCAGCCGTGATGATGCCATCTTCGTAGACAAATGGGCTGCTGGCACTGGCGGCGCTGTACTTGGTCGAAAGGTAAATGCTACCGTCGTCGCCGGGCAGGAGCTGGAAGGTCTTGGAGGCATCCGTGATGGTCACGTTGAGGACTAGGTCTGTGAGGATGTTGGGCTAGACCGTCTCGAGAGAGCGATTGGCGCTGCTAGTAAGGGTGCTTTTGGAAATGGAGGTATATGTGCTTGACGAGCCCTTCTTGTCCTTGGTCGTGGTCACAATGACAGCGATGTTGAGATCGGAAATGGTTGTGGTTACAAGAAAAGCAGAGGTGACGCTTGAAGCGGATGTCAAAATAGTGACAAATGTGGTCGTCTGGGCTTTGCCATGTGTCGCCCTCTTCACCTTTCGCTGTGAGCCTTCCATGCCGACAAGTAACGCAGAGAATGACAATGCGTCGGCGTTTCCAGGGTTCGGATTTTGGGGACTCTGGAGGAAGCATGCAGAATTGTTGCCATGGTATCCACTGTAAGCATATGAGACACCTACGCGTTGATCCTGCCCATCGCATGCGTTCAAGCACTCTTCCAGGTTCTTCATGCCGTCTTTCTGTTCAATATCGTTATCATCGTAGGTAGTGGCGCAGCATATTCTGTACAGGGCCAAGCGCCAGAGCCTTGTAGACCGATTTGGATATGTTGACGGCAGAGTCCATCTTCTACTTATAGACCGAGCTGTTCAGTAGATCTTGTACTTAGGTTAGCTAGACAGTGTCCTGTAGGTCCCGTTGTATTCGTATGATATACCCTTACGGGCAGGGTCAGAATCGCAATAATCTAGACACTTTTTGAGAACGCTGTAGCCTGAAAGGGTATAGTAGTCGGGCTTCCGGAACCACTGTCGCCGCTATCTGAACGAGTCGCCGCTATCTGAGCGAGTCTCGGCTATCTGAACGACCTCTAGTGTCGCGGGTAGACCCATCATCACTGGTGCCTCCGTCACCTCCTCCCATCAAGAATCCGTCAGGTGCAAGAGGCGCTTGCATCGGTCGTCGTGACTGCGGGCCCCGAACCACCATCGGGATTCGCAGTCGTATCAGACGTCGTTGTGCCGTTTGCTATCGTGGCTGTATCGCCACCAAAGCCATCTGTAGGCGTATCTCCATCAGTTTCAGGCGTGTGAATCAGCTGAGAGATAGCGAGAACATAGAAGACAAGGCATAATGCGCATGTCCCTGAGAAGATTAGTCGCTAATACTGAAGAGTATTGGAACGAATGGTCAAACGAAATGAAGACCTACAGTGTAACAATGACCAAGTTGCTAGAAGGTGGAGGTGCAGTCAAGACATATGTCTGCATGATGGATCATTGAGCTTGGCTCGTGTGTATCCTAGTCACCAGTGAGCCACCAGCACAGGAGATGGAGAGGTTGACGAGCTTAACAACAGTCGTCGCTGAAATAGCGACAGTGAGATCATCGTGGAGATGACTCGGGAAGAGTGCACTCCGTCCGATCTCCCCATGGTAGGGAACCACAGAGAAAAGTCGATGCTATTCTTCGGTGACCATTTCTAACCTGCATGCCATTATTTGCAATTCGTTGTCACCAAGTTCCATTGCCGATTAGTCAGATGCCCTTCTTCGCATCTCTGCGAACGATGATCGGCAAACCATGTCAAGGCGAGCGACCAAGGCTTATCCATACCATGGATGACCAGCCGAGCGTCTCCTTTCGATTTCAGTCCGCTGCATAGTCTCAAGGAAATTGGCGAACCGGCTGCATCCAGGGTGCTTCCATTAATACGACAACGATTTCCAACAGAAGGTTTTGACCGCAATCATGTCCCTACATCCATGTGCGCAGTAAAACTTCCAGAGCGCCTCTCCGACAAGTCGATGTACTAATTTGATGTTTGGGAAAGCATAACCTCTACGGGCTGAAGTCTGGGCGAGCCCGCCTCCCCAGGGTCCTGTCGGGGAACGCCAGGAGCCGTCGGCACCAACGCTGACGATAACCCCCTGCTGGGACTGAAGAACGGACAGACCAGCATCAGTTGCAACGTCGGCTATTCGGCTCTCACTTTCAGCTACAACTGTTTAATGATGTACTTGAATTTGGGAGATGGTGCTGCACTCTCTGGCAAGAGCGACGCCTCCACGGAAGGATCAACTGAACGCCATGCTGGACGATGCTACCTTCATTCCTCTCCAGTGTCTCACAGACCAACTTCGATGTGACTTGCCAATACCTGACGGACAAGGTCCTGACGAACTTTACGCAATGGTGCGTCGCCCCTACAGCGCCACACTACCTCACAATGGCACGAAACACAACTGCGTCCGTCTTCGTATTGAAAGTGGTGCCACTCACTTCGACAGGACAGTGGTAATATGGCGCACACACTGCCAATAGCGACCTCGTGATCGACCCCAATTTCGACACGGGGCTCTCGTGACAACGTGGAGTCAGACTGTACAAGGACGCAGTGGCGACATCCCTTTCGATATGCGAAATCTCGTCTTGTCGTCCAGTAGCTCTTTTTCCCCATTCGCAGGGTTTGTTTAAGTAGATCGTTCCTCCAAACTTTCCATTGACCGACGAACAGTACGCTGAGGACTAACTCAAACACGAACTTCATGAATGGCTATGCCTGAGAATCCCTATCTCAGCCTTTTGTGACCACCTTTATTGGGGAGAAGCATTTATTGCAATACGAGGCTTATCTAAATTATCCAACCGGTTCGCCTAAAGGCATCCGCTGTGATGTGGAAGTGTAGGTGGGCGATGTCTAGACAGTCAGCTATGACAGGTATGGCGGTTCAAGTTGGCCGGTGGTCACATTCAGTAGAACCTCAATCGCTGCCTTTAACGGCACTGGAAAGCTGACGAGGACCGCACACTGTCCCGGCAAGGGCAGTGGACCGTGGCCGAATATTCATACTGCTTATAAGAATGTGCGACTTGTATTAGCCCACCACAGATCTACTCAACGACGTCTCACCGGCCGCGCAAGCGGCCTGCCCCTACGTCAAAGCCAAAAGCTTGATAGTAACATCAGCTTATCGGCCATTCTGCTCAGACTTTTTGGAATGTTACTCCGCGCAAAGCACAATAAGATCGATTACTAGCTTCCAATCCACAGCGACATGGACCTTCAAAACGGCTCTGGTAACAACTACTGTTAGATATCGAAGGAGCAAGTGTGATGTTCCGCCAGTGCCATGCGATCATGACCATAGTCTTCCGCCTGCTGACAAGCAAGATCTCGACGAAGATCACCCAAAGATGTCGGAATTCCTCCCGCGCCTGCAAAAGTTGTTGCAACACATCTGGTCAGGACACCAACACCGATTGCGAAGTCAGTTGCCAGAGGCGTGTGAAGCACTCCTGCGCCTCTCGCGACCATTCCGGAGTTCGATCTCATTTATGTATGCACTTCCTTTGTACCTTCACCTACAGGGACAGTGACAGTGACCGTCACAACAACCTCCACGACAACGTTCGATCCTGTCACTTCGAAAACACAACCAGTCACTTCCACCACCACCATTTCCGTTGCATCTAGCGCGCCGTCAGGCAGTATTGGTAATCTCCGCGCCGACCATATCATCGACCCCAATTCACCCTACGTAAAGTCTAATGGCGCGCACCACATAACAGACAACTTCAATAGGTAGTCTAGCAGTGAGACTGTGCTCGTCACGACTCCCGGTCGACTCTAGTCCATGATCTACAATCGATACTACTACTACAGCGTTCCAGCAGGAGGCTCTCTGATTTATCGGCCGCTGAGTATGAGGAAAGCATCTGTGCCGAGAGATCCATCGACCGAGGGCCAACTGGACGAAGCATTAGTGATCTCATAACGTTGCAGCATACATTGGCACTACCTCAGGATAGGCCGACTTGCTCAAGCTCACAGTGGTCGCCCTTTGTCGGCTCTACGGTGTCGATACCAGAGATCGACAGCAATTGCACCATCGCCACAGCTCTGAGCACCTTCGTCGTTCAAGCCATGCTACTCCGAGTTCTTCAGCTCCAGCGCACAGTGCTGCAGCCTAATTCAATCAGACCGATTGATGCTTTGAGAACGAGATCGTGTCCTTCGAGGTTTACTGCAGCGACAGAGCAGCGCGATGAAAGCACCCAATATGGACGCTGCGATTACGCCGACGCCGACGCCAACGCCTCCAGTGGCAGCATGGGATGTCTAGCTTCGCGGATTGGTCTTCTGCTACCGTATGCAGGCCGTTCCCAGCAAGTTCGCCTGCGTGGCTATGGGTTCTCGCCATGATCTTGTGGACTTTGTAGTGTCGGACTTCCTGTCCTGCATCCTGGCAAGTTGCCCAATCTCATTGCCAGGGTCCATCACTAAACATCTAGTCCAGGTAAAGAAATGATTTTCATTGTCAACAGCAACAACGTTTCTGGTGCCACCACCCACGGAGCAATCATTCTCGAGTTCACTTGGACGCAGCTCTGCACAGAAGTGAATCATAGTGAGATCACTAGTGACGTTGGAGGCGAGAATGACCCAACACCGCACGTCCGTCGCTCTATTCCAGTTGAATTGCAGTATACGGTATCAGTACGAAGCTGGCCGCCGTCGTCATTGGTCAGCTTGACAGAAAAGGCGTCCGTCAGGGAGTCGAGATGGTGGGCGGGCTTTGGGTCTGGTGCTACTACACGCGGCGACCACCTTGGTGATATTCCTCTTTGGAGTGCAACAACGACCAGCAACGTGCCTGTCGAGGTTCAGTGGACCGGGTACCACGTTCTAGACGAGACTCCCGTCGTGTAATAACTCAGGCCATCCGGCCTCAATGCCATACTCGTGGATGACACCGGCCCGGTTGCAATTTTCGTGAAGGATTTGCATGCTGCCATTAGGACCTGACATCTGATATGAAAGGAATACACAATTACGCTACACCGCCGTCTTTGGCTCGTGATTGACCTCCGAATATATTACCCCTAGGAACATGATCTGGAGCTTCATCGCAGAGCTTGTTCCCAGTCTCAAGTATTGATTGTCCTTTCCTCGTTGACCCGGCGTGCCATGTGCTGATATCCAAGTCCGGGTTTCATGATCATTGAATATGCGCCTCAGGCCTAGGACATTCTCAAGGACTGGGCCAAGCGCCCACATGATCGAGATATCAAACCTTCCCGATTGTGCTCGATGGAAGACAAGATATTCGCCTGGCACCGATAGGCCATTGATCATCGCAATTCATGGCTCCCTCAGTTTGTTGGTCTTACCAGAGAGGAATCATGGCGGTGCTATGATGATTGGCCGAAGTGTGAGCTCCTCCGCATTCTGTCACTCGTCTCGACCGGCCTACGCCGTGTGCGACTCAGCATTTTAAACCAAGCTCTTGAGCCACACATTGTCCAAACACGAGCGGCCATGTGAGTGATACCTGTCAGCATCCGACCGTCTGCACAAACGACCTGCGATAGCCTCCCAATCACGTCATCACGCGCTCGAAAGACTAGCTACATGCCATAGCGCGACGAGGTCCTTGCTATGGCCAGAAAGGCACGTCAGAAGATAAGCTATGGTAAGCAACTTCGCTCTCAGCCCGTATATGTCAATTGATTGCTTGCGACAGTGCTGCCACTGGCGAAATCCGCTGGAGGCCATCGACTAGGTGTCAATGGCCTTGCAGCTGACCCGATCAATGCGATCTTGTATGTCGCCAGCACCAAGACAAAGCGAGACGTTTCCGAGGTTAACACCATATAGATACTCCGGAGGACGCGACGGTGTGATCTGCGCTTGGGATACACATCTTAACTTCCAGGATCCGCAGAGTCCGCCGCCTGACAGCTTGAAGACGCCAGATCCTTCCGAAACCACTTTCCGTCAACAGGTCCAAGCCCACACGAATTGGATCAATGACATTGCGCTTGTGCAGTCCAGCTCATCGCTTGTATCCGCATCTTCGGACATTTCCGTCAAGGTCTGGCGTCCTGCAGCGCAGGATCCAATCCCGCCTCAAACCGTGGGACTGCACTCGGACTATGTCAAAGTCCTTGCTGTCCCAGATGTTCACGAGAGCTGGGTCGCAAGTGGGGGTCTTGATCGCCGTATATGCCTGTGGGACCTGAGTGGATCTGGACAAAAGCTGAGCATTGATGTCGCCGAGGACGAGGGAGGCATGGGTAACAAGGATAAAGGCAGCGTATATGCGCTCGATGTCACACCGAACATCCTCGCCAGTGGTGGGCCTGAAAGTGTTGTAAGAGTTTGGGATCCAAAGAGTGGGAAACGAATAACCAAGTTCGTCGGACACACGGACAACATCAGAGACATACTCATCAGCAAAGATGGAGAAACCATCATGACTGCGAGTAGTGATCAGACGGTGAAGGTCTGGAGTGTCACGGCTGGCCGCTGCATGCACACCCTCACGATGCACGATGCCAGCGTTTGGTCATTGTGGTCCGACAATCCGAACTTATCAGTCTTTTACTCATCAGACAAGAGCGGTCTCATCGCCAAGACAGACACGCGAGGATGCGCGGACATGGACGAAGGTCTCAGCGTAGCAGTAGCGCAAGAGCATGAAGGTGTCCACAAATTGGTCTCAGCGGGCGACTATATCTGGACTGCTACAAGTCGACCGAGCATCAACAGATGGAACGATGTTGATACTACCAATGCTGAAGCGGATTTTCCTGAGAGCTATCGGTCGCATCGATTCAGCGTCTCAACCGCACGTTCGAAAACGACTTCAAGCACATTCCAGAATCAAATCACGAGCCCGCCTCGACAGAATAAGAGGCAAATACCTCTGAAGCATGTACTGCGCCTCAGCAACACCGCCTTTTTCCCCACACACGCCCTCAATGACACTGATACACCAGCCGACCGCGCTCCACGGAGAGGCACTGTGCAAATTCTTGACATTGAGCCACATGTGGCACAGCCCGTCCATGCAGCTCCGGAAAGCGCAATCGAGGGCCAGAATGGTCTAATCAAGCATGTCATGCTGAGCGACCGGCGGCATGTATTGACTCTGGACACAGCAGGGGAAGTCATTATGTGGGATCTTCTCAAGGTAAGAGTAATGTGGCTTTGGCCAGGATTCGTTAACACATACAAGTGCATGCCCATCAAATCGTTTGGAAAGCGTCATCTAGAGGACGTGCAACCCGAAGTTAGCACGATGGAGAGCGTCCCGAATTGGTGCTCAATAGACACACGAACCGGCTCACTCGCAATCACATTAGAGGAGAATACGTGTTTCGACGCCGAGCTTTACGCCGACGAGATGGAGGAGTACAAGGATATAGAATTCAAGGATGATCAAAGGAGTAAGTAATGTATTCCCTGTAGCGACCTGATATCCGCTAATATGTATCAGTCAATCTCGGCAAGTGGGTGCTTAGATACTTGTTTGATAGTATCATCGCAGAAGAGATGAAACGAGATGCAGAGCACAGGGAACATGCCTTGGCAGCCCATCAAGCTCAGCGCATGGAGCGATCCAATGTGTCACTTGGAATACAGATTCCACCCATACAAACAGAATTTGGGCGAAGCGATGCGGCTTCAGACGCCACGCCCCGACCTCACGATGCAGCTCGAACTCCGACCACTCCAGGCCTTGCCATTTCATTGGCTACCCCGGGGCTCATGCACCCCAGCAATACCGTGTCAAGGGACATCGGAAGTGCAATTGCTGAAGAGCACACACTCTCGAGCCCAAACGGCGAGATTAATGGTCTCAATCCAAATCGACAATCTGGCGACTATTTCTCCGCAAACGCCTCACCCAATCCTGCAGCCTCCCCACAGCCTGCTAAAGATCCAACGACACCAGCTGCTGTACCCGCGGACGAGGGTAAGAAGTCCTCAGAAGAGCCAAAAGAGGGTGACAGCAAGGATACGTCCAGCAAGTTCGGTAAGAAGTTCCGCATGAACATGTCTTTCAGCATGAAAAAGCTTGGACGCACGTCCA
Organism: Elsinoe perseae; assembly: GCA_029448695.1. NCBI lineage: Eukaryota > Fungi > Ascomycota > Dothideomycetes > Myriangiales > Elsinoaceae > Elsinoe > Elsinoe perseae. The sequence goes on from JARDAA010000111.1 coordinate 824,742, forward strand.
CTTCAGAGAAAGAGAAGCCTGCGGAGGAAGAGAAGAAGGAAGACAACGAGAGTGACTCGCGGTCCAATAAGACCAGTGATTCTCGCCAGGTAGATGAGAATTTTCTTGGCGTCATTCAAAAGATGCGTTTCGACTACAAAGATGGACTCGCTCAGAAGGCCCAAGCACAATTCGCGCAGGACGCTGCAGGTGGTGCTCTGGGAGACGCAAAGAACGTCGAACTAGACTCTTTGATGACGCCCAGTCTGCCGAGCGAGACTCCTGTTTTGAAGCCGCCGCAGAATACGACTATCTTGATACAGGAAGATAGACCTGAAGCTGGCGGCGTTGCAGATCTCTTTGAGGGAACAGTTGGAGGTCTCGTTGATCATGTCGACACGATCGAAATGGTAGCACCGATGTGGCTGGGAGAAGTGTTGTTGAGGAACCAAATTCCTATCAAAGATGTTGTCAAGATCAGCTTCGTGCTGGATCCCTGGAAAGCAGAACTCCCCATTATAGCCTTGGACGGGTGAGTGACCATGCTATGAAGTACATGAGCACCTCCTGATACGCACAGCAACAATCGCTTGAACGCTAACCGGATGCTCCGAGCAAGGAAGATATTGGCATATGTCGCTGAGCGCATCGAGCCGGCACCCACTGATGGGGTGTATCTCGACAACGACGGACAAGTCGTCCAGCCCGAGGAGTATCTCGAACTATGGTGCAACAATCAGCAAGTACCGCCAAAGATGACGCTGGCGACCATACGAGCGCACATCTGGCGTGGTGGTGGAGACGTCAGTCTTTACTACAAAGCGAATGGGCGGAGGAAGATCGGGCCTGCTCATCTCACAGTCGCTACTGCGGCCGCCGAAGAGGTCACGAGGGAGGAAGAGGAAGCAGGTCCGTGAAGAAGTCCTTGATACAAGATTGGCCGTTTTGACTAAAGCATGAAATGATGATCTCAAGTATGCATCTGCTTATACGAGTACTTGGAGTGCAGGGGAAGATACCAGATGAAGCGCTGATGTAGTTTAGTATTCTCGAATCTAAATTTCCTCCAGCAAATAGGATGCGCGACTTGGACAGCGGTGTCAGTGTGATCACTTACTACATCTGGACCTCAGAGCGGTCTTACTTGACCACCAGACCGCCTTCAAGCGACGATTTCACGCGGGAACCAACTCACATGCTAGCCGCCAGCGCACCAATTACCAGACTTGACCCACCCGTCACCCATGTGCTCAGGAATCACATTTGCAAGAGGCTGTAAAATTCACATCTGGCGTCCCTCCGAACTCCCTTCGAATTCTACCAACATTTTTGCACCCGCAAGAGATACACCGCCACAGTGCCATATTATCGGACCGACCAAATGCCAACATGGCCAGCGTGGCCTTCACTGACCGCGAAATCGCCGTCATGGTCGCAGTCTACGCGATAGTCAACCCTCCCGCCCTCTCGGTGAGTTTCTCTCACATGGAGCAGGACGGCAAACCGCCTCAAATACCTCTGACAGGTCTGGTAGGCAGAGCAGTGGAAGTCTGTCGCAGCCACTGCGGACATCACGAATGGTGATGTGAGACGTAACGCCAAGTTCGCTTTCATCACCGCCATGAAGAAAAATTGGTGTCAATGGCGATGAAGTCAGGGGTAGTTAGGGGGGCCTACCAAGGCCAAGGGACCTGCTTGCGAAGGAAGGAAGAGGAAGACTGGAAGGAATATCTCGCGGATGTACTGATGTGACACTGACATGACCAGACGAGGACGAAGTTATCAAAGAGGAGGTCGATGATGCCGATGCCGTTGCGGGACAGGCGATAGCTGATGTCGACAAGCACAAGACCAAGAAGGGCAACGGTCGTGCTAAGAAGACGAAGAAGGAAGAATGCTTTGGAAGCAGGCCCGGCGTATGGGGCAGGCAGTCCGGGAATGAGATGACAGAGTGTTTACGTTCGCTATGTCCCCAACCGGACTTTCTAGTGGATCTTGCTTTCAAATCGCCGCAGGACGATCCCTGGATTCTTACTCTCAGTATCGTGTTTCGTATCTCGTGCATTCGACCCCAAACGCCGCGCTAAAAGCATGTCCATCTTATGGTTTCGTGCCACCCTACTTCACCCCAAGGTCTTCAACTTTGCCTTCTTCTTCACGCCGCCAGTCTTGCTCCCGCCTTTCTGAAAATCTCTCCAGCTGTCGATCCTCCCATCCCTTGTCTTCTCCCAATTGTTCTCAAACTCTCTTTTCCTCTTCCGTTGTTCCAGCTCTTCCTCCTCCTGTCGCTTTGCTCGCCCTTCTTCCTGCATTTGTGCCTTCATCTGCCTCTGCCGTCTCTTCTCTTCGTCCATGAGCACCCACACCGTCTTCTCCCTCCACGCCTTAATGAAGTCGTCATCAGGGTCTTTGACCTCTTCATCGTCCACTGTCAACTTCCGTTCTCTGATGAGAAGCATCCTTGCGTCGGAGATGCTCACATCCAGGCGCTCTCTTTGCCCCTCGTCCAACAATTGCTGCTGTGCCTTCGCTAGGCGATCGAAAGCGTCTGGCGCTTTGGGGTTCGATGTCTTGTCGGGATGTATGAGAAGAGACTTTGCGCGATACACCTTCTTGATTTGAGAATCTGGGATGCCTGGTTGTAGATCCAATACCGCATATCCATTGAGACGGAACTCCTGCAAAATGCGATCGATCTCGGCATCCTTGTCGAATTCCTTGCCGTCTTTCTCGAGCATCGCCAAAAGCTGCGTTTCCGTCTTGGAGTCAGGTGCCGCCGACGGCAGCGTCTCGGGCGTAGGCATTGCTAATGAGTTGATAGAGCGCGGCAGGAGGATTACAGCCGCGAGGATAGTTGATTGGTTGTGCCTTTGACTGGTCGACGTCAATAATGAGCTTTAATGAGCCGCAACGACGTCGGACTTCCTGCCCAGCCAATCAAGCGTGATCCACGCACATCACCGTCGACAACGCTGACCTTGTGAAGTCACTGTCGTATCGGAGTCTATTTGTATCTTTCCTGAATAATGACTTGGATGGTGATGAATATTCAGCGCATCACGTCTCAAAGTGCTTGATATTGATGATCGAACAGCAGATCATGTCCGCTATTGTGTTGATCTCCGGAGCACGCCACCTTACACATCCCGATTTCGGATATGAGGGTACAGCCATTCAGTTCAAGTTGCAGAGCATCCCAGATCGCTGTACCGAGAACATACACGGAGCCTCGTCAGGTGCGACCCGGAGATCTCGACACCGTATCACTATTGAGGACGGCGTTTGCTGCAAAGGAGGATGTACCTTCCTAATCGGCAACCCAATGCGTATTCAAAGACATCCTCATCAGTCCACGATGACTGCGATACCTGGGCAATGTATGTCTCGAATTCAAATGTGATCATCAATACCTATACGAATTCGCCCGAGATTGGGTTGGTGTCACGAGCTTGCATGCTCCCCACAGGCAGGAGCTAACCTCTCCACAACGAGTTCGCTTTTGTAGATAGATGTCCAACGCTTCTAGCGAGGTCTCATCGGCTCAAAAGCCCTGTTGACTTTCAATGCACCGCTCTCCATACCTTTCACTTGCCATAGAAGGATAATGCAAGTCTTCCAATGGAAATTCGCCAGCCCACTTCTGCTCCATTGAAAACCGTCTTTCTACCTAGCGCAGACCGGACCGCGGTATTGTAAGGCGGCTTGTGCACGATCCTTGCAGCGCATACACCAGTGTCGCAGCCGTTGTAAGCGCCAATGCCGCTTCGATGAGGCGAAGTGAGTGGCGTGACATTAGGCGGAAATTATCCGATGGGGTTCTGCAAGCTGCAAGCAGAACGGCTCCGGCACATGCGGGTGAGATCAAATTTCCGTGGGACGATCCGAGTGTTCTGGTCTCAAATGCCAAGATTATAATATTTGTGTCTCAACGCACACATTGCATGCATTCTGCTTGGTGAGGAAGTTGTACGTTGGGTCTAGCATCCATCTGATCTAGCATTCGCTTGACACGTCAGCTTCTCATCATCTGAAGGCGAGAATTCACTGCTTGTGTAGTCAACACCAGTCTGATTCATCTGAATTCCAATCACTGAAACGCTAACCACAAGGCTTCGACGGACTCGCTGTATACTCCGAGATCTCCATTCTAATCTCTCAAGCTTCTTTCTGCGGTTTTCGACTCACCAACGACGCTCTAGCTGGTCGTATGTAGGAAGACCACCATGACCAGCGACACCAACGTGAATGAGCAGGCCGACCTGAGCGTCAAGACCAGCATGGACTAGAAGACCGAAGGTAGAATTCGTCACGAACCTCTCAATTGGGAATATTTTTGGAGGCCAGGCTGCGCAGTGTCGTGATCCAGACTTTCCCGATCAGGACCACACTCATCACGGCAACAGAGGGGGTCATCGCTGCCCATCCTGTGGATTATCCTACCAACTGAAGGTCCATGACTCCTGAAGAGCTTGTCTCGAAGTTTTCTGGGCAGAACGAGCCCCACTGGAGAGTAGCTCAGAAGTAGGCTTTTGGGTAGTGACATTCGAAATGAAGAGAAAGTACTCTCTAGCCGTGACGGCAAGGTCCATCCGAGAGCATTGCTACCTTCCTTCCACTCCAAGCCCTGCAAATCTTTCCAAACAGACGTAGTTCCGGGGGAAAAACCAATGCGGATGTCGATTTCAAGGATGGCGATTCGTGACTTGACGTGACCCAACGATAAGAGTCGCACTTACTTGTGAAGAGATGAGGTCACGTAAGCGGTGTTGCAATAGCGCACTCATGAACAGGACACCGATACTTCGATCACTTTGCTTGTCACCATGCATAGTCTTTCCATTGCCCAGGACTCAGTCTTCACATTTGGCGAACGGGCAAACAAACTCCATCCAGCAAGCCGAAGGGAGTGCTGAGGAACCCGACCAGGCCGGATCATTGACAAATACTTATTTTCTGTGATGCACCAGTAGGATCAGGTGAGCAAAGCGATGCATGATAGGGGCCCACACTGTAATGACACCAGCGCACGCTCTTACTTACATTGTCGTGACTGGGCAGTCACGATGTCCCGACTGGGAAGAAGCCTCATCAGGCTACACCCTCATAGCGTCGAGCACATTGCGCTTGAGGACACTATAATGCAACGCCGTTGCGAGCCGGCGACCCCGAGACATACGCCATGATCCTATGTGCTTGAAAGCTGGCAGATGCGGTCAAGAGATGTCGCCAGGTGATGGGGGCTGGGTCACTCGTGGACCGTATGCCCATTGAATTCAGTATTGGTTCCACAGTGTCGGTGTGACGGCGATGGTCGAGACCTTTCCTTCAGTGTGTGGAAATGCCATTAAATACGCGGCTAAAGTGAGATCCACTCGAATCTTCTCCTTGGCATTCTGGGGTTGGCTCGAGCAGAGCGGATGCTGCCGATAGACCTCATCGACCAAGATTTGTCGGCGTTACTAGCGGTCAGAGTCGTAATGCCACGGACCGGGAAGTCTATGTCCCATCCACGGCCTTCCATCAAAATGCTCGTGTTCAATCTTTCCATCTCTCTCGGCTCGTTTTGGCGCCTTCGTTAAATACACGACCTATAGAGAGAAAGGAGCAAACACAGGATCTGACAGCTAATGCAGTCTTGGCTGACTGCTCTGACCAGCAACAGGCCCTGCGTGACCCGCAGACTGCCTCAACATCTAGATGAACGACATCTCCAGCGGCTGACTATCACAAGAACAGTCAAGCATTTAGCTCCTGCCGTGTGGGGTAAGTGCTCTAAGACTCACACATGCCATGATAGTGAGGGGCTCTGCAAGCGCCAGGTCCTGCTGACGGTCACGGACCATCAAAGTACAGACCCGCACTCAAGCCAGGAGCACAGCTAATGATAGCACTATTGATCGATTGGAAGTGGCAATCAACATACAAACCAGTCGATGTCAAAGTAGTTGGGGTTGCATGGACTTGCCCCCAGACGTCGAAGTCGTGCAGAGGCTGTTGCCATCGCATGGTCACGCCGCTGCACGCCCCTGCCTCGAGAACGAGCATGCCAGCATCCTGCCTGCCAATTTGCCTCAAATTACCTGCATTACAGGCAGGCGGTGTGCTGCGACGCGCCGCAAGTCGCTTGCTGCTTCCACATCTGGCCTCTGGTCCTTCGGTCACAGTCTAAGAGCATAACCTTGCGCTAAACCTCCTCACAGGATGGTGGCAGGCACGGCGCTAAATTTCCGTGGCAATCTGAACGGTGCTTGGCATCAGAGCCTCGGGGCCGTGCTTTTACCATAGCGCTATCCGGCAGCAATTTCTTGCACCTCACTATCAGCTCAAACACAAGCATGGGTGACAAGCGATGGCTGATTCTAGACACTCCATTACAAGCCTCGCAATGATGGAGGTGTCTGTAGCATGGTTCACGATTGGTCAACGCAGTACACGATTCAGGGTGGCCGGGACAGCGCACGACCCCTTTCGACAAGCTGAGTACAACTTTGCGGCCAGCCACATTCGATAAATCAAACGTTGCATACGTTAGGGCATTCTTGGTTGTTGTCGTGAGGGGCAGCTGGCGACAAAGGATGGTGAGAGGGGGCGTGTCGATCTGGAACGGCATGCAATATACGGGAGCACCACGGGCAAGAATGCCTTGATGATATCAGCGAGACGACAGCAACCTCTATAAAAAGGACCATATTGGCCCCTAAGCTCATAATCCATCCTACCTTCCTCAGATTACTCTTTGATTGCTTCCCATCTTTCAAAACACTCACGCCTTGGTCGTCACCAACCTCGACTTATCATGTCTCCTTCCAACCTTCCAAAACCATAGATTTCTCTGGATTGGCGATCAAGAAAGTTCTGTTGCTGGCTGCACTGGCGGCACGCCATGGTCTATGTGCAGGCTTTGACGAAGGTTCTAACTCCGGTCTCGTCAATCCTGAATACTACGAAGAGGTTCATTACAACCAAGGCTTGCTGGCACTCGATGGTTTCGTCTTTGGTGAACAAGGCGATACGCAATTCAGCACATACGCCAGTCGTATTCAGTGTAAAACAACCGCCGGCCAGACTACCTTCGACCAGGGAGAGAAGTGCGCCATATCAGCTATCACAAATGGCACCGTTCTTATGGCGAACAATGTCATATCCGGCCAAGGCAGCGATCTGGCGAACTTGGTTTCTTTCAAGGTCAATCGAGAGATCGTCAACAAATACCAGGACGGTGATTCCGGACAAGGCCCTTCGTGCAGCTCCAACCCCGTTCAGAATGGCGCTTGCAACGTTCTCGACAGCAATAGGATTCCGAGGGAGTGGATCTATGATCTTCCAGCCCGTGTCATCAAGATTACCTGTAAGAAGGCCTGCAGCAACGCCGGTGGTCAGATGCAAAGCGTCCCCGGCAATGCGTTGATTGAGCAGTTGGCACGCAACTTCATCAACAACAACTGGTGGGCAGCGCGCTTTTCTCTCCGACGTGTGCAGCCTGGCTCCGACGTGGTCCTTGCACGTTGTCGTATCACTGTACCGACTTTGGGAAGATACCCTGACGACAACTGCCCGGACTGGATTCCTGGTTCTGGGGCAACGATTCAGACCGTAGAGCGTCAATACCCAGTCCCTCGATAGATCCAGATCTGATGATGGTCTGGTAAAGGATGTGCTGTCGTATATCAGCCTCATCTGTATCTCAAGATAATTCTCGGGGATGGAACGTTCCTCGTGGTTTTGCTAAACAGCCGATTCGGCCGCAGTATTGTGTTTTCAATAATCATTACAATATCTAGCTGCTTATATGAATGAAATGAGTTTGTCTGTCCGCATGCATTTATCCTTGACACGACACAAGCTCGTTCAACTACGCCTCGAGTACAACTTGTGGAGTCGTTTCATAGAGAATCTCGGTCTTGGCAAATTTCTGCCCAAGCACCTAACATCCAAGACTCCCGATTCGACAGACATTGAAGTTCCATCCCCGCGCCCGCAATTGAAATTCCGCAGCACATTTGCCACAGGAAATAAGGGTTTGTAGCAGCTAGTTGTTTTTCGACAGGGACTTGTCAGCGCTCTAGGTGCTTCATTTACACGCGTCATCTCGGAAAGGCCTGTTTCTGAAGGCTAAGTGCTCGAGGAACTGCCTGGAGAAATATAGAAAAAGCAATATCAACATGTACAGAGTAATACCTTTTAGGGCGAGAGTACCCGCTCTTAACTCTAATAACAGTGTTGATTTTCACTTCTACGTGTTTACTGTGTAGGATATTTCATATTGATCATATTACCCTAATAAATACTATCAACATTGTATTTTCGATAATGAAAAAATAAGTTCCAATCACAAAAATCACTGCCAAGGAGATTTTATCTACTTTGATCCTCACTGGATCACAGCCGACTCTGTAATCAATGACTCACTCCTCGAGCCTGACGCTAGTCATCTTCCCTCTTCTGCTTAATATCTTGAATATCGACAGTATTAAATTTGATCTCTTCCAGTCGTGATCAGTAGTCACGTTTGACCACGATATCAAAAGCACCGCGCGAAAAATGCTTCCCAATTGCCATCCTTACGGCTTGCTGCATCACACTTTCCATCCCCACTTAACGTTTCACCGTCGCAACGGCCGGCCAGAAGCCGTTTGCGAACAGCAGATTGACTGTCAAAAGGGGTGTCAGGGATGTTTTCGTAAAAGCATTATATCGATGCACCTAAGCGCTGCATTTTGAAGGTGCACACTCTCCGTATGTACCACCTGACACTGACCCTCATACTCTGACCCTTCATCTTCTCCACAATCAGCAGCAAGATGTTATCTTTGGTTCTCGCATCTCTCCTCTGTCTCTTGTCTCATCCAAATCATGTTTGCGCCGACTTTCCTCCATTCAACAATAGCGCGGATTATATGGCTGGCACATGGGGAAACTACAGTCGTCAGCACTTTCTCAGTCAGCCCGATGTTATTGCACCTGTCGCGAACATCATTGTTCAGCCGACATCTGAGGTATCACCTAGCAAGTATGTCATGTGGGCGCCAGCAGGCCAACACACTCCCGCGACTCACCCCATGATGCTCGATACTCAGACCCTTTCGCCAGTCTGGTACGGTCCCCAAATTCACCCTGAAACGCTGCATGCGAGCATACAAACCTGTAATGGAACCGACTATATCACGTTTTGGTCAGGCTTCGGTGCTGGTGGATGGAAGCAAGGGTCTTACTTCCTGGTAGGTTGATATAACCGTCACGACATGGAGCAAGGCTGACCAGAGTGATAGCTGGATCAAGGCTATGAAATCGCCTACAACGTTACTGGGCAAGGTAAAATCACATATGCTGATGCCCACGAGCTCTTTCTCACGCCCAAATGCACTGCGATCTTCACGGCCTTTCAATCGCACCAGACCGATCTAGCCTGGCAGAACATCACCAACGTCACAGGTGGTGGCTGGCTGCTCGACTCTTATTTCCAAGAGATAGACATAGCCACCAACGAAGTGATCTTCGAATGGCAGGCATCCAAGTTCATCAACGTGACAGACAGTCCGTGGCTTGCCAGCTATTACGGAGAAGGATACACCGAAGACCGGGGCTTTGATTGGTTTCACATCAACAGTATCCAGAAGGATCACCTCGGCAACTTTCTGGTGAACAGCCGTCACATGCACGCAATGTATTACATTTCTGGGGTCTCTGGGGATGTTATATGGAGCTTAGGCGGTAAGAACAACGATTTCAAGGACATGAGTGGGGGTCTTGCGACAGACTTTGAATGGCAGCATCATGCTCGCTGGGTTGATGACAGACTCGACCGTATCTCGGTATTCGACAATCACGCTACGGCGTTGCACTTGCAATCCGGCAGACCCTCTCGGGGCATGGTCATTCGGCTGGACCATGACAAGCGCGAGGCCTGGCTTGAGCACGAGTACAATGCAACTCACCACACAACAGCCTTTCGCGAAGGCAGCATGCAGGTTCTCAGTGACTCCCCTCAATCCGGTAACGCCCTTGTGGGGTACGGATACGACCCTGCATGGACCGAGTATTCAGCCAATGGCACTGTGATATGGGAGGTTACGACATCGCCGCTCGCTCTGAACCGGTGGAGCCCCGACAATTATCGAGTAATCAAGTCAAATTGGACCGGAAAGCCGCAGTATATGCCCAGTATCGCCCCTGGACCAAAGCCGAACTATCATTTTGTACCAGAGCGGAGTAGCTTTGACATTATGTTAAGAGATGCACTGGGTAATAAGCTCAGTAATGACACAGCCTACCTCAGCTGGAATGGGGCAACAGAGGTCAAAAGCTGGATAGTGCTGGCTTCCAATAAGACCTCCAATTTAACCTTGCAAGAGCATTTCTGGGCAGAGGTCCCCAAGGTCGGATTCGAGGAGAATATATTTGTCGGCAACAACAGCTTCGTCACAGCGCTTGCAGTAGACCGTAACGATATCGTTCTGGGTCAGACCGGGATCTTAGATATGAGAGACTATAGCATGAGCGATTGCTTGACCAAAGGTGAGGGGGGAAAGTACGACACCACAGACCTGACCATGGCTTGGCAGTCGTATGTGGCGAAACAGTCGTATGATTCGACCTTCAGTCGTTTGAGGTCGAAGTGGCATGACGTCGGGGTCACGTATGTGACGAATGCCAGCACCTACACAATAGAGCACAAGACTTTGCTGGGCATGTTCTGCGGTATGTGGTTGATACTATTGTTCATCTATGTCTGCTGTAAGCGGAAGGGTAGAGGCTACATGCTGATCAGTGCGAACGACTTCAAGTTTGCTAATGAGTACATGAGGAAGAAAGATGATAGTGGTTTGAAGAGCTCCATTACATGTTAGATATAGGCGTAAAGCTCGATGTTCCATCATCTTCTACTAGTAAATTGAACCAAACCCCTCCAACGTACTGGACTGTACGGCTACAAGTAGCTTACATGCAATATTGGATAAGCTTTGACTAGTAGTCGCAAGTGAGTAGATACTAATGTTGATATGACGATGCTCTACAAATTCAAATTCCGTGTTCTACTTTTGCTTCTGTGGGTTTCTAACTATTTTTCTGAACATGTCTCCGGGCCTTCTCACCGACGATTGGATAGTAGTACATGCAATATCACTTCAACAGCGATTCGGAGCATATGCTCAACCGTTTGCGGTTCGTTGAATAATGATGCAATAACTCCTGGCGCCTGTGGCTAAAAAGGGGTTCCTGTAACATTATTTGCGCAACGGCGCACCGTTGTCGAGGCTGCTGAGGCTTGCATACCTCCGTATATTGCGCCTCTAGAAGCAGTCAGGGGCTTGTTTGTTACACAGGTAATGTCGATCGTATCCGCTCTTAAAACCAAATGGCATCCAACAGCGTTTTTACCTACGAATCCAGTACTCCGGGTATCTGACGCAGCCGCCGCGATCTTCAGGTGAATCACCTACCTGCTTCACAATGGAAGCGACACCAGTCTCTCCGGTCATGGAGCAATCCAGACGACAACAGTGGTCTCCGACCTCGCTTGCTGTGCTAACCTTGGTTCTCGTACAAGTTGGAGCTGGTATTCTCACCAAATCCGCACAATCTGATGGCACCCCGCCATCTTCACAGCTTGCCTGCATGACGATCTCGGAATTCATGAAGTTATTGTTGTCTCTAGGACTCTGGTGCATTTCAGATTACCGCAGCAGAAGTCTGGGGGTTACCGGCCTGGATGAAGAAAAACGGTCGTATCGGACCCTGCAGTCACAGGAACGGGCAAGAGTACGATGTCGAGACGATTCCGACAATGACGAGCATCCGCAAGACATTGAAAGTCATGCAGTGGCCGACAGGACACCGCGACAGTCAGCAGATAGCGCGGTCGATTGGCAGCCGAAGCAGATCGACACACCCTCCAGTGCGCCAACAGAAGCATCGCCTCGCGGCTTGCCGCAGCTGTGGACGGCCATCTCCAATGAAATCAGCGGGCAAACTGTATATGCGTCACTCCATCTGGCCTTGCTTTATACATTTGCCAATGAGAGTGTTAGTGACTGACCCGTAATTTGAAACGGCTCGATCTAATTGTCGTAGGCATTTGCACTTTCCCGACAAGCAAACCCAAGCACTATCTCAAATTTCCAGTCAGGAACTGTCATGGTGACCGCTTTGCTCCTGGCGCTCACCACCGGGACAACCTTTCCGAGACGGCTTTGGATCACGATACTGCTACTGATTTGCGGCATCCTGATGACTCAAGCTCAACTCAATACTGGACCGTACCTGCGATCGATCACGTATGGACTGCTGCTGCTTCACGTAATTATTACAGCGTATACTGGAGTCTCGTATCAATCTCTTCTGCAACACGAATCCGGCTCTCTTCACGCAGTCAACGTGTGTGTGTTTGCATTTGGCACTGTCACGCACCTGCTTGTTTACCTAGGCAACCGCATGCTGACTGACATGGAATTTTCTCCCTTGACCGGAAAACATACGTGGAGTGTAGTGGCTGATATCATTAGTAACGTCTTCGTTGGATTAGCCGTCACAGTAGTCTACAAGTATGCTGATGCTCTGGTTGCATGTTTTGCAACAGCTACCTCTACAGGAATCTTGCTCTGGGTTGCACCCATATTTTTCGGAATATCGCTCAAATTTGTGGTTGTTCCCAGCACTTTGACGATCTTTACTGCGACTTGGCTGTACATGGACTGCGCTGCTACGGGCGACACAACCGACCATGAATGCATGGATGTGCCCTGGAGGAAAGCCAAGGTGGAGAATTTGCGATGGATGAAGAAGCTACAAAGAGCTGTCACCATCTCATGCAATGCATTGCACTCGGAGGGACCTCTTCGCAATTTCGGTCTTCTGGCGAGCACTGCTGTCTTCCTCTGTGCATCTGTCGCTGTGACTTGGTGGAGCACTACCTTTCCTCCTCCCCCTTCCGAATTCACTATTCGATCCCCTTTCGAAAACACACTCGCGTTTGTTCGGTACGACCAGCAACTTCCACAACAATTGCGTGTGGTTGGGAAATACAGGCCGTTCTTCAGAGACGTGCACGTCAGTATGCCTACCGAGGAATGCGACTCTGAAAACAGAAATTGTAGCTCCTCCTGGACCAGTAGTATGCAGTCCGACGACTGGATGGAGGATATGTTCGTGTACGCCAGTCTGGGGCATACTATGCAACAAATCCTTGATGCTTCAGCTGAGAGCCCGGCAAGCAAGATAGACGGTATCATCTACCTCCGCTCTGATTCTTGGTTCGACCCGATGGGCTTTGCCAAGGAAGACAAGTCGAAGCTCTGGTTTCCATCCACCACTCTTGGCCCACTCACGTGCTACAATGACCCGATCAAAAAGCCTCATTTCCCAGCATGGAGAAACAAATGGCAACAAGAGTCCAGGATCAGACCAGCTATGCAGGCCGCTTACGACGCCCTTGATACGACCCTCCGCATCCGCATCGATCCAAAGGAGTTCTGTACCGGCTGGTCAGGCATCTATTACGTACCACGCCGCTTCTTCGCGGATTATGTTGCTCTGAGCCGGATTTACTATAACGCTGGTATCATTCACGAGCTCGCCGTCCCTACCATGCTACACACCATCGACCTGATGCGACGAACCGATCTGTCGCTAAGCGATAACGTCATCACGAACTTTGGCGACTGTTGGCGTCCCGCGAGCCCGGGCGAGCGTGCATGGAGGCCGGACATTGAAGGGCACAGGTGTGGAACCCTGATGGAACTGACTGATGAGAGGCAGACAAAACTCTTCTTCCGTCGACTGGACTCGAATGCAGACCTGCTCGGCACAGAGAGGTCACGGGCTATAGACAAGTTTGTAAAGGGGCAGACGATACTCAGCGCCGAGGGTCTTCAAACCGCAGCTGACGTTGTGATGCCGACGATGCAGGATCCCAATGCCTTGAATAAGGCTGAGGGCTCAACGCTATAGAACAGATTCGAATGTATCTAATTCAATCGGTGCGTCACGAATAATCAATTTCGTCAACCTGCCCGCAATGAGTGCTCCGTATACTGCTCGATGAACCCGAGAGGGACCTCGGACATGCGCGAGCATATCGCCAAAGAGACCACTGCGCACGCACACGAAAAGCATGTGCTGAATTGCCAGGTCGCCTGTCTGGCAAGTCTATGCGGAGCTACTGTACGTGTACCTCACATATTGGTTTCAGCCCCTCTGACACCATCAGCGAACGGCGCGGAAGTGTATTGCGATTGGCTTGGCGTGTCTCTCAGCCGTCGTGCTGAGCTGCAGAGTTCAGGGAGTAAAGAAGCATTGACCAGAGTACACCGAAATCAGCTGACGGAGCGATGTGTGAGCCCTGGTTCCTGCGGGATATACACTGGCACTGCTGTGGTCTCTGAAGGTTTGCCGAATAGTCTGTTGGTAAATGAAGTAATACATTATCAACAGTCTACGTTGTGTAAAGAAGCAATGGCTATGCAAGTACCTCGGAAACCGGATATTCGCACGGTCGGAAAGAGACATGTCAATATTTTGAAATTCAGAAGCCGTCCGGCAGGGTTTCTTCCATGAGTTTGTCATATACCTGTCGAGTGGTTCTTTCAAAGATATCGTTCCAGTCGCCAACGAGGTCTGCATAGATGTCGGGGAAGAAGCGATTCGAAATGCTCTCGTGGGCAGCCTGTCTGAGGAATGCTTTCTTTTTCGGACTCCAATAGTGCATCACGAAACCGCCCAGATGGACCTCCTCCACGGGCACTTCTCGGATGATGTTGGTGTAAGCTGGATCGTATCTGATATAATTGGAGAAAGCGGCTTGTTCGTGAGACCACTTGTTCTTCCACTTGGAGCATCCCTTGTATTTGATATCGTAAGGACAATTGATCCAGTCATGCATCATTCTCGGAAAGTCTGGGGTGTTTTGTGTTATCATGAAGCCGGAGTTGAACCAGGTGCGGCCCTGCTCATCGTTTGCTTTGTCATTATCGAGATCACGGCCGCCGGTAATGGCGATGTCGTCCGTGACATTCCAGTGACCCAAAATAGCCTCCAAAGGGATCCGGAGGTCTGAGAAGATAGTATCCGCATCCATGACGAGCACAAATTTGCAGTCTTCTCTCATTGTCATGCGAAATTGCTCCTTGATCTTGACCCAAGTGGGACCGTAGCCTTCTTCTGCGTGTGCTCGAATGTACTTGTAGTGGTAGCCGTGCAACTTGGCTTGACGAAGGGTCAGTTGGCTGCACTCGCATATTGGGCCACTTAAGCCACTTACCATATAGATAATGATTGATGTAGCCCCAATGGTTTGTGTCGGCCTTGTCGAGTGGTACCTCAGAAGGCTGCCACTGCCTCGTATCAACATTAAGGATGCACATCGAACGTCCCAGTGGTTCGGGGTACAAGCTCAACGAGCTAGCGGGGAAGCCATATTCCCTCTCCAAGTCGACTGGTGGTAGGGCTCGAAGAAGATCAATCACATTTGGGCCAGCGAAGGGTGCTACGCTTGAGAACTTGGCGGTCACACTGGAAGTTGGTTAGCGCTGTGCAATGGAACGGATACACCGATCTCACTCTGTAGTCATAGCTCCGTGCTTGTCTCCGACAAGGTATCCCAAGGCAAAATTCAGGATGCTTATCACAGCGATAACAATGGGCACAAAGCAGCTCCGTCGACCGAAATCGTCGGACACCCTTCGACAATATGATCGTGTCTCTCGCTGCATGTACATCGCGCCTTCGTCGTCTGATACATTACCGTCGTCTGCCGACACAGCAGAGTACTCCTGGTTCGATGATCGAGTTCCATCAGATAATGCCTTCATGTAGGGCATGTTTGGCGTCTCCGTTTTTATAGTAGTAGAATATGGCAGAGAAGGGCGTCAGGCAGTTTGTCACGCCGAAGGCGGTTTTAATAATTCTCAGCGATCACCTACAGCCAATGCTGGCCACGGGGCGCCAATCGTCAGATGCATAGCAAAGGGGAAGGGATCGAGGGGTAGACGGCCAGACTTGGACGTGGCAGTTGAAGCTTGCGAATCCTGACAACGGCCAGAGCTGGAGTGCGCTGGAGCCAATCACCCTGTCATGTCCGGACGTAACTCTCGATGGTCGCTCCGCTGATTTTGGTATATCGATTCCTGGACAGTCGACCTCTCCAAACTGCCAATGCATCCACATCGCTGGACTATCTTCGTGAAGTGATGTGATGCGACGGTGGCGTCGTCATCGAGCATAGTGCAGTCCCAGGACACCGATCTGGTGTCCGGCACCGTGACACTTCTTTGAATCCGGTCGGCTTCGATGGGGCCCGCCCAATGAAATTTGTTCTTTGAAATTTGTACTCCGGCTAAACTAGTATTGGAACGAATTAATCCCAACATAATTAGGCGTATGGTGACAATGAGTTCAGGAGAGGATATTAGAATGTTTGATCAGAATGGCCTGCATAGAACACGAAGTGTGTGACCGGATAGCCGTCTCATCATGAAGCTTCTGTCACTACAGCGTCCCGCTCACTTGTCCAATTATGCTTGGTATGCTGTTTAGAGTGCTCATCACATTATCGTACAAGTAAGCCTATAACTTGTGAATCAACGACTTGTGCTCGTGCTGATTATCGTGATCATCAAGAAATAAATCGTCCGGTTCATGAAATGTAGCATGGGTGTCGTGAAGCATCACATCGCTGTATCCAAGTTCTGAACTTATGGTCGGCTTGTGGCTTCGCATGCTCCTCCGCCAGAAGCGTATACCACAAACAGAAAGCGCAAAGACAACAATGGCCACAGCACAGGCTGCAACAACGCCTTTGGCTGCCGACCCTTGAAGCTTATGATGTAGTAGATTCAAGTGAGGGCGCAGCTTTGTCCGAGCATAACGCCCGAACGGATCGCTCTGAAACCCTCGCCATGCAGCAGTGAATTGTACCATGTTGTACTGAGAGTCCCCAAGTGGTAGCCACTGTTCGTAGCGTGTTCCGGCTGCGATGTCAAAAGCCGGAGTGGTCCCCATAACCTGATCGCTGCTATCGACTGCGAGCGCGACGGCATACTTACTCGCACCTATGTAACAGTTGTCCTCGAATCCAGTTTTGTGCACTTGCGCCCAAAAGTGATCCATGTTCAGCGTAGCGGTATCATTCGAGGCAAGAATGACCCAAGATGTGATCTCAGTGGCACCATTCCAGCTGAAGTATAGGGTATCATTTGCTCGAGGTTGTCCATCCTCCTCAAGCAATCTCACCGAGAAATGATTGTCTCGATTGTCGAATTGGTATTGCGGTGATGGTCCTGGCGCTATGCGAGGTGACCATCTCGGGTAACCAGTCCAGTTGGTTTTGATAGCCCGATAATTATCACCGCTACCCCTGTCGAGATGTAATGGACCAAACATGACATCCCAGATTGGTGTCCCGTCCTCTGTATACTCGGTCCAACCCGGATCATCGCCGTAGCCCACCAGTACATTCCTAGGCGCTGGTGAATCTGCCAGAATTTGCATGCTGCCCTCCCGAATAGACTTTGTGTCGTGGGTGGCGACATATTCCTTGTCTATCTTCACCGTCTTGCGCACGTAATCGAGCTCGACAATCATCCCGCGAGATGGATCCGACGACTTCGTGAACTCGTCATTGCGGTCGTCATACAGAGATATTTTGTTGCGTTCCTCATTTGCAAATCGTGCCATGTGTTGGAACTTAAAGTTAGTTGCTTTTCCATCGCTTAGGTCCTTGAATTCGTTTCTGATACCGCCAAGCGTCCATATGATGTCGCCAGTCTTACCAGAGACATAGTAAATAGCGGAGGTGTGTCGGGCACTCAGCAAAAAATTACCCTCGACGTCCTTCTCTATACTGTTAAGATGGAAAGCATCCCAAGGCCTGACGGCGGTCCGACCTTCATTGTTGAGATTTGGCGGTCTAGCCGTTGCATCATGAATGTCGACATGAGAGGATGCTTGCCACTGGAAGAGCAGAGCGCCGGTTGCGATATCGATTTCCTGGATGAAAGAATCGAAAATCCACCCATCAGGGATCCCATAACGGCTGAGTTCGTGGCGCACAGCACAATACACTGTGATGACGGCAGTGCATTTGGGTGTGAGGTATAGCTCATGGAAATCGGCTGATGGAAAGGTACCTGCAGCGGAGATATTAAATACCATGCGATAGTTCTCGTCGTACTGGGAGCGACTCTGTTAGAATAACCCCAATCATTTGTTGCTGAAGCTACTCACAAGATACCAATGACCATATTGAAATTCAGTTTTATACGATCCTGCCCAGAATGAGATATACTGGGAACCATTGCAGCTCTGGACGGTCGGCCCCATGGTCGTGAACCCCTGAATTGGACCGGACCATACAGTAGCTAGGGTCGTAGCATCAATTATCGAAGGTGGCGACCAATGGTAAAGAGGCCCGCTAGGTGCGAACAAGACGTACTTGCTTGGAGATACCTCCGACGTGGCTGGCTTGAGCAGATTTCCTACTGCCCCTGTGATGACCGGATTCGAGACGTAGCGTTGCCGTGTAAAATTTCCCCATTTTCCTTGCATGAATTCATCGCTATTGTAGAAAGCTGGCACGTCAGCAGTCGCGCTGATTATGAGTGCGAAGAGGATCAAGATGGAAAGCGCGGATGCGTACGAGGTTGGTAAGCCTCGCATGCTGGATGTTCTTGTCTTGATATATGGACTTGTGACAAAACTGCATATACAGTACGGTGATCCCAAATCATGAGCTGATCCTGGCGAGACTTGTGATATATACAAACCTGACAGACCAACGCAAGATCCACAGGAGAAGTGTATTGGCAGTTGCCAAGGGGGTTTTGCCGACCGTTGCATGATGCTCTATTTCCGCCTAGTCCGCAGCGGCTGGACACCCCTATACTTCAATCGCTCCCGGTCTCGAAGAATGTTTGTCTGGAAAGACGCGCCGGCGGTGTCAGGGGTCAGACACCCAAGAGTCTGGAAATTATAACACATCACGGCCGCGAACTTGCTCCTTGTCATGCAACTTGCGAGAGGTCGCAATGTTTGCGCGTTTGCTGGTCTCTTTGGTCATCAGATGGGTACTCGACACGCGTACCCACTTGTCATTACTAAGCGAGCGAACCTCCGGGTCTCGGACTGACGATAGCTGATCACATCTCGTCTCTACTGTACGAAGTACGAGAACGATGAAGCAACGACTCCGGGACATCTTCCAGCGTCATTCTGCTCGTTTATGTATATCCCTCACAGTATGACAATGCGGCAACATTAGCAAGCATCTTACGAACGGCCGTTAGGGCTCGCCACAACTTGACTATCGTCCACGGTCTGTACAATCTTCGTCACCTGCTGGATGTGAGCAGCGAATTTTGAAGTCAAGCATGGCGAGCTTATGTGGAACTTTCATGTGTATCACTGGCTTCGGACTCACAGCGCCCTGTTCTCAATGTTCTTCCTCATAGATACGTGGCTTCCGGCGAGCTCAATCAAGCACAATCACAAAGAGCAACGAATATGGATTCGGATTCCAAGGGTACACACGCAAAACGGCGAGCTTTGTAACGCTTAACTGCTCGCGTCGGTCTATGCAGACGTGTGAGCCATACCATGCAATGACCAGAATACGAGCCTACAACACTGTCAGTCGAGCAGACTGTCCGCCGAATGAGATTACTGACCGGCCGTGATATCTCTGACACGGCTGCAGTCAGAGTCTCCGCTAGGTAGTTAGCTCACCAGCGCTCATCACGATCATGTAAAGACCTCCTCTCTGCTACTAGCAGTACTGCGGAATAATATCGAGAAGGCGCTGACGGCAGCTCGGAAGCCACTTGAGATAGTATGCAATGACGAGTATGGCGCACTCCAGCAATTACGTTTCCGGGTAAATTCCAACAAAGATGACCATGGACATCGCAGTGTTAGTAGCTTCGGCACGAAGGATGTGGACCTACGATGATGGACTCTACTGATCCGGCCCTGGTAGACACGAAACGATAGGCATGCATGGAGACGTAAAAGGCTCGAGGCCCAGAAGCTGGTTAAGTCAGACCGCTGCCTTAAGGAGCAACGGCGGAGTATGTAGCCAAAGTCAATGGATAATGATTGAGGATGTGGTAATAGCAACGAGAAATGGATAGACACAGAACAATTCCATTTGGTTAACATTCACTCTCAATGGGATGCTCTGTCGTACATATCTGTTCAGACCATGGGAGCTGTCGTGCCTCCTTGCCCCATCTCCATCAGGCACACCTTTGCTTGGCAACACTCAGCTCTCCGAGATTTTGTAGCGGTAAGACGTCGTCCATACTCATCGCGAGCGTGCTACCACTACTAGCATTCACATGGTCCATGTGTCTCGCGAGTAAGGCACGTACTTGATGTGTGCACATACGAAGGACGTGAATCGCTTCGTCGTAGCTGTAGTGGCAACTCGGGAATCAGTTGGCCATATCAAGGTCATTCTCACACGTTCTGGGTTATCTCACGACACACTAAAAATCCAGTCGAACGAACGAGATGGCGTGTGTGCCATGCCCACTAGCTTCAAGGCCGGAGACGACACTTCGACGGCAATGAAGTTATTCATAACGGAGGCAGGGAATGGAGATGTTCCTCGTCTGGAAACACTCCCTGCATCGTTCTTCAGGACAAAATCTCGTCCTCACAACGACCCTGAGAGCATAATCCAGCAAGCTTTTCTGTTCTTTCTCTCCCACCACGCAAGTGCCAACACCCTTTCCAGACTCAGCTCCACCCTGCCCAGATCTTACACTATCTACGGCACACTTCTCCTCTTCCCAACCACCTTCCCGTTCGACAGCTGGACTCCCCACCTCCTTCAACTAGGCCCTTTCTTCACTAACCTCGCCACACGGCTCAAAGTCACACACATCGCCACCAACGCCCCTATCCCCCTCTCTGTGACTAGCTCGCCCAACACGCTCCGCTCTCCAACATCCCTCACGCCTCTCCACGGGGACTTCGGCCCTCTCCTCCCTCCATCGCACGTCCCGAGCGCACAAGACCTCGCCACCGCCTTCTGGACAAGCACGAAACAGAACGGTATGATTCAGACATGGGCGCCACGGTACACCATGTTCTCTGCGGGGAACATCAAGGAGAAGACGCGGCTGTTGCGGCACTCGACGGTGGAGCGGGCGGTGCGTAAGGGCCGGGAAGCAGGGACGGGGTGTGCGGCTGTGGACCTGTTCGTTGGGATAGGGTATTTTGCTTTTTCGTACCTGCGGGCGGGGATAGATGTTGTGGTGGGGTGGGATTTGAATCCTTGGAGCATTGAGGGGGCGAGACGAGGGGCGAGGGAGAACCATTGGGGTCCGGTCAGAGGGGAGGGTAGGGAGAAGGTGCATGGGGAGAGACTGGTGCTGTTTTGTGAGGATAATCGGCACGCCAAAGGGAGATTGGAAGGGTTGAGGGGTGTGCCGCCTGTTAGGCATGTCAATCTGGGATTACTGCCTAGTAGTAGGGGGGCGTGGGAGACCGCAGTAGATGTGCTGGATAGGGAGAGGGGAGGATGGATTCATGTGCATGAGAACTTTCGCCTGAGTGAGATTGGAGAGAAGGGGGAGGAGGTAAGGAGGGAGATAGAGGAGATCGTACGGCGGACAAAAGGGTGGAATACCCGGACGCAGGTGTTGATCGAAGAGGTGTTCAAGGTCAAGTCGTATGCACCTGGAGTATGGCATTGTGTGATAGATATACATGTCGATCTTGGGGATAAGTCTACATGAAAGGGATGGCAGCATCCTGTATATTACTATTGTACAATATCTCTCTACCGTCGTCTCCACGTACACATCGTCTCTCATCGTCTCGTCATCCCCGGGGCCATCCTTCAGCCTCTCCTGAATTTGCTGGGTATGTTTCCTTCCTGCACACCATGGCTTCCGCGCTCCGCCTTCTCTAGCTCTTCCTGTAGCGCGTCCATCTCTTCATGGTGCTTGAAATGCTGAATGTCCTCAGGGTGAGTGAGGTCTTCCTCCTTTGTATTCTCATCGTGGTATTTCTCAAAATGGTGGATCTCATATTCGTACTCATCATCTCCATGATGTCCCGGGCCAAGGCCAAAGTCCGGCAATCGCACGCCCCGATCGAATGCCTGTGTGAACTCATCTCTCGATACGAATCCATCATGATTTCCATCGTACAGATTCAATATCGAAGCAATGACCTCTTCCCGCTTCGAGGCCGGCACATTGCTGGCCGAGCGGTCCAGCAGTCCGTAGGTCTTGAGAATGTCGTCGGTGTCCCATTGACCCCGCGAGGAGTAGTCGTGCAGGCTGAATATGCTGCCCGAGTCGAAGGCGGAAATGTGGTGCTCCGCGGCCATGTGTCGGGTGATCCAGTCGCCGCCTTCAGTCAAGGGCTCCTGTGGTGAGTGGGCGCGTGCGAATGGGAGGACGGGGAATAGCAGCGCAAGGATTAGTCGGGCCATTGTGGTAGTGCAAGTGCGGTCTTGAAAATTCTGGTTGGATGTGTACACAGCGACTCGATAGCGCGCGACACACGAGATGACTTGATGGGAAGTTTGTCGTACCTTTAGGCTGGATCTGTGGTTGAGAAACCCCTTGACAACTACCGGGAGCTGTCAATATTCTACGGTGGTCTCTATTGGCAGGGAGGCAGTTCTGGTCGGAAGCATTCCGCTACATGACGCGACGCGATGCTTGAATACAACAATGGATGTTGGGACACATTGCTTGTCTGTTGTCAAGCATGTCTGTCAGTACTCGAGGTCACAACACTACGGCGGGAGAAACGACATACTTCGAACAACAACGAGCGCTCCTCCTCAACGAGATTGCGACGAATATGGAGAATGTGCTTCAAAACATCAATAGATTGAACCGTAGTCTAGAGGGCGTCATTGCTGTATGACCATGCGAGTCCCATGCTGTACTATCTAATCATGTTCAAGGTCGGCAACGAGTTCAGTCAGGTCGAAGGACTATGGTCACAGTTTGAGAATGTCATGGCCAAACCAGAGGATGCACTCAAGGACGAGTCTGCAGAAGCAGGTCCGAATAATGACACTTCACGGTGAAAGAGAGAGAACTTGATCAATGGGTCTGTGGCATTCGACTATCCGGTCGCAACACTACCACTTCATCTCTCCGGCCATTACCAGAACGGCTTCCTCGAATGCTTCCTGTTCTTCGGCAAGCCAATCATAACGCGTGTCCAAAAAAATGCCACAAAACTTTCATGTCATCACTTATCCCATATACACCATCCTCCTCATGCTGGCGACGAGTCGGTGCACTCGGAGGAACAAATTTGGAGGAGGCAGGGGTGGTCGAACGGCCTCGACGTCGGCTTCTCGAAGGTTGTCTGTGCAAGAAACTTGTCAATACATCGTCAAACGAGAGAAGGGAAATCAGAGGATCTTGCATGTGCTCCTCTTCTTTCTCTTCCCCGCCGGCGGTGTGACGATTCCAGCGTCTCCGTTGATCGAGTCGGCGCGGATCTTTAGTCCCTCTTGCTCGGCCACGACGGTATCGATAGCTCTGTCGAAAATCTCGTGTACACCAATCATCTCTTTACTCGAGCACTCCATGTACATGGCACCCATCTTCTTCGCCACGGATGAGCCTTGTGCGGTTGTGACAGGAGTGAGTCCTTGGGTCTTGAGAAGCTCGATGCAAGTACGCTTGTTTCGGAGGTCCGACTTGAGGCCGACGAGGATGATGGGTGTAGTTGGACAGAAATGGAGGACTTCTGGGTACCACTTGTGTAGATTAGCAGTCAGCTCGAACGGAGATATTCGCACAAGCGTACCTTGTCCATGACGTTCTCGAGCGAGTTTGGGCAATCGATTGCGAAACAGACAAAGAGGAGGTCTGTCTCGGGGTATGAGAGTGGTCGGAGACGGTCATATTCTTCCTGTCCGGCTGTGTCCCAGAGTGCGAGCTCTACACCTTTGCCGGATGGCTTGTGCTCGACATGTGTGATGTAGTTCTCAAAGACGGTTGGTACATATTTCTACAGCATGTCAGCCACTGATCCAGAAGCATTGTGCCGTCGAGATTACCTCTGGAAAGACTCCTTGACTATAGCTGATCAACAGACAAGTCTTGCCGCATCCACCATCGCCCACAACGACAAACTTCTTGGAGTAGGCAGGTGGCATTGTCACCGCGGTGCTGGCAGAGTGTCGACCGGTGGATGAGTTTGTGCTGTGTACTGTGCCGTTGCTGTTTCTCTCACCATCCTTTCTACCTCTCCTCGACGGCGACGAGGCGAGTGTGCTGAGTCTCGAGTTCTTTCTGCGCAAGTAATCGAGGTTTGAGTTTGCCGTTGCTGCCGCCATTGTGTACGTGTACTTCCCTCGCTCTTGTCCGTTGCCGATTGAAGTCGAATGGTGGTTTGCTCTGAAGAATGTTGGACGTCCTGTCGGTACGCTAAGAAGAGGTGGAATGTCAAAAGATTCGGTCGTGGTCTTGATAATGAATGGCTGATCCGCGAATGTTGGAGCTGTGGTTCTTTGGGGCTGCAGGTGACGCCTTCCCAGAGTTTACTTTTGCTGGTTGACCGCGCAACGAAATGCCAAGGACAGGGAAATCGGCAAGAGCTCGGACATTTGATGACATGGCGGGATCAAGCCATGTGAGATCTACGTTTGTATCGATCAATTCTATTTGTAGGGTCATCTTGACGGACCTATGGTCGCAGGACAGGTCGCATGATTGAGCTTGACACCTTGATCAATCCCGGGATAGAGGTCGACTTGGATCGATGATATAGCTGCGAGTCGCTGTCTGCAAACACCACCGGCAGCTGAAAAGGAAAGGTATCCCACGGCGCAGTGCACGGTGTGCCTTGCAGCTCACCACGGGTTGCGATGCGATACAGCTCAATATTGTCATGCATGTGGAGAACGAATTCGATCATCAACATTCCCTCCTTGCACAGCTGAGCCACATCCTGCAATATGCAGGAGAAGGTAGTTGGCCCGGGAAAGACAAACGTCTCTAAAGACCCCGATGCAGGCCTAAAGGCCGAACAACACTGTGAGTATATGCTTGATTTTGGCGTAAGTGTGTTCTCTGACGCTTTGGTTAGATGTACGAAGATTGCCGCCGTGGCGGTATCATCTTAGAGAATATCTACTCCCTGTAGTCAGATGGGAGACACCATATCTCGCACGTCTCCAGCAGGCGGCAAGGTCTCCCACTCTTGACTCTTATTTTGCAATGACCGCGAATCTTGGCACGCATACATTCTTCATGATCTTTCTGCCAATTCTTTTCTGGTGTGGATACACGACTGCAGGTAGAGCGTGAGTTCATTGGGCACGTCGCTCCTGTGTCCACTAACGTTGCCAGGCTTGTTCATATGCTCGCTCTTGGTGTTTTCTGGAGCGGCTGGATCAAGGATCTGGTCTGTCTACCACGACCGCTTTCACCCCCTCTGCAACGAATCACAATGTCCGGATCGGCAGCGCTGGAATATGGATTTCCCTCGACTCACTCAACGAATGCTGTGTCAGTGGCTGTCTACTTAATACACGGGATCATTTCTGGTGAGCTACCGATTCATGACAACGTACGGACTGTAGCGCTCGTTGCCTGCTACTGGTATGCCACGTCCATCATCATAGGGCGACTTTATTGCGGTATGCATGGCTTTTTCGACGTCATCATTGGCGCCTTGCTGGGCATTGTCATCGCAGTCGGGCAAATTATTGTTGGACCAAAGCTAGATATAGCCATTGCAACAGGGACGTGGACCGCACCGGTACTCGCCACTTGCGCAATCTTGGTTGCTGTACGGTTCCATCCTGAACCTGCTGACAATTGTCCTTGCTTCGATGATAGCGTCGCCTTTGCCGGCGTGGTCGTGGGTATCGAGATTGGTCATTGGCATTTCACGCAATCAGGCTTTGCTTGGACCGAACCAGTCCCCGGTACAGCTCCATATAGTCTATCTGCCATAGGACCTACTCGGACAGGACTTCGACTGCTCGTTGGTGTCGTCATTGTGTTCTTGTGGAGAGCCACCGCGAAGCCAACATTGTTACGGTCACTGCCTCCGCTATTCCGCCAGATCGAATACGTTGGTCTGAGTCTACCAAGGCGGTTCTTCAAACGGGCAAGTCAATACACGAAGGTTCCGGCTCTCCAGCAGGACGACAATGTCATCCCACCAGCTAGAGAGATTCCAGCCTTCTTCTCCAACCTCAGAAGTGGTCGAAAGAGGACTGTATCGGTCGGTCCGCAGTCAGAGGCCGATGCCAGAGAAATGCTTGCACAACAGGAAATTGAGCGGAAGCGATCATTGAGATCACTCCAAGCTGCGGCTGCGAATGTGGACGTGGCCATTGCGTCCTCGACAGCCACCACGCCAGCCGACGAGATTAAGCCTCGTTTTGAGCATATGCTCCGTCCACCGACGCCCCAGAAGCAAAGCTCTGCAACAACACCGGAGGGAAGCGATACCGAGCAAGAAAAAGTCGCCTTCGAGGGTATAGAAAAACCTCGAGTACGCTATGATGTTGAGGTTGTCACCAAATTGGTTGTATATGCGGGAATCGCCTGGCTTTCGGTCGAGTGGAATCCGATATTGTTCACGCATATGGGCCTGGGTATGTAATGTCAATAGATGAAGGCCAACGCGTTGAAGCACGAGGATGCGGCTGAAGCTGTTCTCGATAGCCGCGGATGTAAGCGTGCATGAGCCGCTTCACCTGCAAACCGGGGCTGCGGAATAGACCCGCATGAGCGGAGAGGGGGAGCTTTCTCGGACATGAGAGCTATGCATTCTTCAGAAGAGCTGACGAACAGGACGCGATACTCACGCAGTCCACATCTGATGGCGATAATCTATCGGACTGTGTTCGTGTGAACCGCTAGCTGGTAACATGTTCACCCATAGTCCACATAGCCGTGACCCAGACAGAAAAAAAAAATTGTTTCTCGGTGATCGTGAGATTGATTGCCGAGGGGCAGCTGGCGTCGATCATGACACAGTCCAAGAGGGAGCTGGCGCTATTAGTAAACAAGGTCGAAATCATCGTAATCGCCACCCCGATGCGCGAACGTGTTTTGACAATCGGGACAGATTAAGCAACATAAGCATCATTTCTAGCAGCTACAGGCGCATATCTCCCTGGTCTTTCCGAGTCTAGATGACTTCCTTTTCGCAGTAATGGAGGAGTTGGCTGTGTGTGAGACATGCAGAATAGCGGGGTAAGCTAAGGGTAAGTTAGCAGCTCTCGCTGTTACGTATGGATCTCTGTGGGAATGGCCGTCATGGCCACCCGTAATGCCTCCCGCTACGCCGAGCAGTTGTGTCCTTGTCTGGTTCCGGCGTAGTGGATGCACATTTGCGTCTTCTGATTCGATAAGAGGTGGAAAAGGTGTGCAATTAGCTCGAGGACAAGTGGGGACGCGCGATGGACAGTGTCCTTCTGTCTGTTTCGAGCTCTGGGGGAAATGGAAGCGCCGCACAACTTACTTAACCTCACTTGTCCCACTGCTCCCTTTGTCTTGAGTAAACCCCCACTCTTCTGTGATACCTAATCTTTTCCACACAACCGAAACACAATGGCAGCATCCGTTACCATCAACACGCCTGCGGGCAAGATCGAACAGCCTACTGGCCTGTAAGTAAATTGACCCTTTCCAATTCTATACTTTGTGAGCGGGGTAGTCATGTACAGCAGCTCTTGTGGTTGCTAGCACTCCGATTGCAAGGGCAACATGCCGTTGTGCAGTTCCGAATAAAGTGCTGACTTTCATCATCACAGTTTCATCAACAACGAGTTCGTCAAGGGAGTCGACGGCAAGTCCTTCGAGACTATTAACCCCTCTACCGAGGAGGTTATCACCTCTGTCGCCGAGGCCACTGAGAAGGATGTCGATATTGCGGTCGCCGCGGCCCGCAAGGCATTTGAAGGAGGATGGAGAACCGTGACACCAGAGAACCGAGGAAAGCTCCTCGTGAATCTCGCAAACTTATTCGAGAAGAATCTCGACACCCTTGCCTCAATCGAGTCTCTCGACAACGGCAAGGCCATTTCCATGGCGAAGGTTGATGTGAGCATGTGCGTGGGTTGCTTGCGATACTACGGTGGCTGGGCGGACAAGATTCACGGCAAGGTCGTGGATACCACGCCAGACACCTTCAACTACATCAGGAAGGAGCCAGTAAGTCGAAATCAAGACAGCGAAGATGCCCATGACTGACATTGCCCAGATCGGTGTGTGCGGTCAGATCATTCCATGGAACTTCCCACTGCTCATGTGGGCATGGAAGATCGGTCCCGCCATTGCTTGCGGTAACACCGTCGTCCTCAAGACCGCCGAGCAGACTCCTCTATCTGGTCTCTTCGCTGCCAAGCTTATCAAGGAGGCTGGCTTCCCTCCTGGTGTTGTCAACATCATCTCTGGTTTCGGCAAGGTCGCTGGTGCCGCCCTCTCTGCACACATGGATGTTGACAAGGTCGCCTTCACCGGTTCTACCGTTGTCGGACGTCAAATCCTCAAGGCCGCTGCTGGCTCCAACTTGAAGAAGGTCACCCTCGAGCTCGGCGGCAAGTCCCCCAACATCGTGTTTGAGGATGCAGACATCGACAATGCCATCTCATGGGTCAACTTCGGTATTTTCTTCAACCACGGCCAGTGTTGCTGTGCTGGCTCTCGTATTTACGTCCAGGACACCATCTACGACAAGTTCGTGCAGCGGTTCAAGGAGCGTGCTCAGAAGAACGTCGTTGGCGACCCATTCGCCGCCGACACTTTCCAGGGCCCACAGGTCTCGCAACTCCAGTTTGATCGCATCATGGGTTACATCCAGGCCGGCAAGGACGCCGGTGCCACTGTTGAGACTGGTGGTGCCCGCAAGGGTGACAAGGGCTACTTCATCGAGCCTACCATCTTCTCCAATGTGTCAGAAGACATGAAGATTATGCAAGAGGAGATTTTTGGACCCGTCTGCACCATCTCCAAGTTCACGGACAAGGAGGAGGTCATTCGCAAGGGCAACTCTACCACCTATGGTCTTGCCGCTGCCGTCCACACCAAGAATCTCAACACCGCCATCGAGGTCTCGAATGCCTTGAGGGCCGGTACCGTCTGGGTCAACACCTACAACACTCTTCACCACCAGATGCCCTTCGGTGGTTACAAGGAGTACTTCTATCCTCATATTTTCCCCAAAAACAATGCTGACAATGTTGCAGGTCAGGTATCGGACGCGAGCTTGGCGAGGCTGCTCTCGACAACTACTTGCAGACCAAGACTGTCTCCATCCGTCTCGGCGACGCTCTCTTCGGCTAGACGGTCTGTCGGACATCGCTGTTTATGTAAATGTTCATGTGGTTACTATGTTAATGAAAAGAATGTGAACCAAAATTATGTTTACGTGATAATGTATGCAATAGTTACATTGGAAAGCTCTACAATGCAGCTGTGTTGCATGTCTATGGTATTACGGTTCATAGTAACAGGGTATTGGTCTCGGAAGCATGGAGATCGCTCTCAGCTTGCACCACCAAGAAAATTACTCGCCCATTGGTATGATCCTAAGAACACGGCTCCACCAATGCTAATCCACATCGTCCTCGGTCCTATGCCTCTGAAGAACACAGCGGCACCCTCGTCCCTGGCTATTCGTCTTGCAAGACCGACCACGTTCTGCTTCTCTTTTGCCAACATCATTCTCGTCTTCAATACATCGAGCGGTGTGGTCAATGCCGCCGCCACCGCTCCACTGATGCTTCCAAATATGGCCGACTTGGCCGCCGACACCTCGCCCGACTTATCGTCGGGTGGCAAGGACCATCGCTTCATGCCTTCCCACAACGGGAACTGGATCACAGTGAAGGGTACTTCGCGCATAACAGTGATTGACCAGCCGCGGTACAGCTCCATCCACATTCTGCTGAAGCCGCTCGATCTCCGTAGATCTAATATCGATCTTAATGCTGCTAATGATGAAGGGTGCTGACCCGCCTGTGCCCTCTGCTTTACCACTTCTGTCGGCACCCGCACGGCGCACGCTGCTATCTCGCCCACAGAGGCAGCAAGACTGTGTACGCCTGCCTGATAGAATTTGGAGCTATCTCTGCCATTGTCGTCCAATGTGAGTGACCGCTTTACGCCGTCGTAAGAGACAAAGAAGAGCGCTGCGCCAGGCGCGGAGCCAACGACTGCACTGCCTAGACCGTTATACACGCCGCGAAAGCCGCCTGCTCTTAAAAAGCCCTCGGCGGATTGTAGTCGAGTCTTGAGAGTGTCGAGGGGGAAGAGAGAGGTGTCGACAGTGGTGCCTGCGATGCCTCCTGCCTAGTCACGATCAGTGAACACGATCAAACTTGTAGATGTGACGCAATCGAGGATAGACTAGTTGGAAGTTTGGTTGCTTGTCGAGATACAGAGATGAGGACTCACCAACAAGGATCTCGCATACAGGGAGTCAACCAGTGGCGAGGACCTTTGCACCTCCATGATTGTCGATACTCCGGATAGCAGCCAATAAGCAGTGTCACCGGCAGCAGATCATTCTGGAATTCGGGGAGTGCCTTTTGCAAACTTCTTGCCGATTTCGCAGCTCGATTCTGCCCTTAGACGTGACTTGACGGCAGATGGTGATCAGAACACTTTTTTCGCGGCGCTTCCAAAACAGGAAATTTTCAAGCATCCCGACTTCGGTTCTACAGTCGCGGTGACCACACCCGGCCAACTCTTCAAATTGACTTTCTCCCTTTCTTTGTAACGACTGGATGCGATTGTCGTCCCCTGGATGTTCCGACAGGTGGAGAGAAATGTGAGCTCTCTCAACGATCTTTTCACACGTTTCCACAACTCTTTGCATCCAATATGGAGTCGCTTCAGGGATCCGCCGCATATAGCCATTGCGCTGAGCGGCGGATCAGATTCCATGGCGCTGGCGTATCTGTGCCACCAGTTTCAGATGTCACGGACGGTCACGAGAGCGCGATTCACCGCCTTCATCGTGGACCATGCAGCCCGACCGCAGTCACATATTGAGGCGGAAAGGGTCCGGAACATCCTACTGTCCAAGATTGGTGCGGTGAGAATGGAAACGACCTGGCGCAACGGACAGTCTCTCCAGAGACCTGTCGGAATCGATGTTGAGATCCTCAAGCTGGACTGGGACACACATGCCACCCCTCTTCAGCTCCCCAGTTTTGAGTCACTGGCTCGTACATTGCGATACCAGGCTCTGGCAAAGGCTTGTATCGTCCACAAAATCTCCACTCTTCTGCTTGGTCATCACGCTGATGATCAAGCCGAGACTATACTTAGTAGGATCAAAGGCGGATACACCGGAGCTGGGCTACAGGGCATCGCTGCAACAGGCGATATTCCTGAGTGCCATGGTCTGTATGGTTGCAAATCTGGCAGACCAAGGCATGTTTCCTTTGTCTCACACTCGGGTGCACCGGACTTGCATCATGACAGCACGACTTTGATCGAGGACGGTGGGATTGAGATGTTTCGTCCGCTCCTGAGTTTCTCCAAGGGTGAACTGCGGGACGTTTGTCTGCAAGGTGGAGTGCGATGGGTCGAGGATCAAACCAATCATGACAAGACTCTGACTCTTAGGAATGCTGTGCGGAGTGTGTTACAGGAGAACCGATTGCCAACAGCTCTGAGTACCGCCTCTTTGGTACAATTCGCCGACAAACGCAGAGACATGGCGGAAAGACAGGTGAGAATAGTAGACGAAATCTTTCAGGCCTGCACAATCCGACTTGATCTATCGACCGGTACTGTCGACGTAACCTTTCCTCAGAACATTCGGGAGACGCTGCATGATGGGGGAAAGACAAATAGCGGCAGTGAATCCCGATACAGAGCTGCATTGTTACTCCGGCGTATCGTGGCGCTGGTGAGTCCACTTGAACAAATCCAATTGAAAGATTTCGAGAGACCTGGACGCCTGCTGTTTCCCTTTCTATTTCCAAATGCTGTGTCAAATGGGGCAGCTACGAGTGGAACAGTGCCAATCGGCAAAGCATTGGTACGAGCGCTAGAATCGAATAGCAGTCGTGCCGCCCTGAACAGCAGCCCATATACATGTCAAATCTCTCGAGCGCCGCCGACTGCCAGAGATCGCTCCATACAGAAGAAGATTCTCGTTAAGGAAACGGGCATGCGATCCGAATCATTCGAGTGGACCTCGACCAAAAGAGAGCTCTTCGATGGACGATTCTGGATCAATCTGAAATATCGCCGCTTCAATCTGATGCCGGGCAGACGATTCTTTGTCCGATTCTTGCATCCCTCTGATCTCGAAGACCTCAATCAGAATGCTACCAAGTACACCGTGCGGAAGCCACTCAAAGAATTGCTCAAGACACGAGCACCTGGGAACATACGCTTCACACTCCCTGCAATCATCGAATCTTACTATACCGTTTTCCCGTCAGGAGAGCGTCAAGTGGTCGAGAAGCTCGTTGCTCTTCCGACGCTAAAATGGAGTAGCTCAGGCTGGCAGGAACGGGACAAACGCGAGCTCCGCGAGGCTTGGACTTGGGAAGTGCGGTATAAAAAAGTGGATTTTGGACAGGCGGAAAGACATTCATTCGTCATGTGACGATGCATCCACAAGCACAAGACCAGGGGAAGGCAACTCAAGTAAGCATCATGGTAGTTATTTTCGATGCATCGGGACTATATCGGAAGCGTGCCCCATTCCGATACTGGTCAATTCAATCGGTTTCTGTTCGTTCTGGAAGAGCCATGGAATCAACTAATCTCGCATGTCAATCATCAGAGCAAAGACCACCTTGTGGATCCGGAGTGTCCCTGCATTGATGATGTTATCAAGGATTCCATCGAACGACATGTCGCCCAGAACGGCACCATACCTGGTATTGACGAGTGTAGGTACTGTGGAGTCGATGATGGAGGGGGCGGCACCACCTTTTCACACTGGGGGGGAGAGGGTTCGGTGACAGCTGGTCCGAGCGAGATGGTTATTCGGCCCTTTTTTGCTACCTCCAGCCCACCCTTTCCCCAGACGACAAGCAAAATTCGTTGGCAGATCGTGACTTGTTTCGAGACACTAGCTTCCACTATGGGTGTTCTACGTCCAGCAGATGCTGTCGATCTGTAGGAGCCATGCTCGTTCCCCACCTTTCGTCCTGCAGCTAATCCCCAGTTTCTGAACTTTGTCGTTATTACCATGACAGGGCCAAGATGTCTGGAGACTTCACGCCATGACGCTCATTGGGTCAGACCCTCATTCGTGGACGAGCTATGGCAATCGTGCCAAGTCACTACTGGAGACGCTGTCGTGCTCATGATCATCGATCGGTATATGAAGCCCTCTCTGACCACACTTGCACCTTCGGGTAGTCTTCGTTCACACACGCCGCAACCTGTTACCCTACCTTTGGGTTCAATACCACCATGAAATTTCTACAGTTCAAGAAGCAGTCTTTGAAGACCTCGGATGCACAGCGGACCAAAGCTGCTGAGCTTACCCTACGCCAGTCACTCTATCCGATCATCCTCGTGACCACCCTGTTCTTCCTATGGGTAAGTGGTGGTATCGTCGTCCTGGCGGGTGATACTGATAAGCTACCAGGGTTTCTCCTATGGCCTTCTTGATACTCTGAACAAGCATTTCCAAGTCGCTCTTGGCGTCACTCGTGCTCGTTCATCTGGCCTTCAAGCTGCATACTTTGGCGCGTACCCTTTCGCCTCCCTCGGCCATGCAAACTGGATCATGAGAAAGTATGGCTATAAGCCTGTGTTTATCTGGGGGCTATCTCTTTATGCCATAGGGTCCCTGGTTGCATGGCCATGTCTCCTGTATCGCTCGTTTGGCGGTTTCTGCGCTGCAATCTTTATTATTGGTAACGGCCTTGGATCACTGGAAACAGCAGCCAATCCCTACATTACCGTCTGCGGACCCCCCAAATACGCTGAGCTGCGCATCAATCTGTCACAGGCCTTTAATGCCGTTGGCACTGTGGTGGCTCCAGTTTTAGGATCGTATGTCATCTTCCTCAAGACAGGCGAGGACGACCGAGCAATCCGCAACGTCCAATGGATATATCTCGCCATTGCCTGCTTCTGCTTCCTCTTGGCTGCCGTTTTCTACTTCTCCCCGATCCCGGAGATCACGGATGCAGACATGGCCTTCCAAGCGGAAGAAGCCTACTCCCCTTCGGCAAACAAGCCACTCTCCAAGCAATACAAGCTCTTCCACGCCGCCTTCGCCCAGTTCTGCTACACTGGCGCGCAAGTCGCCATCGCCGGCTACTTCATCAACTATGTCGTCGAGACACGCGCCAACACGGACGCATCCCTGGGCGCCAAGTTTCTCGCCGGCGCACAGGGCGCCTTCTCCGTAGGTCGCTTTGCAGGCTCTCTGATCATGAAGTTCGTTCGGCCACGCTTCGTGTTCCTGGCGTTCATGTCCGGCTGTATCGTATTCATCGCTCCAGCGATCGTGCATTTCGGTAATACGGGTACGGCGCTCATGTTCATGGTGTTCTTCTTCGAGAGTATCATCTTTCCGACGATCGTTGCGCTGGGTATGCGTGGGCTCGGCAGGCACACGAAATTCGGCAGCGGCTTCATCATTGCTGGTGTGTCCGGCGGTGCAGTCGTCCCACCACTTTTGGGCGTGGCGGCGGACAGGTACAACAATACGGGCAGGGCCATGATCGTGCCCCTGATGTTCTTCGTCGCGGCGTGGAGCTACTCGATCTGTGTCAACTTTGTTCCGGCTTACAGGGATGTGGCGGATAGCTTTCACGAAACTAAAATCGGGATCGAACAGGTGGTCAAGAAAGACGAGGAGGCGGCTAGCGATACGGAAGTGCCCAATGAGATTAGGGAGAAGGCGTGATGTATCGTGGTAGTTTAGGGGAAGGCAGAGTAGGACGAATGCATGATTGATACGAACATATTTATCACCACTGTCGTGGCAACGTAGTCCATCACATGCGCAACTACCGGCATTCCCTATCACAGCTGCATTGCTCCATGGCCCATACAATGATTGGTTTGAGTCTCAGTTGGGATCAAGCTATGACTTTGCGCCATGCGATCTATCTGGTATGGAGGAAAGGCAAATTGCAGAACGCAGCAGTATATATCGTTTGAACGAGGTGCTCTGCGAGCAGATCGACAGCTTGACGATGCTTCAGACTCATTCTGCAGCCGTTCGCCTGACCACTCCGCAAATCTCTCTATGACTGTTCTCTTCCTCTTTTCAACGAATGCAATAGTGCAAAACGCAGCAGAGTAGCTCCGCCGCATGGTATCCTTGTTGAAGTCAAATGTAGCGCCACTGCAATGGAACAAATCAACCCGGACCAGTCCTCCGTCCCTTTCCTCTCCGCCACTTCCCTGCCGGCCGGTGGATTCACATTTCACTGCTCCTCCGTCACCTCGGGCGTCTTTTTCTTGACTGGTCTGCCGTAGGCCTTCTCCGGCAGGAATCTCACAAACACGGATAGTGAAGCCGCGAGGATGATGATGATGACCCAGATAAAGTAGCCGCTCAGGATCTTATGTCCGACTCCAAAAGCGAATAGACTGGCGAAGGAAGCAGGGGCAACTGCACGGATGCCAGCCACTAGTGTCAAAGCAAGGGCGTTGATTGTGCCCAATGTTTGATATGAAGGGGCAATATCGTTCACGGCGAGTTGAATGCCGGCTAGTAGTAGTCAGTACATGGTCAGCAGATCCAGAATGCTGGACTCACTGAATGTCATGCTCATACTGCTTCCCGCAAGCGCGGTAATAATGGCAAACACCCAAAACTCGACCTCTTTCCCGTTCCTCCTCAAGATACTGTTGATTGGTAACATCAGGTAAATGAAGCTGTTATAGCCGTAACAGATTTTCAAGACCCCTCCTGTGCCGACCCTCTTCTGCAAAGGTGGAAACACAATCAGAGTCCACAGCGCCTGACTAGCCCCCGCCAGAGCGAGAAACATGCTGATTTGGATCGGACTGAGCCCATAACCACCCAGCTCCGGTCTCGTGAACCAAAACACCGGCGCGACCGCAGTGTAGCCCAGCGCCACCATCGTGTTCCACCCGTACAGGAACAATGTCCAGCCCACACCAGGAGAGCGCAGCAGCTCCATCGTACCCATGGGCTTGGGCCTCTCTCCCGGTCCGCCTCTCGTGCGCAACGTTTCCTTGAGGCCAAACATGCACAACAACGCTGCGGAGACGGCAAACGCTCCACTGACCATCGTGGCCAAAGCGTACGGATAGCGTTTGAAGAGCTCGTTGTCCCCGAATAATCCAGGGTACTGCGTCGCTGGTTCCGCCAATCCGCCACCAATGAACGGCCCAACGAAAATGCCAAAATTCCCCGCCACGGCAAACCAGCTAAACGCCCTTGCCTGGGTACGCTTGGTGCTGATCTCGGAGAACATGGCCCTGATAGCGACTAGACTACCGGCAAAAATACCAGCAAAGCAGCGGAAAGCAATCATCTGCCAGACGTTGGTCGCGAAACCGAAGAGGGTCATGCCCAGTGCGATGCCGAAGATGGACACGATGAGGACAGGGCGTCGGCCGTACGTGTCGCTCAACCGACCCCAGAAGAGCATGAGCGCCATTTGTGTCAGGGAGAAGAGGGATTCGATGAGTCCTGAGTAGAAGCCGACGGAGGACTCGGGCATGCCGGTCAAATATATCATTTTGTTGACAAAGGGAAAGATGGAGAAGAACTAGAAAGGTCAGTACGGGGTCGAGTGAGGCCCGGACACAGACATACAGCTATAGGCTCGACCATGCGTGCGTAGCAGAGGATGACCATCTGACCTATGGGGAGAGGTTTGTCATCCTCCTCCTCGTCGGCTCCAGCCGGAGTCGCCGCGACATGAGGTTCTTTGGCAAGAACAGCCTCTGCATTGGCTTGTGCTGTAGGTCCAGCATTCTCGGCGGCGATCAATGGCGTCGTCTCGGTGACAATATCTGGTTCTGGGACGTGACCTTTTGTGCCATCCGACGTCGGGGATTGCGGCGACATTTCGGAGAAAATGCAGCGCAAGATTTGGGAGAGAATCAGAGTCAAGATGACAAACCACGTATCATCGCGCCAAAGGTGGTTTCGAGTATGATAGAGGCGTTGTATTCGATGCCAGTAGATATGTATACTCTTTAAACACAGTAAAGTAAGCAGCAAGAAACCGACACCGATATCAGCAATGGATGCGGCGAATTGAGGCCGTCCTCGTACAGTCAGCAAAAACTCGCCTAAAGGGGAAGGTCTTCGGGTACCGGCTGCGCATCCCAACAACTTCAAAAGGCGTGATCTTCCTCCCCTTGTTTCCCAGCAACTCTGCCTGTATCTGATCTGTCTTGGTGATAGTCCCAGACTTGATCTCATGTCTACCACAGTCTCGCTCTCTTCACATCTTGATTGCCGCTCATATTTACGCTCTCGTCCTCGAATTCGTCTGCCGGCCTTCTCTTGCGTCCAGAGAGCGGCATGACTGTACGAGTATCCCTTGCGGCAGTGAAAGGAACCGGAGCCGGCTCACGGGTCGTAGTGTTTTGAGATGTGTCCAGCTCCGTTCTGAATGGCGGCACGGGAACGAACCTGTGGTAGTATCTGTACATCGGTCGGATGTACCCCTGAGGATAAAATCGCTGCTCCGCATGAGTAGAGCCGCTTGTGTGGGTATCAACAAGCCGATCAGCAGGATGGATGGATTCCTTTGCCCTCTCTGCTCTTGTGGCATTGTGACGCTCGCGCCAGTCAGCGGCCGACATGGGCTGCGCCGGTAAGACTGAGTACGTGGGCGGATCATACGTGGGCGGTGCGTAGTCAACGTGGACACGCCTACGGCGCAAAGTAGCGGGCTCTGACGGTGTTTTCTGATCCAATGGATGATCCGTACGTGAATGGTGCACTTCGTCTTGCTCCAACTTGACGTTGATTCCACCTGTGGTAGGTCAGTGAGTGTCAGCCGATTGGAGAATGGTCGGCCTCACTGTCTCGCCTTTGCTTCTCTTGCAGCTCTGCCTGGAACAACGCCTCCACGCGTAATCCGGCTTCTCTCTCCTCAGCCTCACGTCGGGCCCTTGCAGTCCGCCTCTGATGCGCACCTTGTTGCTGCTGCTGCATGTGCCTTTCTGCTGTCTGCCTAGCCCATTCGCGGTCGCCGGTATCCATCTTCCGCGGGACGTAGCGGTCAATTGGACGCTTGAGATGAGGATACTTCCTGAAGAAACGTGCTTTGATCCGGGCTTGCTCTCTATGAGGTAAAGACAGCCAATGAGAATGGCGAATTTTCATCTCATCGTGGATGAAAAATCGAGTCCAGTCAGTCTCATTGAGACATGGAGTGAAATCCACCATGCGATCAAGGGGTTGGAGCTCATCACCAGCCTAAGCCAGACATGAGCTTCAAGGCTAAGCTCTCGGCTTTAAAATGGAATGACGGCTCCGGAGAAAATGAGAGGACGGGATCCGGACTCGAGCAAGAAAGGTAGGGTGGACAAAGTGAGCAACATGTAGCGGTGTTTCTGATATGTGGATGAGATGTGAGGAGCAGTGAAGTTGAGGCATCAGCTTCGAGCAAGAAGAAGCCCGTCGACTCGCGTCGACAAGGGTCGGTCAAATCGAGCCAACTACATCGCCATTGGCAGTAAATTAGGATATCCATGGCATTGGAGAAGCATATATTAGCGTTGAATTGTGTCGAGT
The DNA here is from genome assembly GCA_029448695.1 of Elsinoe perseae. Classification (NCBI taxonomy): domain Eukaryota; kingdom Fungi; phylum Ascomycota; class Dothideomycetes; order Myriangiales; family Elsinoaceae; genus Elsinoe; species Elsinoe perseae. The sequence goes on from JARDAA010000111.1 coordinate 863,385, forward strand.
GGACGATGACAAGTGAATTGACATATGCATCCACGTCTGAAGGAAGAACAGGTCATAATCTTGTCTACTCCAGAGCCTGGCTATGCAAGACTATTCCATCTACTGCATCCAAACTCGATTTACGGACAACCCTATCTGGACCAGATCCGTTTCCATCATCTACTGCAACCATCCTTGTAGCCTTTCTCTTTCACCATCGGACAGTTGACCCCAGACCTGCTCTGCTCCAGCCCTCCTTGCCACACCTCTGAACCATTCAATAAGATACCCTTGTGTCTCGTCATCCCTGCCCCTTTGCTCCGGTCGATCCTCTCCGAATGCCATCAGTTGTTCCCTCGTCATACTGCTTCCCAAATTCAAGAAATCGTGAGGGTCATCTTCCCACTCGTCATCATCGTCCTCGTCGTCTTCTTCGGCCAGACCCGATCCATGACTGGCGGCTGAGATGGCGCTCTGTGGCTCGGGTCCGCCAGGGGGTAGGAGCTCTTCGACAAGAATTTTGAGAATCTTGAGATCGGCAGGTACTGACGTGAACTGGGTAGGGTTTTGCTTGGCTCTGGAGCGAGTCACGATGCGCGAGGACTGTGTAATGATCAAGTCCCCCTTGACTATGATGTTGGATAAGGGTGTCGAAGGAAGATCATATAGCTTAGTCAAGGCAATCACGCTGCAAGCTTGTCAGTGACAATTCATGCCAGACGGAAAGAGAAGGAAACTCACTTGGTCCTGATATCATCGTAGCCAGCAAAATTGACGCTGTTTTCCACCCATTTCGTGATGACGACCTCGAGAGCACTTCTTCCCTCCACCTCAGTCTGACCTAAGAAGTCGACCACTTCTCTTGCATTATCAATGCTGAGCCTAGCGAAGACGAGGATGAGGCTTTGGATGATTCCCGCTCTCTCTGCGGTCGCAAGTCTGACGGCTACTGCTCTGAGCAACTGCGCCAGGTACGGTCCCAACTGCTCGCCTCCGGCTTTCTGGACAAGGGCAGCAGCGAGTCCGCCAACTTCAGAAGCAGCGTTGTCATCGATATGCGGCGACAGCAGGCGGTCGACGATGATAAGCAGTACTTCGAGTCCACCTTTGCCGTCCGCATCATGCCAGCTGAACACCTGCTCGGCATCATGGGCAAGCATCTCCTTCACTGCGTTTGTGGCCGACTTGAGTAGTTCATCGTCATTGCTGGTCAAGAGGATGTGTTGGAGCTTCGGCATTACCGATGCGACGTATCCTTGTGGTAACGGGTGGGAGGCGTTTTCGGTCAGCACTGCAAGCATGTCCGCTGCCAGGTTGGTCAGAGCGTTCTCCTCTGTTAGATTGGCAATATCGAAGGCGCCGGTGAGAGACGGAAGGACCTTGCTGCATAGAACGGAGAAGGTCTCCGTTGAGGTCGAGGCAAGCGTAGAAGCCACTTCCTCGAATGTCTCGGTAATCAGCATTGCCAGCTGGAAGTTGGTTGCGCCGTGCGAAGCCAGGGTGAACAAAAGGTCCAACCCGGGAGCCTCTTCTGAAAGAACGATTCGGGTATCCAGCAGAATGGCATCCCGCAAGGTCTCCAAGATTGCAATCATGACATCCTCCGACTCAGAAAGGTCGTTTAGATCCTGAGATGCGAGGAATTGTGATAGCGACCCAATAATAGCCGTCTGTAATGGGTGTGTCTGAGAGGGATCGAGGGAAGACAGGTACGACTGTAGAGCCCGTACACAAGACACTTTGACCACATCCGAAGGGTCGGAACTCAGTGCTGATAAGGATGTGGATAGGAATTGGGGACCGAGAGAGGCGAGCGCAGGGCCGGAGGTCTTGATCAGAGAGCCAGCGACGAGGTGACCTCTCGCTCGTAGAAATGCTTCCTCATGTTGGGTCGCTTGACTGACAAAATTGATGAAACCTTGCGCCGCGTCTGCCGGGATGGTACGATCGATTTCTTGAATGTCTCTCAGCAGCGCATTCAACACATACAGAGAAGCTTCCTTGGCCTTCCAGTCCGACTTATCAGAGAAAGTGTTCTGCGAGTGTGCAAGCAGACCTTGGACGGTAGCATCTCGAATCCATTCGCCAAGTTTGACAGCAAGCTCGCCACAAGCGGTGCGAGGCGTGTAGTTGGCCGTGACACTAGACTCTTCCGAGAGGAAAATGTTGACGTCAATTTCCCACAGACCTTCTTCCTCGGTAGTGATATAAGCATAATTGACAGCAAGCTTCATAACTTCTGCTACCCATGACGATGTCTGTGGCGACTGGAGCTGTTTTTGCAGCTCTTTTCGGACCGGTGGTGCTCTTAAACATGCTTGCATGAAGTCAAGCTCCTCAAGGACCAGGAAATCTAAAGTGTACGGCAATCCATCGGCATCTTCGAGTCGCCCTTGTCGGTCATCATCAATGTAGAAAGCACGATACTGCATCTGCAGGCTACTGAGATCCTCCCACACCGCAGAGAATAAGGCCAAGCTCTGAGGAGCCAATACCGAAGGAAAGACAGATCGCATCCTCATCAACACTTTGACGACTTGTAATTTAAGGGCGACAAGGCCACGATACTGCTCCGAAGCCTCCGACTTCTCATCTTCTGCAGGAGGCTCTGGTAGCGGAGACTTGATGCTGCCAAGTAGGAAAGAGATCCATCCATTCAGCGTTTCTTGAGCGAACCCAGTGACCGCTTCTTTGTGCTCTTCGACGATCATTTCCAGGTTGTCGAAGCTTGATCGAAAGACTGAGATGGCTAGCGCTCTCAGTGTCGGTTTTCGTGATTCATTCACGGCGACCTCATAAACGGTGCGGATGAGATCCCTGGCAACCTTGAAAAACTGGTCCTCATTAAGGCAGTCGTCGACCAGGTCCTGCAACACCTTTAGAGCACCATGAAGTTGACCATCCGTCGCCCGGGGAATGAGATGCAGAAGATCTGGAAGAAGACCCGGCCAGTCGTCGGGAAAGTCTGCGGTGGCTATCTTGCTGACGACCAAACTCGCGGCGCTTTTGATCCTCCTCTCGCGAACGTCACTGGTAGCGATATCATAGAGCTGTTGTCGAAGTCTTGACTTGTTACCATCGTTAATCCGTATCTGGCCTTCGAAGTCGTCTAGGTTGGGTGACCAGCTGGTGTCGACAAACTTTTTGAGGACCAGTAGGGCCGACTGTTGGATGTTGGTAGGTACATTGTCGTGAGCAGCAATGGCTGTCAGTGCAATTGGGAACTGCTCATGGTCGTATAGCTGCTTGAGCTGCAGCTCGGCTTGCTTTCGAGGCGTTTCTTGGGCCGATTGCGTTTCCGCCAGGAGCTGCGCTAGTTGTTGCTCCATGGCGGTTATGCGTTAGGGCCGCGCCCGGCGAATGATGCTTCGTCCTTGTCTCGGACAGTTGCGAGTCTGTTGCTACGAGTGCAGGAGGCAAATAACTAGGACTCGGATACAAGCTCCTCTGTGGCCACAGCGTTGTGTTGGCGAACGTGAATTTTTGGTGAACACAAGCCCGTGTTTTTCCAAAGTAGTGAGTGCGTCAAATGATAAGTCCCTGTTTGTGAATGAGTAGTCGAGAAAGTCTACTGTCACTGTGAAAGCGCAGCAATCAACCAGGAGATATGATTTCTATGATATCGCCGCCATCGATGCCGTGTGAGAGGATGGAATTTCGCCAAGAACAGGCCCCGCAACGCGTGCGGTGGAGGTGATGGTGATGACTTCGCGTCTCGGTATTATTTGGCACTTTTCTCACTACGTACCCGACATGAGTTGACAACAACTTCAACATGGCCGAAGAGGTCACGTACCATCACCTCATATCGGCCTTTACCTCTTTCCTGACCGTCTCGATTCACACCATCCTCTTCGAGCGGAACATCTATCCGGCTACGTCGTTCATTACTGCTCGCAAGTACAACTACCCTGTCCGACAAAATCGACATCCTAGGGTGTGCAAATGGATCACCGATGCTGTCACTGCTGTCGAGGCGGAGCTTCTCAAATGCGCCGTCCAGCGTGTCGCCGTCGTCATCTACGATAATCAAGTTCGCCCTTTGGAGAGATTCATGTTCGACGTATCTCGCTTCCCCGTTGTACCCGCTTCAGAACACAACACTCCTCTGGAAAGAATCAATGATGACGGGGAAAAGACAGCAGTGCTGCCGGCGGGAGACCTCGAGGAACAGTTCCGGGCGACAATGAGCAGGTTGAGTGGCTGTGGGACGAGATTGAAGGAGATACCAGAAGCATGCACGTTCACGGTCGCTGTGGAGTTGAAGGATGACAAAGAGCCGCCCATAGGGCACCCTCAAGCATGGATACCCGTTCAGCCACGACGAGAAGACACGACCAGAGAAAGTGAGAATGGCAAAGACGAAGAAGAGTCAGGACATGATTCGGGCGGCGCAAAGACCATGCCCGTGAGAAGTGTTCACGCAGGTGATATGATGTTCGAAGTCTGGATAGAGGAAGGCAGGACTAAGTTTGAGCAACGGAGAACAAGTGATGGGAGTACTGATATGGGCTGAGGTTACCGCCGGTAAGACATCTCTTTTCTTCTCGTACTAGATGTCTCGATCAAAAGATGGCTCTCCTAGCTTCAATCTCCACTGGCGGCCCTTGAACATCAATGCTACTATTCCGGCGTACAATGAGACTCCAATCACGGCCAGCACACTCCAAGCAATGCCGTAAGTAGTCTCTTCGGCAAAGGGTGTCATGTAGAAGCCGAGGGTGAAGGAGAAGATCTGCCGACCAAAGTTGAGCAGTGTCGAGATCTCTGCGCTTTGGGGTTTGTAGCACTAGCAAAGGTTAGTATCATACATGACCACGAAAGGTCGTCTCACATCTGTTATGTATGCATAGATATTGGTCGTCACAATTTGCAGGCCGAAGGCAGCAATCGAAATGCCCATGATCGGACCCATCCAATGCGTCTTGTACTGGAAGCATACACCTTCGATAATGACCCCGATGGGTATCAGGATCGCTCCCGGAATTGTGGCATAAAGTCTTGTTTCCGCCTTCTGATCGCCATCATGCGCTTTGGCGTACAAATATACCAGTCGATCCGAGACTGGTCCCGCAGAGAGTTCTCCAATGAGAGTGCCAATAAACGTCGAGACTCCGATAGCAAGACCTACCCCGACGGTATTCTGTATATCATCAGCTCTGCCATCGCAATTGTCCAGAGTTTGAGACTTACAAAATGGTAGATACCACCAAAAGCGGCAGCACCAGTAACCGCAAATAGTACACTGCCCAGTCCGAACTGTATACTGTAATACAAGGTCGGGAACAAGACAGAGGGATACCTCAGCATGACAAAGACATGCGTAAAGTCCCACAACTTCACACCTCTCCCATTCGTCGCAGCGCGGAAAGTCATGTTCCTCCACCAATCCACTTTTCCCTGTCCCACTTCATCGGCGTTGCGACGTCTGTACAGAGTTTCCGGTAACGCCACAGCCATAACGACCAGCTGCGCCCCAAGCACAATCGCAGGGATCCAGAAACAGGCCCTCCAGCCAATCTCCTTCGCAATCGGTCCTCCAATCATGGCCGCCACGTGCGCACCGTTGGTGACGAAGACGGTGTAGATGCCCATCATCCTCCCCCTTTCATGCAGGAAGTACAGATCAGCCACTACCGCCGCCCCGACACCCATACCCGCGCTCGTGCCCACGCCGACGAAAAAGCGCGCGACTAGAATCCCAGACCAGGATTTCGCTACAGCAGATGCGGCATGGCTCGCCACGCCGACGGCCGTGACGGCCAGGAAGACGGGACGGCGACCGTATGCGTTCGCGAGCGGGGAGAGGAACAAAGGTGTGACGCCTGCGCCGAGGATGGCGACGTTGGTCACGTAGCTGGCGGTCGGGATGGGGATGGCGAAGGATTTGGCGAGCGGGCCGAAGGCGCTGTTGATTACGGCTTGGGTGAAGGGACCGAGGAAGGCGAGGTAGGAGACGTTGAGGAGAATCCAAAGCTTGAGGAGGGGATGCCAATTGAGAGGGTCTGAAGGGGAGGCTGTGATTGTCAGCGGTGAAGTGTGAAGAAAATGGGTCAAGTACAGGATGGCTGTGGGCGTAGAGGGAAGCCATGAGGATCGAGTCTGAGGCTACTTGGTTTCTCGGGCTCATCGACGTGAGAAGTCAAGGACTTGGAAGGGATCTGGATTTCGGAGTTCGAGGAGGCCATGATACTAGGGTCGAGCGCGAGGAGGTTTAGAATATCATGATGGCAGATTCGGGATTGACCTTAAACAAGTAGCATGCAAGCATCGTCGACTACTTGCCGATCATACAGCCGTCTACGCACGACCCGTCCATGGTGCATAGCAAACGCGGCGTCTACTCTGCCCCCACAAACGGCTATTCTTCCGAAAAGGAGGGGATCGTGTCGTGGCCCCAACGTGAATGCCCCAGGTGATCGACGACCGGGGAGGATGCTCTCGATGCCACGTGTGGGACAGGGGCCCATTCCGGAAGAATCGGATGCGGAGAAGATGGATCGATCGGCACAGGAACCGCCATGAACAGGCTAGCGAAAGACAAGCATGTACAAGCACGTACAAGCTTGGACAAGCACTGCCGGGGGGACGACCCGCAGCTCTGGTAGGAGCAGCGGTCGTGCATGCACCGACCAGCATTTCCAAAAGCGGCCATGGAGAACGAGATTGTAGCCAGCGGTGACGGCACGTGTAGCCGAGAATGAGGAACGCACTGAACAGGCTGACAGAGCAAACGAAGCAATGTGGCCCCGTTGTGCGAGCCACGATCGACCAGAGGGGAAAGGTTAAACTTGCCCAGACTCAAAATTTAAAACCTGATCGCAACGTCATGCTTCTTTTGATATGGACTACTTCTCTACACATACACATCATCTCTCCGTGAGGCTCACCGACCTCGGAACAGCCAGTGAACCCATGCTCATTGTAGCGATGCGAGAAGCAACCACTTCCAGCCTTGGTGCCCGCGAATTGCGGCGAGCAGTGCTGCTGGCCATCTGAAATCTTTAATCAATTTCTGCCGATGCTGAGCTCCTGTCGAAATCTTCGACATACAGCGCTCATCCTCTGAACTACCATTCCCCATCTTCCTCGTCCACATTGGCTCTGCTTCAAACCAGAGACTATTGACTGACCGGCTGGACGCGAGTTCTGGCAAATTGGCTGAACAGGCCCGAGTAAATGAGGTAGAATTTGAGGGAAGGTGACCAGTTGACTTCGGACATCGGTGCGATGAGGTCTGTGTGCTTGAGAACTGATAAACGAATCTCATGTGGGAGCCCCGCAAATTGAAAGCTGGCAGCCTCGATTGGTCAAGTTGACCAACGCATCGCAGTGCGACGGACTTGTCCAGGCTTGCCGTGCGTGGCTCGTGAACGGCGCCCAATCTGATTGCGCACGTCTTCGGTTGAGGAAGCGCCAACAAAGGTGATGCGAAAGGTAGAGCGGAAGCGTAATCGTCGATGTCACACACAAGGTATAGACGGAGTTGGTTTGCGGTGATTGGCGTGGCGAGCAGTTCGGTAACTCGTAGCTAGTGCGCCAGGATTGCCCTTTCCTCAGACCCTTCCGATGCAAGAGATTCAGGATGGTGTACCTTCGCAGCTCGGGGTGGGAATGTTAATGACCAAGCTAGTGAGGTGAAACAGAGAGACGGGTCGAAACTGAAGTAAATCGATGGGGTCGCCCTCGACACGGAAAAAGTATGTGCTGAAGATATACTGGTTGATGTTTTGATGCATGTACTGACAGGTGAGCAGAAGGTTGCTTATTCCCTCCATCGAAATCATGCAGCGGGACGACTTACTGGCCGAAGTGATCGAAGACTGATCGTCCTCAATGTCACTACCGTCGCCAACACTATCGCCGCTGGCGCCGTCACTACCGCATTCCATCGTGTCCTCGTCATCCAGCTCGACGGACATGATGGCGGAGTCTCCACATTGAGAGGTCACATCTTGATGGTCGTGACTGTTAGTGCCATAGAAAGTCACATGATTGTACTTTGGCATGATATGATTTCATCCTGAGCTGCTTGGGGAGGTCGAAGAAGGGGTGTACGTGCTAGCAGTCAATGCCGAGCAGAGCCTGACAGATCTTGGGCTGGAAGACTGCCATGGTAGATCAACGATACCGGGCATAGCTGTTAAATGGTCAGTACTGAAAGACCAGTGACGGAGGATGTGACTGACAGCCACTGCTGGTAGGCCCGGTTCTGATTGGCCGAATTGGACAGAGGTGTGTTGTATTTGGGAGGTTTCTGAGAGAGGCGGGACCTCAGGCAGCAGCATCCGCATGCATGTGAATGTAAACGCGAATCGGGCAACTCCTACCATCTTTTGTCGATCAGACCCACGACACATGCTTAGAGACATAATTGTTACACTGGTAGATCGTCTGATGGCAGGGACCAATACAGGACAAGAGGTCTTGCAATGACTACCACACAATTGCGAGTATGCTCCATGCTCATCGGCGCTCGTGGCAAACACAGAAGCTTCCTGGACTTTCCCAAGCAAGTCAGGAAAAGAATCTATCGCTACGCTTGCTTTTCAGAGAAGGAATACATCACTTACGACGACACCCGACAGAAGCCAAACGAAGCACAGCAAGACTCAGATATCGGCCAGACCAACGAGACCTGCGGTAAGGGGCTAGAGGAAGAGGACGATAAGGATGACAGCAGCGAGCCTACCGACAGTGAAGACGGCAATGTCGACTCGCTAGACCTCACACCGCTATGGATGGAGCCAGAGATTGCTGGCTTCGTCTTTGGCAGGATCAGTCTGATGCTTTGCTGTCGCACTATGTATGACGAGATCGTCCGCACGATCTACAACAGACACGAGTTCATCATCAAGCGTCAGCCCAATTCTTTGTGTCAGATAACTCCTGACAGTACCGCACTATTGACCTCTCTTACCTTGGAAATCCATATTTTGACCAACAGATATTCACCAGATCACCCAGACTATGTGGATCCGATAAGCCACAGCGCCTACATGTCGCGATTGAAGCCCTTGGTGGTCCATTCTCAGAGAGCAAATGACATACTCCCAAGCTGGCTCTTAGCCGCCAGCCATCTCAGTCAACACCTCATGCCGGGTCGCCTCAATATATCCTTCATCTGCGATATTGATGACTACGCTCTCGCCCTAATGGTTGCGTCTCCATTACTGGCATTACCCAGATCGAAGAGATGCTGGCTCAGACTTTCTGGCAGCGTGAATCCACAAATCATGCAGCTTGCTCAGCGCGTTTCACAGACCTGTACCGGCCATGCACGACCCCAAGAAGGCCAGCCTTTCATATATATGGACCTACCAAGAGAAGTGCAACTTCTCGCCCTGCAATATACCGACCTTTTAACGCCCTTCAACGAGATCCATTGGACTCCGGACGAGAAATACCATCTAAGATGGTCATTCCGACAAGGAACGTGCGCCAGCTACGCTGATGAGCACATGGATGTAGACGAATTTGAGGTGATGGAATGCTATCTACAAATTGAGGCATATGGCTGCTTTTGCAGACGATACCACTCCACCTAATGGGAAGGCTGCCAGTGTTGGTCTTACCCTTAGTCCCTGTTTCTCGTGTCCAAAGACTTTCGCCTCAGTGCGGCCGAGGTATTCTTCAAAAGCAATCGGTTTTGCATACTGCCAGAGGGTGCAGGCCGCGGCGAATTAGGATATGAGCCGGTCGTACTCCAGCCTGGACCGCTACCCCTACTCACCTTTCTGCAGTCGACCGTTCCTTTGAATGGTCTACCCCATTTGCGAATTCCGGAGGTCGTCCTCCTTCCGCCACTCCGCATCAATGATGATTGCATCGCCCAATTACCAGATTTCTACAGCCAGTTATCCGATCTCGTTGGTCTGATGAACGAAAAGCTGCACCTGTGTTGCCTCAAACTAGTCTGTCATCTAGCAGACCTCAGCTTCGACTCTCCGCACATAGAGAGCAGAAGAGCAGTGCCAGATCAAGCCTTGAGGAGATACAACAGGCTCTGCGAAAATATTGCGAAGAAGCTGAGCTTGCTCCGAGAGATGCATTGCTTCTATGCTTTTGTTGCCGAGCCAATGAAGTGGCAGATTTTGGGAGCTGCGTCTGATTGGAACTATGCGAATGAATTAATTGACGAGCTGAAGACAAGCAGAGAGAACGACATGGAACAAGCAGTCATGGAGCAAGACTGTAACGCCGCGGAGCATCGTAAGCAAGACTATATACAGTCGGCATGGTATAGTAAGAACGAGGGCTGGGACGAAGATTGATTGGTGGTGTCGGACGCGGAAGGCGTGAAGGTATATCAGTATAGCTTTTCACAGTATCGGAAAGTTTGCTGGCTTGACCGTAGCGAACAACTCTTCCAACGGTATCCTTTTGTCAATCAGACCTTGTTCATAGAGATACAGTACGAGTGCTTCCAGCGTCTTCCTGTTCTCCTCGACTCCATACGGCCAGCAATCCGCGCCGAACGTCTCCTTAACGTCATCCAGTGCTTCCGGCAGCCAGGGGAGCATGTACCTCAGAGCACTAGTGCTCTCCATCCTCTTCCTAGCCAGTTCCTTGCTCTTCTCGAATGCTTCGAAAAGGCTTGTCGCGATCCAGGTATTCTTCTCCCACACCTCCCTCCGTATAGCGACCAGATGCATGATCGGAAACACGCCCGTCCGCTTGTAGAATGCTTTTTCCTCCTTCTTGAAATCTGACCATAGCCTCCTCACGTTCCCCTCCCCAAGACACGCAGGCGGATCTGCACCAATCGTGGCATCTACCTCCCCATCTCTCAGCAAGTCACTCAACCCCCTCGCCTTGTCCTCGCTCCTCACAATCTTCACTCCGCCCGGCGGCGCAAGACTCCCCGGCTTCCCATGCGAGCCCGGCCCTTCCATCTTGCCTTCCACCCACGTCACGCCCGACAGATCCACGCCGTAATCGTTCTTGAGTATACCCCGCTGCCACACGGCCGCCGTCATGGTGTAATGCTGCACCCCGATCCGCTTCCCCTCCAGATCTTTCGGCGTCTTGATCTTGTCGCCATTCACGGCGATGAAGCTGTGTCTGAAAGCGCGAGAGGGGAAGACGGGGAGCGCGATGAAGCGCCGATCGCCCGAGGCGTGGAGGGTGATGTATTCGCTCGCGGACAGCTCGGCGAGGTCAAAGTCGGAGGTGGTGACGAAGCGGTCGAAGACGTCGCGTGGGTGGTCGATGGGGAGGAAACGCAACTCGATGCCGTTCGGTCGTGTCTCGCCTAGGAGAAGGGAGATGAAGCGGTCGTAGGGTGCAGAGGCGAAGGTGAGTGGTAGCATGGCCATGATGGTGGTCAAGAGGAAGTATGATGGAAGGAAAGCGGGAATGGTGGGTGGTGGAAGTGCTTTTCTAACATGTGCTGGCCGAGCTCTCTTCACTTACCTGTACATACAATGGCCCCGCGCCGTATCCAAGTGCCTTCCGGTAGTGCCATACGGTAGTACCTGTGCGGAAGATATCGCGGCTCCTTGTGCCGATCCCGGTGGAAGATCCCACATCAAAGAAACGGTGTATCCCCTGCTCGCGGGAGCTTGGGGAAAGCTTGGGGAAAAGCTTCGCAGTCTGGAAATATCACCTTAAGTGATAAACACTGCTCAAAGCGGTCGACGAAGTTGTGTTTTGCAAGTAAAGGTTGGAACGCTGGTGGAAGAAAATTAATGCTATGCGGAGTTCGAGATGTCCGAAGTCCGCATCTGGTTACCGCACCCCCTCTCCAATGTAATGACACCGGCCAACAGAAGCTGCGTTCCTTTATATCAATGGCTGCAAGCAATTCTCTTCTTCTAGAAAGTGGCTGAGTTGCGAGACATCCTTGAGACTCTACTTGACTGAGCTTGGTCAAACCCTTTACCGCAGCATGTCTTCTGACCTCTTCCTGACAGCTGCCAACCCGGCAGAGATCAAGGAGCAATTGACCAACAACTCGGTCGAGTGGCGAGGACCCTTATCTACAGAGGCATACTTTCGCCGCGAAGAAACTTTGGCCAATCAGGATCTCACTCGAGATGGTGGATTGACTTCTTGGATCCTTGCTAGAAAGTTGGCAGATGGGTCACGTCAAGCATTATGCTCCTGTGAGACACTACGAAAGCGAGCACTCTTGGCTCTCGTGTCTTCTGGTAATGTCGAAGAGGTCACATGCTATGGAGTGGCGAGTGTCTTCACTGCTCCCGAGCATAGGGGAAAAGGTTATGCAAGCACCATGTTCACAGAGTTGGAGAAGTGGATGGATGAACAGGGTAAAGGAAAGGGAGGGTTTAGCGTCCTTTACAGCGATATTGGAAAGAAATTCTATGCCAGACATGGTTGGATGCCGAAGCAGAGTGCTCATGTCAAGCTCGTGGTCGGGCAGCTGACAGAACCGATGATTGATGAAGTTCAATGGTTAACGAACGGTGACATACCGGCACTATGCGAGAAAGATGAATCGATCATCAGATCTAGACTGGAGAAATTGGCACGAAACGGCACAAACGCGGTGGCCATTTGCCCAGACTTGAAGACGCTGGAGTGGCAACAAGCACGTGAGGCAATTTTGAGCCAGGAACTACTCGGAAGAATACCAGACGTGCGAGGAGCGACGGTGAAGGCTGACAGTGGTAGAAATTTCTGGTGCTACTGGACGAGGTGGTGGTACAATCCAGATATCAACGAGACCAAGGGCAATACCATGCATATTCTGCGATTAGCCAACGACGACGAGGATTACAATGACTCGACCGTTACGGAAGAAGGTGTAGAACAATCACGAGGTAGTGGTACAGTCAAAGCAATAGCCAAGCTTTTGACCGCTGCCGTTCAGGAGGCGAAGAAGTGGAACATGGAGGATGTGCAGATTTGGAATCCGAGCTCGACGACACTGGCTGCAGCGCGACTTCTTGATGAGAAGAATGTTGTTGTTCACCGCGAAAGGGACAGTATCGCCAGTCTCAGATGGTGTGACGAGAATTTGAAAGGGATCGAGAACTTATTATTGTGGACCGCAGTCGAGAAGTATTCGTGGTGCTGAGCATGTAACCCGACAATTTGCATTTCTGTCATGTCTGATGGCTACCATCCTCGACGCCGAGACTCGTCAAAGTTACCCCCTTGTCGTTCTCTCTCTATCCGCGCATCGAAATCTCGCTGTGCTTCGGATTGTGCGAGCTGTCGATCCTCTTCGCCCTGAGAAAAGGCAAAACTATCACCCACCGTCGATCCTTGTCGTTGTTCTCGTCGTGTGCCATCTGTGCCTTTGACAGCCGCCTCTCTCCGTAATCGTTCCCAAACGCCACCAGTCTGTACCGCGGAATCTCTTCTCTCCGGACTTGTCGGTGGCGACGAGGGCGGTCTCTGTGACCGCTGTGGCTGGGGAGCGACGCGAGAGTCTCTGTCTGCGGCTCTCGTTTCGTATTGCTGTCTTCGTTCGTTCATCTGCATCTGGCTGTCGGACATGAGGCCGGTGTCTCCGTCTTTGGAAGCGACGTCATCCATGAATCCTCCTCCTGTCGGTGACATGTCATCCCCTTGCAATGCAGCAGAAGAAGACTTTGTGGGAGCCTGCCGGCCCTGGCGAGCTCGTTCCCACACCGTTCCAGCCTTGGAAGCCTGGCTGTCCATGCGACCCTCCGGTAGTTCGACAGAGTTTCTCTGTGTCGGTTGTGCTTGAGGAACACCTTGTCTCTGCTGCATCTTCGTCTTCAGCGCCTCTCTGAAATCCTTCAATCTCGGATCTGTAACGGTACCCGCTACATCTGTCGTGGAAGCGACCGACCCCCAGAAAAAAATACCCAGAAACATGGCGAAGCCAGCATAGGTAGAGAATCGTAGACCGTGCCATGCTGCTCTTGCTTGCGAACCCCGGAGAATCGAGAATTTATCCGGGTTGAACCACTCTTTCCCACCGGGATTGTAGAAGGGGAACTTGAAGGACTCGCGTCCGCCATATGCCCACAGAGCGCCAGCGACAAGTCCAGTGGGATACGCATACGAAGCGATCGTGACTGATTTGGCGAACTTGAAGGACAAGGCGTCGATCTCGTCTTGTCGGAATGGCCGCCCCATGATGGCACGCGACTCTGCTAAGCTCTTCTTGAGGAGGTCTATTCTCGCCGGTGTGTCCCATCCTGTTGGACCAAAAACTCCGATAGGTTTTGGAAGGCCACCAAGATTGATTCGCCATTGTTCGGTCGACAGGATGCCGCCATCTTGCTGGTCACTCGAGTCGAAAGAGAAGTCATTTGGAGCGGATGATTCGGAAAAGCCAGTGTCGGTGGACGGTTCTGTGGCTTCTTGCAAAACCATTGCGTTTTAGTAGTGGACGAAGTCTGTCGGTAGAAGCTATGACAATTTGCGCTTCACAGAGGGAGGAAAAGGTGCATGGGGAGGGACTGTGACTGCGGTATCGATTCGGAGATGGAGCTATTCGACCTGAAGTGATGGTCGACGATGAGGTCATGCTTGGCGGGGTGAATGGTACCTGAATCCAACTTTCCCTTCGCTGTCTTCCCATTCGAATATCCTAGATCTTCGCCTCTACCGTACGACATATTAATTCAAAACTGACTGTCGTCGGAGGTCAGTACTATGGAAGGAGGCAAGAAGCCGACATGCCACTGACAGACGAAGATGCGGCGATAGCGGCGATTGATTCATTTACTTCACCCACATCTGCCCAAGCAGAAGCATGTAAGGAGATTGATAAGATCCTATCATCCGATGATCCTTTCATTGATGCTCACGCGCTATTCTCTCTGTACAACATATTCTACTTCCGGGGTCTGCTTTTGCCTCACGTGCAAGTCATCTGGTCATCCAAGCTCCCCCTTTGTGCCGGAATATGTGAAAAAGTCAGGGACGGACAGGGCAAACATTTCATCCGATTGAAGCTATCGGAGCCACTGCTCAAGTTTCGGCGTCGAGGCGACGTAGTCAACACTTTGCTCCACGAGGCAATTCATGCTTATTTCTTCCTCACTACCTCACGGCGGCACAGTCGAGGTGAAGACGGGACAGGACATGGGAGTGGTTTCATGCTGTTGGCAGACGCCATCAATAACCATGGTGACTACCATGTAAGCGTCTATCACACATTCCACGACGAGGTGGATAGCTACCGCACCCATATCTGGCAATGTGACGGGCCCTGCAGGACACGACCTCCCTTCTTTGGGCTCGTCAAGAGGTGCATGAACAGGCCGCCGGGAAAGAGTGATAGCTGGTACAACCGTCATCAAGAAGAGTGTGGCGGTACATGGGCCAAGATCGCGGGACCGGAGATGACAAAAGAGCAGGTGATGAACATGAGCGGCCTTCAACGAGCAGGAATGCAGAAGAACAAGCTGGACGCGTGGGTTTCGGGAGCTGGTAAGAAGCGACTAAAGGCCGAAGACACGTCGGAACAGCACAAGAGATCTCGATTGGGAGGAGATGGCGATGAGGAGGAAGTAGAAGTCATGGCCGTAGCGTGTCCCATATGTGGTAGGGAGATGGCGCAAAGCAGCATAAATATACACCTGGATCAGAAACACCAATTGGATGCAGACAATGCATGAGATGAGGATCTATATGAGTCAAACAACGTACGACTTGATTGTGATTGGCATTCAAATATGATGATCATATCGTATCACTGTCGTCGAAGAAATGAGTGAGCGAGAAGGAAATTCTCTTGGGCAGCAACGAATCATGTCTGGAGAAAAGCCTCCCACCATAATGACATGGCCCCCAATATACCTACCTGTTCTTATCCCGCGTATCCTGTACACAACTGTCATTCGACCATCAAGAGCCCCAAAATCTTAAGGGCAAAAGCGGCCTGACTTGCTGATCAAGTCAGCTCTTGGTCGTCCCCCATCCGACCCGGTCCCTGCAGGCACAAGTACCACACCACACACTGGTGCATACCTTGATACCCGCACGGCCACACGAAGAAGCCACAAGCACAACCCCAAAAAGACCTGTTTACACACTAGTCTGTGGCTGAGCAGACACACCTAGTGTACCACCGAGAGCGAGAGTCACAGCTCCCAGCGCTCTCTTCCCATTCGCACTCTTCTCCCGCACTCTTCTCCAAAAGGTCAAAGCACCCGCACAACCGCACAGAGACACTGACATCACCCACGCTGCCAATAGAGTTCGCCGGACGAACGCACGCAGACCCGACTGCGAAGGTGTCCGGCACCTATACAGCTTCTTCGTCGCGTTCTCTTTTCGTTTTCCAACCTTCCTGCTGTCGGATACGAAGCGACATCAGCTGCTGCTATCTCGCGCCTGGCTTGACTTTTCCCCGGCATCAACGGCCCACCCAAGCCGGAACACCTCAACGCGCCCCTCACAGCCTTCGGCTTCGCTCGTCTTCTCAAGCTACATATTACGCCGGTGTTTTCTCACGTGGCATGCGGTCGATATCGGTCTCGTTCTGATTTTCTCCAACCCACGACTCTCGCGACCACCGCAGATATGGCTGACGACGCCGCCATCCAAGATCTCTACCGCAAGATCAAGCGGGAGAGGGAGATTATCAATGCCGCCAACAATATGAGGCAGGCATCCACAAATGCTGCGGTTGCCTCGAGTATCGACAGTCAGGTCAGAGAGTCACGCAGAAACATCCAGTACTTCGAACAGACTCTGCAAGAGCTCCAGCAGCGCAAAATGGGTGACGGCATGCGAAATATGAGCCTCGGACAAGGCAATGGTGGCCCCCCTCCGCCAGCTCATTCCGCACCACGCATGACTTCGTCTGCCCTTCCTCAACCACCAGACAATCCATACGAAGACCCGGGTAGCTACGGCGCAGGTGGATTTAGTGATGGCAATAATCCCGGCATGCCGAACAGAGCTCCTTACGGGCCACCAGCACCGGGTCCTCAAGGTCGTGTCCCCAAATCACGACCAAACTACAGTAGACTCGGTATGAAAGTGCGACCACCAGACAGCATGCGCTAACACAAATTCAGACTTGATCAAAGCCGAGACACCCCACCTTGGGCCCCGCATCCAGCTCATGTTATCCCAACTCGAATTCAAGCTCAGCGTCGAGAAGCAGTATAAGGATGGTATCGAGAAGATGGTCCGACTCTACGAGCTCGAAGGCGACCGCAAAAGCAAGGCGGATGCCGAAGGAAGGCGGGTAGAGAGTATGCAGAAGATGATGTTGCTCAAGCAAGCTCTGAAGCGACATGGTGATCTACACGTGGATGTTGGACCGGACATGCAAGATGGTGAGTACCAGATAACGGACAGCTAAGCCGCTTTCTGACACGATCACAAGACGACAGCTTGAACATGCCCAGTCAGCGCAAGCCACTCAGCGGTCACATTCAGATCAAGGTGCACGGTATTGCCGATGTCAACCATGCCTCGACAGGCCGCTTTTCGAGATCTCCCGAAACCTTCGTCATCATGAAAGTCGAGGATTCTCTCAAAGGCCGAACGCGAGCAACCAGAAACGATAAATGGACTGACGAACAGCACGAGTTTGACATCGACAAAGCAAATGAGATTGAGTTCACCGTCTACGACCGTGCCGGTGATCATCCGCAACCCATTGGTATGCTGTGGATGCGTATCTCCGACATCGCCGAGGAAATGCGCCGCAAGCGTATCGAGACCGAGTTCAACAACTCTGGCTGGATCTCTGCCGACAGGATGGGCGAGGGAGGAGCGCCTCAAGGGTCTCAGTCCAACATGCAATTTCAGCCACCACCTGGTGCCACGGGTGGGACCGGTCAATTTCAGCAACCAGGTGCAGCGCCACCATCGACGAACATCTTCATTGATGACTGGTTCTCGCTGGAACCCTACGGACGCATCCGACTGACCATCAGTTTCGTCAAACAGAATAGAGAGCGTCGTCCGTTGGATCTCGGTCTCGGACGAAAAGGCGCCATTCGTCAGAAGAAGGAAGAAGTCGTCGAGCAATTCGGCCACAAGTTCGTGCAACAGACCTTCTATAATATCATGCGCTGCAGCTTGTGTGGAGAGTTCCTCAAGTATACTGCCGGCATGCAGTGCTCCGACTGTCGCTTGACTTGCCACAAGAAATGCTACGCCAAAGTCGTCACCAAGTGCATCAGCAAATCGAACGCCGAGACCGACCCAGACGAAGAGAAGATCAATCATCGTATCCCGCATAGATTCGAACCATTCTCCAACATGGGCGCCAATTGGTGTTGTCACTGCGGCTACATGCTTCCTTTGGGACGGAAACAAGGTCGCAAATGCACGGAGTGCGGCACGACATGCCATGTCAATTGTATACACTTTGTACCGGATTTCTGCGGTATGTCCATGGAAGCGGCCAATCAGATCCTATCAGAGATGAAGAATGCAAAGGCGCGTCAAGGTCAAGGACCTAGTCTCGTGAACAAGACTCTCAGACCTCCTTCCGGACGACCTTCACCAGCACCCTCAGCAGGGTCATTCGGCTCGACACCGACGCAGGAAACGACGGCGACTTCGGATCCACGATGGTCATACGGCAAGCAAGACAGTGCGTACGATGCGCCTCCCCAATCGCAACGGCCCGGATCGTACGGCCAGCAGTACGACAACATGTCGAAAGCAGCGGCGACGCAAGCACATCAAAACTCCTCGAGACCCTCACCCAGCTCCCCTGAACCGCAACGACCTTCAGGCGGCCGCAGTCAGTCACAACAGAATTTGGCGGCGCAAGCTGCATCTAATGCGCTCAGCGGCAAGCCTGCTGATCCTCGCTACAATCGCACCTCTACTGATTACGCTGGCCAACAGAGCCAACGCGTCTCCGGGCAGGGATACGGTCGACCACCGGAGCCCCAGTCTGCATCGGCAGATCCGCGATCACGGCTCAGCCAACCTCCGGGTCACCCCGTATATGATCCCGGTGCATATGCCCAAATCTCTGGCTATCCTCCACAGTCGCCCCAATACAATCAATCGCCGCCACAACCTCAATACCCACCATCGCAAGATCCCCACCACAGACAGCAGCAACAACCGCAGAAACCCATGCAGCAGATGTCTCCTCCTCAACAGCCGCAGTCCCCACCAGTGCCACCGAAAATTCAGCCACAGCCATCCACTGACACGGCTGTTGCAACGACACCACGCAAACAGCCAGGTCAGACTGGGCACACTGTCCGGGTCGGTCTCAGCGACTTTGAATTCTTGGCGGTGCTGGGTAAGGGTAATTTCGGCAAGGTCATGCTGGCGGAGACCAAAGCGACAAGAAAGCTCTACGCCATAAAAGTGCTCAAGAAGGAGTTCATCATCGAGAACGATGAAGTAGAAAGTACACGGTCTGAGAAGCGGGTATTCCTGATCGCGAATCGAGAGCGACACCCATTCCTGACTAATCTGCACGCCTGTTTCCAGACCGAGACCAGGATCTACTTTGTGATGGAATACGTCTCCGGTGGTGATCTAATGCTTCATATTCAGCGGGGACAATTCGGGACGAAGCGAGCACAGTGGGTTTGATACTCGGTAGTAATCGTTTCCCGACACTGACATATATCTAGATTCTATGCCGCCGAAGTTTGCTTGGCCTTGAAGTATTTCCACGAGAACGGTGTAGTCTACCGCGATCTGAAGCTCGACAACATCCTCTTGACCCTTGACGGGCACATCAAGATCGCCGATTACGGGCTCTGCAAAGAAGACATGTGGTACGGCTCGACCACGGGCACATTTTGTGGTACCCCTGAATTCATGGCGCCAGAGGTAAACAAGCCACACAATTTGAGAGAGCACGACTAACAACGCCAGATCCTTCTTGACAAGAAGTACGGCCGTGCTGTAGATTGGTGGGCCTTTGGTGTCCTCATCTACCAGATGCTTCTCCAGCAGTCTCCATTCCGCGGGGAGGATGAAGATGAAATCTACGACGCCATTCTTGCCGACGAACCTCTATACCCAATCCACATGCCACGCGATTCTGTGTCGATCTTGCAGAAGCTCCTCACGAGGGAGCCCGAACTCCGTCTTGGAAGTGGTCCTACCGATGCACAAGAAATCATGTCACATGCCTTTTTCAGAAATGTCAACTGGGACGATATCTACCATAAGCGATTGCCAACACCCTTTATGCCCAGTGTCCAAGGCAAAGGCGATACATCCAACTTTGACAGCGAATTCACCAGCATGAAGCCCGACTTGACGCCGGTGCACAGTGTTCTGACACAAGCTATGCAGGAGGAGTTCCGTGGTTTCTCATACACTGGTCAGGCCCTCCTTAGTGAATCATAGTGGAGTTTCAAGCTGACTTCTTCCCCAGCAAACTTTGAGTGAAAGCATACAACAAGACGAAGACGTACAACGGAAGCGAAAGGGTGCGATCAAGTAGAGCATGAGCGAGGCGGAAGTAATGATTATGCATTGGATGATACCTTTTCCCTTCCAGCGAAAGACACGAGTCGCACATCTACTTATGGTCCGGAGACAAGTGGCTGGGGGCATGCAGAGCAAGTATATGAGGAATGGATGCCATGTCACAAAGGTGCGCATTGCACTTGCTGTCGCAAATCACAGACAGTTGGGGTCCACACAGGAACGATGTCTTGCACCACAGTGCCTCCGACGACCAGCACGGGACGTCAGCAATGCTCGCTGGAAATCGTGATGTCAATCCGACTTACCCTTCGATAGGAACTAACCGCGCAAGCCATGAACTGGACAAGTGTCCATGGAAGACCGACCTAGAATCTCTCCTGACAGATGACCCTCAAGCCACACTCGTTTTGGCACAAGAGAAATTGTAAGTGAAGAATTAGAATTATTATTAGTGATGACTATCTACTCATGTGCTGATCCATTATGACCTATGGCAAATCCCCATGTATTATATGCAATTTTACAAGCCTCCGTTCTGTTCATTCTGAGGTTTTCCTATCATATCGTCCTTTCTGATCATGTTTAGAGACCACCGACAATGTTACCAAGGCCGAGACCGAGGCCAGCACCCTCGGTGACTTCAGCAGTGAGACCGGTAGCGACAGCAGTAGCTCCGACGGCACCATTCACGTCGGCGGTCACGGTAGCGATGGCACTACCGTCGGCACCGTTGGCGGCACCATCAGCACCGTTGGTGAGGTCTCCGACGATGGAAGTGACCTCCGCAACGATGGTGGAGGTGACGGAGGGAATGATGTCGGTGACGGTGGCGACGATGGAGGAGGCGGCGGGGGGGATGTCATTGCCGAGGTCGAGACCACCATCGTTGTCGTTGTCGTCAGAGCCGTCGGAGGTGCTGCCTGAATCGGATCCGCCAGCGCCGACCTGGCCTGAGCCTGATGCACCGCCCAGGGCAAGGCCGGAGACGGAAGCGGACGCCGCGGCAGAAGCAGAAGCGGAGGCTTGTCCGGATGCAGTGACGCTGGCGGGGACGGAGATGATGTTAGTGGGAAGACCGCCGAGGATGGTAGAGATGACGTTGCCCCTGGCGGTGGCGGTGGAAGTGATGATCTGGCCGTCTGAAGTGAAGGTCACGACACCGACGGTGACGGTGGTGCCGGCAGAGATCTGAGCCGAAGCGGCGACGGTGCTGCTGACCTTGGGGCGGACAGAGACGCTGGCCTTCTTTTGCTTGCCAGTGGCAGTAGCCTTGGGGGCTTTCTTCTTGGAGCTGGTCTTCTTAGCCGCGGGCTTCTTCTTGAGTGTGGTTTTCTTGGCTGCAGGCTTCTTCTTGAGTGTGGTCTTTTTCGCGCCGGCGGCCTTCTTCGCCGTCTTCTTGGCCTTGCTGGCGACCTTGTGGATAGTCTTCTTTGCTGCGGGCTTCTTCGCCTTCGTGGACTTCTTAGCTGCAGGCTTCTTTGCAGCAAGGATGCGAGCCCCGTGCTCGGCGTCGGAAATAGAGTCCGAGTCGTAATCGCCATCAGCTACGACGACAGCTTCGGGAAACGCCTCTGGCAGGCTGTCAAGTATCAGTACTATACAGGTATTTTCCAAGCAAGATAGAGAGGGGAGGGGAAGGAGGGGATACTTACGCCTCCCTGGTGTGGAGGTCGAGGTTGTCGGCAAACTCGACAACCACGGCGCCCTCTGTAGCCTCACGAAGCTGAAGACCATTAGGGATGGTGGCTGCCTGAGCATTTGGGCCGACCGCGGCGAGAAAGCTGACAAGAGCAGCTGAGCGGGCGAAGAAAGGCATGTTAGAGTTGTAGAAAGGAATCTGGATTAATCGTTGGTCGCGGTGGTAGCGATGATAGTAATGATTAAGTAGTAGCCGTAATAGTATTAGGATTGAGGAGTTGTGTTGATTTGATGATGAGGAGAAGATGTTCTTGTGAAGGAAGCAGAGCTTCTTTATACCTTCATCCTCGCAGACTTGCCCAATATCTAGACTATGCCTTGCCCTACTAGATTGGCAAAGATGGCAATCATCGTTGTCCGGTCAAGGACTACCTGCCACCTAATGGCTAGCCACTAAGGTACTATTCGCGCTATACCATGAATATGCCGTGTCCGTTTGTTTGATACCCAGACAATCCCAGCCTTATGCGACTTGGAGCATGGGATCTCTTAGGGCCGGTCGAAGACGTTGTGGTGGCGAATGAGATCAAGTGTTTCCGGCACGAACGGTCGTAGAGCGTTGATGTTGCAAGAATGAACGCAGAGATTGGCAGAGTCTCTTGAGTTGTGTAGTAACTAAGAGAGCGTAGAAAGCTTCATTGGCTTGATCGAAGCGTGTTCAATCAGTACATCAGCCATGAAGTCGTCGATCATGAAGAGGTGACGGATTGCCGATGCGTGCTCGATACGTTCTATGATACTATCAGCATTCGTGGTCGAGCTGGAGTTTGGCGTCATATTCGAGGTCTAGATTTGAGTTTCGAGGTCGATCAAGGCTCGCCGTTGTAACGTCTGATGAGTTTGGGTGGATTAAGCATATATTTCTCAGTGGACAGGATCGAAACGTCAAAGTGCACGTCCCGGATCAACAGTCCGAGGACATTGAACAACCCGCAGTGCACACAAATGATATGTTGAATCATGTGTTGTGATTGGAATGACTTGACATGATGCATTGTTGGGCCATGCCAAGGGGAGACAGACATGACTTTAGGTGTCATATATGAGGGGTCACGCCACTCAGAGAACCTCCTGAAGCATGTGAGCATACGACTCGACCCGTTCAATCTCAAAGCAATATGTGTCACTGGCCATCTTTACTCAGCGTACTCCTCGCTGGCGACTCTGGAGCTAGGAGTATGCCCCGTCCAAGGTCTCGATCGCATTGTCACCAGCCTACGGAAGACCTACTATCGCAACGTCCGTTGCCGAGGACGTTGCGCACAGCCTTGAAGAAGTTTGCAAATCTGACTCGTCACCCGGATTGCTGTTGCGCCCAGCGGATCAAAATCTGAATACAAGCGTTTGCAGTCCGAGGGGCTATCAGAGGCCTAACACTTCGACTGCGTGATTCCCGTGTTACCATCCTTGGTACCGTGCCACTCTGGATATCACGTTTGTGCCGCCCTGTGTCGACTACTCAGCCGCCATACCACCCCAACGAGTGCTGGATCGAATCGTTCAACCACTCAGCGTCTCCAATTCAGCTCGCCTTCCTCTGTACGTCTCCTGCGCTTCCCGTTCGAGCCGGTTCACTAAAGTGACCTCTTCTTTGAGCTTCTCAAGTCGATCTCGAACAGCGGCATCCTCGCTCGTTTGAGCTGCGCGGGCCGTGTCAATGTCCATCCTTGTCTTTGACAGAAAGTCGGCCGCTTCCACGAGCTTGTTACGCAGTGTCTTTCCTCGGGCCATGTACCCGCCGTGCAACTTCATCAGCTTCTTCTCGAGCTCGTTGTTCTTTTGCGCCGTGATGACGAGACTGTCTTGGAGATTCTAATCAAACGTCAACATGGTGTCCAGCAGTGGAATTTTCCGGGACAATACTTACGTCAAATGCTTCCGCCATTAGCTGCCGCTCGTCGATCTCATCTTGCCCGTACTGTGCCAAACCTGGCAGTATGCGACGACTGTGCAGCTCTTCCCACTTGACCCCAAATTCGTCTGCTAGCTGCATTCTGGTGGCTTCGTCATGTCTTCCCAATTCGAACGTCACCTCCATCCTAGCGGTCAGAATCTCCTCCTCGGTGAGCTCCATAACGCGACCAGCGTTTCCAGTGATGTTCTGCGCACCAGCCCCGAACCTCGATGCATCATGGGCTATCAATGCAGCCACACCCTCCCCGATCTCGCGCTTCACAGGATCTTGTTCTGTCTTCGCCAGGTTCAATACTGATGTCGCGTCTACCATACTCGGCCGTGGTAGTCCTCGCTGCACCACCCGGCTATGACGTCGCAAGTCTGCCTGCGCCTCGGCCTCCTGCCTTTGTCTGTCACGCTCGTCCCTTATGGCTGCATCTTCTTCCTCCAGTACCGGTGTAACGCCAGATTCTTCCCTCTCTTCAGGCAATTCGAGCTCCCAGTCCGTCTCCTTAGGCTTCGGTAAGGACGCGAGCTTACTGCGAAGATCGTTCCGAATCGCCTGTTCCCGTATCCGTATGTCTTTTGGTGTTTGTGCGATGAGTGCAGATTCATCTTCCTGATTGAGACGGAACGTGTCTCGAGGGGTGCGCATCGGCGTCGCACCGGTCGCTGCGATTCCATTGACCTGCTTGTAAGGATTCGGGGTTGCAAGTGTGCTTTTCGATGGTGCTGCTCCTTCATATCCAGTTGTGCCCTCATTTTGAATATCGGCATTGTCGTCACCGAGCAGCGCAGACTGGGTCGCAGTCCGCAAACGCGCATTACGTATTTCGTTAGCAATTCGATCTTCCTCTTGAGGTGCTCGAGGCGTCCTCATGGGTGTGGCGCCGACTTGATTCGAATAGTCGCCGACAAGTCCCCGCGTGTTGTCACTGTCTCCCACGATCGTACTAGCTCGCTCACCGTTCAATCCCATCTTCACAATGTCCTCCATCTCTGCATCGCTGACTTGTGGGGCGGGCAACACTAATCCGCGTCGCTTACTGCTGGCTTCTTGTTCCCTCAGTCTCGCTAATTGTCCTGCCTTTGCTGCCGCTGCAGAGGCCGCTGAACCGCTATCCTTGTCCTTTTTCTGTCTCTTACCCTCCCCCTGCTCCCCCTCTCCGTCACCTTTGCGCTTGTTCTGTAATTGCTTCTTCCTCGGATCGAAGGCTTCTCTCTCTATCTCGTTCTCGTCTTCCTCCTCGCGAGTGTCATAGAAGCCCGGCGCAGCTTGTTTCTCGAATGGAATATCTGCATTGTAGTCCATCTGCCCCTTCTTCTTGGTCGTGACTTTGATGTTGATCCCGCTCGCCTTTAGTTCCCTCCTCTTCTGCAGTAAAGCCAGTCGCCTGCTCTCTTCCAGCTGCCGCTCCCTGGCCTTACGTTTGGCCTTTTTACCCTGCGTATTTGCAAGTCGAGCTCGTGCTTCGCTCAGCATCTCTTTCTCATCCTCGTCCATGTCGATTGTGTCTGGTCGGGCTGGCTTTGATTCTGGATCCGGGTCTGTTTCCCCAGGTCGGAGTCGCCGTACATCGTCAGCGCTGGGTGCCGCGCCCTCTCCTCCAGCAGGCCCACCAAGACTCAGCTCATCATCATGCTCCCTTTGCTCCGCCTCATCCAGCAACTTCTGATATCGCTCTAGACATTGTGTTGCCGTGCGGCCGACGATAGGTGCTATTGTTCTCCATTGCGTCGGCATCAGCTTGGACAGGTGCAACAGCTTCTCGTCCTCCTCCTTCGTCCACTCCACTTTCCGGATCGCAGGATCCAGCCATTCTGTCCATCGTGCTTTGCATTGCTTTGGTGTCTTCCGAGCGAGCAGAGAAGATACACGTGCCCATTGATGAAGACCGTACTTGCTCACCGACGCCTTGAGAATTTCGTCTTCAATGTTGGTCCAGACGCCGCCTTTGACAACGGGCATGGCGAATGGGTACTGGCGCAGCCGCGCAGACCTAATGAAAGCGTAGCTTGGTCCTTGCAGTATTCGAGAAGATTTGTCGTCACCTAGATCCGGGACGAGGATGGTAGTGCAATTGCTAAGATGAGACCGAGCTCCTTGAGACTTGAAAATCTTAGACTCGCAGAACATGTGGCGGCTGATCCCGCATCCCCGCTGCAGGTCGTTCTTGGCACGATTTTGAGGTCTTCGCAAATGCAAATGATATTCTTGATACGAATCCGGCTGATGGCACTTTACTCAAGATTAGACCGTGGTGAATAGGAAACGGCTACCTTGATGGTCTCCAAAAATCTCATTACTATTTCTAGACCACTTGACGCGAAAATTGCAGCGGAGGACCAGTCACAGTGACTTCACCTCAACGTTACGCTTCACCACACGTACAGAATCTCACGGTCAACCTCAAGCCCAGGCATCATAACCTAACCTTTCCACCATCCATCATGATTTTACTGAGACATGTGCTCAAAATTCATGGCAACGCAGCTTCAACTTGTTCTACAACAAAACGGCTGTTTGCAAATAGGCGCGATCCATCATCGGCATCGACGCAGAAGCAATCTGCTACCCCGACAGCACAAAGCCAGCATGACATCGCAGGCTCAACAACTGAAGCATACAAGCCAAAAACCCAAGCAGAACTGGACGCAGAACTGGTCGCCAAAATCAAAGGTGCTTACGGGGACCGCGATGAAGGTGGCGAAGCAGGTGTCGAGTATGAAGATGGGAAGCCGGTGGCGATGAAGCGAGGTGTGAGATCGAACATGTTCCGATACATATAGCGCGGCTTAATGTGTTGCGATGACGATGACGATGACGACAATAATGGGCGCGGATGTGCATGTATAATAGAATGAATTAACTTGACCCGCATACCTTGTGACGACAGCCAATCTCAGTACGACTGCCAATAAAGTATGAGTCACTGACAGTGTGTATCACACGATCCTCAAGGCACGCGACCGCGAGTGGCAAATTCTTCAATAGACGGCAAAGTTCATTTGGATGCTTTTGCAAGCACGGGTATATATCTAATCCTACCAGCTATGCAACAAGTAGATCAATGCTCAAGGCAAAACCCAGCACCACACCCAAAAGAAACAGCGCCACAGTAGGAAAGATAAATAAGCAGCTTTTGTCTAACACTTTTTTAAACCACAAAAATCCAACGCCAACCGTATCCAGAAGTGAAAGGCAAGAAAGTACTCGTACATCCTCTCCAGATTGAAACATAGAGCCGAATGTGGCATAAAAGCAGATCCAACTTCCCAAGCAATTTGTATCGATGACGCTTAAGTGGTATCTTGCGCTAAATGATGAAGCAGGCAGTGGGCAGTAGTAGACGAAACACCGTAGCAATAGCCTGCTCCTGCGCGGACAGGCAGGCGGTGGGTATCATCGATGCATCATCCTTCTGTAATCTGTAGCAGGCCCTGGACCCCTTCCGTTTCCTTGTGCTCTCAGTAGAGCGGCAAGTGCTGTTGATCGTTTTGGACAGTCCAATAATAGTAATGTAATTGTATGATCTTGACCCGATTGTCCTTAGTATGGCGCTCGGAGGTGACGGCGGCTGTCCCTTATGCGTAGCGCAGTATCTCATTGCAGTTCGCATCGAAGCGCATGCTCCAAAGCCTGATACCTGTCATGATCTTTTCAGTTTTTTCCAGCTCCTTATCGCGGCCAAAGATGCATTTCACGAATTCGACGCCACTATTTTTGCCGACGACGACCTTTTTCGAGGACTTCTCTTTTTTGGCGGCTCTGAGCATGTACTGCTCGCAGATCTTGAGGAGCTTATTAAAGCGTTGCCATAATCTTTCTCCTGATTCAAGGAAATCATCAATGAGCTCTTTGTCATCAGGGTTGCGAATGCGTGGCATCTTTTCCTCGGCGCGCTTGATTTTGCCGGCCAGGTCAATAAGTAATAGCCAGAGATCACCGGCGATCTCTGTGATTGGTGCACCGGCACCGTGGGTGGCGACCGTCCAGTCGTAAATCCACTTCCCGAGAGAGTTGGCGTCAAATACGCTGCCGAGCAGGAGAATTGGCTCTTCCGTGGGATCCCAGTGCTTGAGCGAAAATCCTGCGGGAATGCCAGCACGACGGGCATCCGCATCGGTCGCCGCACGGGAGGATACATACTCTGCCGTTGGTCGTGGTGGCGCCTGCTTTGTCGAATAAGATGCTGACCGTTTGGTGCGTGTCTTCTGTTCATAGGCGGGGGTCTGAGCGTGATATCCATCAGTATAGCCTCCACGGTATTGCGGTCGATCATACGGCGGCGGCGGTGATGTCCGGTACTTGCGCTCGTACGTTGTGCCAAACTCGGCGTCCCCGTAATCGGCATGGCGGCCAGCAGAGGCGTAATGCTTCGACGTTTGAGGGTATGTGTAATAGGCGTCCCCATACCGATATTGCTTACCGGCTGGTTCTGTCGTGTACACATAGGATTTGCGAGTCGTCTTGCTGTGACGTCGATCTCCACTTACATGTTCGTGATGCCGATGTGATGAGTTGCGCTTTGGCTTGTCCTCAGGAGAGTAGTAGTAGGCTCCTTGGGGAGGTGCATAAGCGTAGCCATCCGCTGTGGCTCGCCGCTTGTGTTTGGAGGATTTGCCGGGAGATGCTGTGTAGGTGTAGTAGTATTGCCCTCCCGTAGGTGACAAGGGAGTGGTCGTATAGTCGTAAGATGTCGAGTAGTATGGTGCAGATTGGTATGTCGAGTAGCGTGTGGAATACATCCTGACCCCTCTTTGCGTCCGCAGACGCCTTTCCGAACACCTTCAAAGATTTACGTCTCTTATGTTCGTTCCCACCGTGGGTCTGGTTGTCGAGGATCTCCACGAAATTCGGACACGCAAGGTGGACCTCGAGAAGTCGACATTTGACGGTGGAAGTGAATTTGCGAACGGCAAATTCGGGACGAGATCAGTAAAGACCTCGCGACGAGCTGATGGTTGATTGTGTAAGCGGCAGTTGTCCTTGTTATGGAACGCGTTCGAAGGGAAAAGAGGAGGTTGGGTCGAGCACGAAGATGTACGGATGTGTGGGACTGCGGGAACGGTCCTTCCGCCAAGTGTCAAACAACCAAGGGATCGCGAAGAGTCAGATTTTTTCTCTCAATTTCTCTGTGCGTGTGGCTGAGGAAACGAGACCGATGGAGCACGAATACAATTGCTGCCTGTGCTCAGAAACTGGTCAGGATGCGGCAGATGGAACGAATCAGCGTCGCAATTTCGCAGCAGAGATTGAGGGTTGATGATTCCACAGAAGGGGGAACAAGGGGCGTTGGATTTTCCTTGGAAGGGCAGCGCAAGGATCGTCTTGCCGCAGGTGCCGCGTACGGGAGTGCCTGGCTCGTACCAAGGACTTTTCGCAGGTTGGTCCGTTCTCCTATCGATCTGCAAATAGTGTGTCGCAGGCCAACGAGTCAATCTCGAGCTTTAATGATCGCTTCGCAGATGAGAAGCGAAGAAGGTGATATGAAAGCGTCGAAGATTCTTGTGTAAATGTAGAGAAGACTGGCTGAGTGATGAGAAATGAACCTCGTGACAGGGTGTGTCTACGCGCGCGATGAAGGGAGGATGGAGGCTAGTAATATGTACCTTTCCGGGCTGCATTTCCAAGCGTGCCCAAACAAAGCCATGCGCATGCATGCAGACTGACAAGCGGCGGCATGAACCCTAGCTGATGGTGTGTGGCACCTTGCTATGCAGGATGGTAGCGCAGAGTCTATGCATGTTGGGCTGGACTGCCTGCACAACCGACATCTCGCATGCATCGTCCTTTTTTCTGCAGGACACTTTTTGCAGTACCTCAGCTGCTGCTATTCTCGTCGTGCGCTCCTTGCTACCACCTCATCGGAAGAGATCACAGGTCTGCAGCAGATGGCCCTAAGTCGCTGAATTCAATCAAGCTGAGAGTTGTCAAAAGCGGGATTAAGTCCTCAGCCAATAGCGTGAACTAAGCGTCTTTGGCAAAGTCTGCGCCGCAATAGATCTCGTCACCTATACGTCCTTACACGACTGCTTCTGCTGCCTGTAGCAGTCGGGCAGTCTTCAGGTCGACGTCAAATCAGACGTCAGCAATAGGCAGGCGTTCCCAAGCCATTGGATTTAGTGTGAAGAGCACATTGGACGAACAGCCCAAAGTCCCAAAGTAGAGTTGCTTAGCGGGGAAAAGAACTTTCCGTGCCACGCTGCGGGATCAGGAGGATTCCTGTCGATCGACTCAGATTGCATGTCCAGGCAATCCTAGGCCTCTCCGGTACAATGGATCCGGCTCCCAGGACCTGCAGATCTACCTCGCGATTGGCGGACGTGTCCATCCCAGTCTTCTTATGGAGGAAGTCACTCGAGCTGACGTTGGCGCACAAATGTTCCCACAGAGCCATTAGTAGATGTCAGGTGACTGCTGTTCGATTGTCATGCCTAACCGGTAAAAATGGTCGTGTCAGCCACACAAGATCTGGTGATGTCGAGTCAAGTGACCGCTTGGAGGTTATTGCCAAAAAAGACGTGCGCTATCAAGTCGAAGCGATCTTGTGATACTCAACAAGCAACGAGCTTAATCATCTATATTGTGACTCGTGTGACACAAGCCAAAATTTCTCCAGCGATCCAGCCTACCAGAGCTATATTCTCGTGTCAATTCATGTCGGTGGCGACAGAGATAAAACGATTGGGGATTAAGTTCGACAACCATACAGGTAAGGCTAGTATCCAGAGACGTGATTCGACCGGGGAATGTGTCGGCATCAACAACGTGAAGAGTGGACAAACGTCCAAGGCCCGTTCCATCGCTGGACCCACAAACTACAAGCACACCGATATTAGCTACTCGCTGCGCATATGCCCAAAACAAAGCATTGAAGGCGAACTGTTGAGTCCGGGTGCTCAGAGGATGTTTACACCGCCAAAACATCTGGTTCGCAAAGTCGGACGATTTGTGCTTGAACACGTCAACTGCATTTTGGCTATGAGGCTAATGCTGCATGACGACCCAAGCATGACATGTCTCTGCAGATGGAAAAAATTCTTTCCAAATTACGGTGCGTCCCTGACTGGCGTCGTGATGCACATTGCACGTGACATCCCACAAGAAGCTCCCAGGCGTGTCCAATCCACAGATCTTGCATTCGACCAGCCGCCATGCGTCCTGCGGCCTTGACCGCTTTGTACTTACTCTCAATATCCGTCCTGCACATGGCCGAATTTAGGTGGTACTGGAAGTGAAGAGTGCCCTGCGTGATCTCGAGTGCCGCTGTTGGCTTCGTCATCCGCCTTCTAGATACTTCTCGACATCATCATCTCTGTAAAAGAGATCACGTAACTTTGCAGTCTTCTTCCGGGAGTCCTGTTCTAGACGTCTGATCTTTTCAGCGTCCAAGTTACGTGGAGGCGATTCCGCAGCATAGACCCGCTTGCTGTCTCTTGTACTGCGTAGCTCAGATTCGTGTCTCAGTCCAAGTCTGTCCGATTTGTTGTAAGCGCGTACAGGATGCAGTCTACCCTGTCCTGTAGCACCCAGTCCCTGCCGAAGATCGGGATCCCAGCCGTGGCTTTCGAGTATATTCATGCCTTTTCGCCGTCTGTCCAGAGCCGAAGGTGGATGATCGTGTAAGAGGCAGAGTTGATGCGTGATGCTTCCAGCATGGTTTCCAGCAGTTTGCCCCGGTTTGACAGCTGAATTGCACACGATGCAAAATTTTGGGTGCTCCAAGGTTTCTGATACAGTAAGATTCGTCGGAGCTGCAGCTGATGGGATCTCGTTCGGAACGGTGCTCTGTCTCTGCTTCAAGACTATATCAAGATATGCATTGCGCACAATTTCACCTGCAGCAGGATGAGGCGTTACTGGTTCTGCCTGACAGCTGTCTGAAGCAGCAACAAAGGGAACTCGTTTGCGTTTGATACCAGCACCAAAGTATCTTTGATCTGTCAAAGGGATCTCATACTCATCATCTTGATATGCAGACATGTGCACAAGAAAAGACTACCTTAAAGGACTCCTGATAAGTCTGTAAGATTAGTGACAATGACGGTAAGGCGGCGACCCACCCACTTAGAAACATGACTAATCGATATGAAATGCACGAGTCATGGCCACCAGCGTCCTCAACCTTGAAGCATCCCTTCAATTCTTCTATCGGTCCACATCATTGTGATTAACTTGCCCTCGGTTTGCACAGAATGCCTGTGCCTGTCATCAGACAAATCCTGAGTGAGGGCGTGGGCAGCGTGCCTTTTGCACCTGTGCTCTTCAAGGTAGGAGTTGCGGTTGGCATTGTATACCTTTTCAAAGCATACTTTCAAGGCGCTACGAATGGCTCAGAGCGCAATATGCACGGGAAGGTGGTCATGATAACTGTAAGAAGTCAACGAATGCCTGTCCTAAATCCGCGCTGACCATGATAGGGAGGGACTTCAGGGATAGGTGCAGAGGTGGTACGTGGATTGGCTTCTCGGGGAGCCCAAATTGTGTTGTTGACACAAGCGCCTGTCAACGATCTGTTTCTCATCGACTACATCGAAGATCTGCGCACACAAACTTCGAATGAGCTCATCACCGCGGAGCAGGTAGATCTGGCGAGCTTGCACTCGATACGCACCTTTGCAACCAAATGGATCGACAATGCACCCCCTCGGAGACTGGATATGATTTTACTTTGTGCAAATACAATCACACCAAGAGGGGGGAAGCTGCAGAGCACAGATGATGGTCTGGAGGCGAATTGGGCAATCAATTACCTCGCTAATTTCCACTTGCTCAGCATCCTCAGTCCTGCACTTCGGGCCCAACCTGCCGATAGGGAAGTCAGAGTGATCATGGGGACATGCGTCTCGTATTTGGGTGGAGAGCTCCCGATCAGTGCAAAAGAGAAAAGTGATAATACAAGATTGGCGCGGAACCATGCCTTCAGTCCGAGCACCGCTTACGCCTCGTCAAAGCTAGCTCTCACGATGTTCGCGCAAGCTTTCCAGAAGCATCTTACATCCTACTCTCGGCCTGACAAGAAGCCTATGAATACCCGAGTGGTCCTTGTCGACCCCGGTCTTACGCGTACGCCCGGTATGAGAAGGTTCATCTCGTGGGGTTCACTTTTCGGCCTCGCTTTATATCTGGTCATGTACCCCTTCTGGTGGCTTGTTCTCAAGTCCCCTGAGATGGGCGCGCAGAGTTTCTTGTATGCAGCAATGGAAGAGCACTATGGTCGAGGGGAAGGTGGTTGGCTTATCAAGGATTGCAAGGAGGTTGTCTACGGTCGCGAGGACATCCACGATGAGGAGAAGCAGAAGACATTATGGGAATACAGTGAAGGTATGATTCAAGAAGCAGAGAAGCGAGGCGCAAAAACAAGAGCGGAGAAGAAGACTCGGGAGGACAAGCGACCGGTCAAGACAGAGGATGCAGGTTCCAACCCACCAAAAGATACAACCAAGGCGCCTGGAAAGAAGCAGACAGGTTCGAGACGTTCACGAAAGGGATGAACAAATCGATCATCGAATAGCCACAAAGACATCCGTCTTGATCTTGGCAAAGTTATGTACTTGCCAAAGCCGCGAGAATCTCAGTCGAGTTGCCGACGAAACCATCTAGGTTGGCATTGTACCTTGTCATTTGTCGCGCCGAGAATGGAGACACAGTTTGCGAGATGTCATCGACGTACACGACATCGTAGCCCTGGTACTTGTAAGCGTACACCCGATGTCCAGACGACCAAAGTCACCTTGTAGTAGGCGTCAAGGAGAGTTCCCCAAACACATTGGTCGGCATTCACACCTCCGAAAAAAAGAGTTGTGATTTGATTCTCTTCCAACCACATACCCAATGGTGTCTGTGCGCCCCACAGACCAGAAAGGCGATCTAAACTGGTCAGTAACCGCTATACATTCGTCGACGCAAGACATGGTGCACTCTTGTTGAAGTACAAGTCACTCCTGGCTGCCGTCCCCTCCAGCATGGAGGGATATAAAGCGCCCCAAGGCTGTGCATTCCCTGCGATTGATGAGCCAAAAATCTGGAATCGAACGGTGTCAATACTTACAGCTGCCTCTCATCAATTTCCTACCTACCTGGATGCTGGAACCATTGCTAGCCGTGATCGTTCCCATATCGCTACCAAACGTACTGGTCTCGATGTTGGCATCATCACTAGCGAAACCTTCCTTGAAGCTTGGGGGTATGTCTATCAAATCCTGCTCAGTCAACCCCCAATTCGTCCACAACACTTTACTTCCTATTGCCCTGAAGGCATCGATCATATTCATTGTAGGCGCCACTGCTTCTCTACCACCACTCGCACGAGGTGACAGCTGCGGATCGAGGAAAAAATTCTGCATATCGATGATGACGAGGGCTGTGCGTGAAGGCTCGATAAGAGCTGACTTGCGAGCGCCAAAGAAAACATTCTGAAGTAGCCGTGGACTTGTGGTAGGGAGGTTCGAAGAGCGTGTAAGGTCATAAACCACGTTACCCGAGCTGTTTTGAAGAGACTAGTAATTGTAATAGTTGCCGGTCGTCTGGGACGTAGTGGTATTTGACGTCGTCAAACTTGCGTGTTGTGCCGAGAGTGTTGTTATGGCGAGAACTAAGAGAGATTGCACACTAAAGAAAGCCCGCATAGTGACCTCGGTGTTGGGGATGGGGACAGATGTTGGTAGAATTGTCACAGATCGAGATACTTTGATTCTTCATAAACTCCTTGTCTATCGAACACTCCAACATAGTATTCGATCACAATAGTGATAAGCCCCGCATGCAAAAGAGGCACGGTATGGATGTTGGAGAAGATCGTCGACAGATTGGCCTAAATCAGCACATAGAAAGCGGCATTTCCTAGACTGATCACGGGGGTTAATTCCCAGAACAGGAAGCTCGTGGTTTCCGTTCCTGCCTATATACCCTAATGATAAATTACGCACAAGGCTCGGCAATCTTAAAGGTGGCCCCCGACAAGCGCTGCCAGCCACCAGGAACGCTGTACGATGAGCTTTCTGAGCGACGGATTGGCTGTGTCATCGCGTCTCGCACGTATTTCCAGTGGCCGCTATCGAGTGTCTTCGCAAGAACATAGTACGAGATCGCTGGCACAACTTCTGATATACTGGCTCGAAAGACTGTCTGACCTAGGCACCACGCATGAACACACGCTTAGCTCATGCTGTGCAATTATGAAGGCCGACTTGTGGACGCAACTGCCAGTATCTTGGCTCACTTATCAACACTGACCCAGGTCCGAAAAGTGCACGGCTTGACCACTTCCACCCTGGCGTAATTAAGAGTGGTGACTATACCCTGTTTACCACCATCGAGCGTGGCTGTGATCAGGTGATAGTGCTTGAGAATGCCAGAGAGGAGCTTCTCTGAGTGTCATTGAGGACGCGCATGCCGAGGACGAAACAACTCAGCATGCCGGCATCGATGCCGATAAGCAATGAGCTCATATATCACAGCATGATAGAACGGGGGCAGACGAGGAACAGTGATTCCGTCGCAATGAGGTTCGATAGGTAGGGGATGACAATCATTAGAACCTCGAGCTTGAAATGACAGACTTCCTAGATATGCTGACGGCTACTCGGGTTTAGCAACAGAGCGATGTTGATATTGCGAGGCTCATTCGTAAGAATGCTCCGAATGCTGGGGAATTTCCCGTCAACATGCAGCGCATCTCGTGGTCGCTTGGGGTCTATTTGTGTACATCCAGCTGCGCTATGGACGCAGTAGTCACTATGCTAACTGGCTGCGAGAATGCTTGACAGAAGAGTGTTTTTCGAGTGTCGTCAATGCTTATCATGCTAATCCTCCGGGAAGCGTGCATGCACCATGTGTGATAATCGATAGAGGTTGAGATGTTGCTTGTAGCTGAATCCTTCCTCATGTAGTTTCGTGTTGGCTAATTTAATGCGGAAGGTGTGTGCTAAAGTTCTTCGCTCAGACATGATCTAGGTGACCTTCTATCATGTTATCACTGTTGCGGGCGAACTATACCAAGTCGAATGAGAGAACCATATTTGGCTTACCGCTGTAGTTGAGCGGCATTTGGTAGGTGAAGTTCCAGAACTCAAAATCACTATTCACAGTCAGCCCGCCCAAGCAAGAGTCTTGAAGCAACCGTACTTGGCAACCGAGCCAGAGCCGCCGAATGCGCCTTGAAAGCTCACATTGTACTTTTCCGCGGCATTCCCCGATATACTGACGCTGATACCTTGGAGATCGTTCCAACCAGTGACATCCTTCTTCGACTGGAAAGGTGACACCATGAAGCTGAACACGGATGCCGCCGTACCGTAGGGGTATGTGAGATTGAGCACGCCCGGGCGAACGTCAACGATCAGACTAGGCTCTGTCGAAAACCATTTGAGCCAGCCTATCTGGCCAGGTGCAGTCCATTGCACCACTGCAGGACTCCACGTGCTAGGGTTCAAAGCGGGACCTCCAACTTTGGTCTCGTTGAAAGTTGACCCTCCGATCGTGATATTGTTGCTGAGCCATGTCGTGATGTTCCGAGGAAAGGCATCGTATGGTGGAGAAAAAGCTGAAGTCTTGACAAGATGTTCCCCTGGAAATGTCGAAAGTCGTGCGATGGCTTCGGCCGGCACCAGCTCGTTATTTGAAGCGGCCAAAATTGCGATCACAGGACCCCAGGCGTAGTCACCCGAATGGCTCATGGCGTAAGGTTTGCTGATCAATGGACTCGCCTCGAGGCCTATCAGATTCCAAATGTGCAATGCCAAAATGCTAAGGTATCTTGTCATGTCGTATCCGTAAGTGCGATCCCAAGGGCCAGCGCTGTTCTTCATTCCAGCATGGTAGAGGTCGGTCACACTGTTCCAAGTGTCACGGAGCATACGAACGCCATTCTGGCCCATGATTGAATCTTGAGGCATGTATTTCGCCCAAAGGGTAAGAGCATACATGGAGACGCCAGCATAGGTCCCACTATTGAATTCTGAGAGAGTGTTGGCTCGGTTGAAGAGACTTATGATCTGCGAAGCGTCCTCTCCACCCGCTCGCGTCATATTCCCTATGTCCAACCTGCGGCCCACCCAGCCACTGACGAATGCTCGCATGATTGCCGGATTACTGTATGCCGGATACAAGTTGTCGCCATCGACCCCTCCGACTCGATAGCTATCACCGATCGTATTGTTGTAAAGTGAGTCGAGCATCATTTGCTCAACACCAGGCTCCAGCAGATTGGGAAACTCTTCCAACGCCTGGATGAATGCTGTTCCAACAAAGCCTCTCCAGTTGGGATCCCAGCTATTGTAAATTTTTGCAGGGTACGCAGCGCTGCCAACGGTGGGTTCCTCTGGGTATTTCTGGTATGTCCCATACCATTGATCCTCTGGATTTTTGTATTGACCTGAGATGACGTTCCGTATGATCTGGTTGGCTTCTTCAGCGTCCGCACCTTCATTCCTCGCCAACAAACCCGTTGCATACCATGCCGACGCTCTGGTGACATGACTCAACGACGTTTGTGTGTTCTGCGATACGTCATGAAGGTAGCCTGCTTGATCATCATACAGACTGTCCATCCATGACATGGACTGATTGAAAAGATCCTGGGCGTTCTGCGGGAGCGTTGACATGAAGGTAGAAGCACAGCGCTGTATCAACAGGGATGCGACAACAATCATCATCATCATGCTTAGCTAGAAACGAATCGTGTGATCAGAGTGGACAACGCTATTGTACGCATAAGGAAGCGTGTCCTTCTTTATTACCTTGACCGTCGCCGTAACATCAATCCGCAGCACCGGATAGAGATCAGCACCACACTCTTAAGCGGAAAACATCGCTTAAGCACAATAGGAAGGAGATGAACATGAGTAGGTGCGGGGAAGGGGAAAGTAGACATGGAAACCAAAGCGTGGCAGAGTGAGCTGTAGTGGAAGAAAGATGATTTGCACCGAGTTCAGGCGAATGAAGGCTACCACTACTCCTCGCATCAGCTCCGGTCCCTTGAATGAATTTTGCAGAAGATACACCCCCACATCGTCGTTCTCGGCTTGGTCCGCCAGATTCTCTTCGTTCGGGAAATTCTTCAACAGCTAACCACCTCGATCTTTACGGTAACACTGCCCTGGACAACGACCCTCTGCTCACAACTATGGTCGTCGGCCTTTCGGGTCGCACAAAGCCAACAAAGGTCAAGAAGCAGCAAGTCGCTCAGAAGAGGAAGCGTGACGATGTCGATGGTGAGAAGCTGCAGCAAGCAGTTGACAAGCTGGTAATGCGACTACCGAGAGCTGAGCGCTACGTTCATATGGTGGCGGTACTGACGACCGGCAGGACGTGAAGGCACCCATTAGTCGCTTCAACGATTTACCCCTATCCGAACCAACCTCCGCCGGCCTCGATGCTGCCCACTTCACCACATTGACAGGCATTCAGCAGAAGGCCATCCCCACGGCGCTCAAGGGTCGCGATATTCTGGGTGCAGCCAAAACAGGGTCCGGAAAGACACTTGCGTTCTTGGTACCTCTACTCGAGAACCTCTATCGAGCACAATGCATCGGGCCGGATGCAGGCCTTTGCGGCATGGTCATTTCACCTACGCGCGAGCTTGCAATTCAGATCTTTGACGTCCTGGTCAAGATTGGCCGCAAAGGCCATCTCTTCTCTGCAGGATTGGTGATTGGAGGCAAATCGTTCAAGGAAGAGAAGGATGCTCTGTCGAGGATGAATATTGTGGTATGCACACCTGGTCGCATTCTCCAGCACTTGTCGCAGACGGCCTTGTTCAATGGCGATAATCTGCGCATGTTGATCCTCGATGAGGCGGACCGCATCATGGACTTAGGCTTTCAGAAAGAGATGGACGCCATCATCGAATACTTGCCACATGACAGACAGACGTTGCTCTTCTCGGCGACGCAGACAAAGCGAGTGAGCGACCTGGCAAGACTCAGTCTAAAAGACCCGGAGTACATCTCCACCAATGCGGTAAGCGAATCAGCGACTCCGTCCACCTTACAGCAGAACTATATTGTCACTTCCTTGCATGAAAAATTGGACACGCTCTGGAGCTTCCTTCAGAATACGAAAAAGGCCAAGATACTGGTGTTTCTGTCCAGCGGAAAGCAGGTCCGCTTCGTTTATGAAGCATTTCGACGGATGCAACCTGGCATACCACTGCTTCACCTCCACGGACGACACAAACAGAAAGCTCGGCTTGATATCGTCGGCAAATTTTCTTCTGCGAAGCATTCCTGTCTTTTCGCTACCGACGTAGTAGCACGTGGGCTGGACTTCCCCGCCGTGGATTGGGTCGTTCAAGTCGACTGTCCAGAAGACGCCGACACGTATATTCATCGCGTAGGAAGGACCGCAAGGTACGAACGTGACGGACGAGCAGTCCTATTTCTGGATCCCAGCGAAGAGGAAGGCTTCCTCTCCCGACTCGAGCAGAAGAAGATCCCCATCGAGCGTATCACGGTGAGGCAAAAGAAGCAGCGCTCCATTAAAGATGCACTTCAAAGCATGTGCTTTAAGGACCCTACGCTAAAGTACTTGGGCCAGAAAGCCTTCATCAGCTACACACGAAGCATACATCTGCAGAAGGACAAAGAAGTCTTCCAAATCGATAGACTTGCCTTGGAGGATTACGCGGCGAGTATGGGCCTCCCCGGTGCGCCCCAGATCAGGTTTGTGAAGGGCGAGGACACCAAAGCGGCCAAGAATGCCCCTCGGCACATTCCCATTCTTTCCGACGAAAGTGACGGCTCAAATCAAGATGAGAAGAAGGTTCGCACGAGGTACGACAGGATGTTCGAGAGGACGAATCAGGACGTCCTCGCGGATCACTACGCGAGAATTGTCCGTGATGAGCCCGTGCAGAGGAACGAAGGATTCGATGCCGAGGTCGACGACGATGACCTCTTCGATGTTAAGCAGCGCATTCCTGTCCCTGATGAACTTGTGGAAGACAGCGGTAGCGGCGGCGATGACAACGAGACCGGGTTCCCCAGTAAAGTCGTGCATCTCGAAGGTGCTCGCCAACCAGTCGTGATCGATTCTAAACGCAAGGAAAAGATGCTGAAGAGCAAGAAGAAGCTGCTCAAGCTGAAAGATAAAGGCACAAAGCTTGTGTTTGATGATGATGGCAACGCTCATCCCATCTACGAGCTCGACGATGGCACGAAGTTCAAATCGCAAGGCACAGTGGACGAACAGAGGAAAAAGTTCGTGGAACAGGAGAGCGAGAAGGTCCGACAGGCAGACGTTGAAGACAAGGCTCACGCTAAGGCCAAGAGGAAAGAAAAATTGCGGAAAAAGAAAGGGAGGGAGAGATCCGACCTCGATGATGATTCCGAAGCTGGAGATGCACGCGTGACTCTCAGTGCAGGCGAAGATTTCATTAATACTCTAGCCTCAGCTGATGAAGACAACGGTGAAAGCATTGAAGCTCCTCGCAAGAAGCCAAAGAAATGGTTTCAAAGGAATGAGGATCAGGAAAGCCGATTGAAGGATCTGCGCTTGCCGGAAGATGTCGAAGACCTGGAAGACCTGGAGGCAATAGCGAGCAAGCTGGTATAGCCACCGCCATAGCCAAGTCGTGGATTCTTATTTCTCCGCCGTTCATTCACGCGATGCAAACCGGGGAACTGCGGGTTAGGCTGTCAAGATACTTTAACGATATCTGCGCTAGTCGTAAGACGCATGGCAGGTGGAGCTGTGCCGAAGCAGAGAGTGCGCCAGACAACGATATTCTCTTCCAGAGCCATGTTAGTTGGACCACCCCACAAGCTACTGCGAGCTATTGAACCCACAAAGTGTCAGGACTATGATTTTTCCAAGGTGACCCCTAGCGCCGCACGCGTGCTCTGGTTGATCAACCTTCAGCAATTGTCAAAGCGGTATGATCTGCCCGGACGCGAGTGGATGGAAGATTTCTACGTTCAGTCTATTACTTCTCTGATGCCGAAGGGGTCAGCTGGATGGGCTGCAGGTGCCTTACGCCGATCATCTACCCGCGACCTCGTGATC
Source organism: Elsinoe perseae (assembly GCA_029448695.1). Lineage (NCBI taxonomy): Eukaryota > Fungi > Ascomycota > Dothideomycetes > Myriangiales > Elsinoaceae > Elsinoe > Elsinoe perseae. The sequence goes on from JARDAA010000111.1 coordinate 904,294, forward strand.
TCTCATCATGCATGGTAAGGTGGATAAGCTTTATGCACGTTGAACATCAAGAATTCAGCAAATAGATCGTTCGTTTTCGGCGCATTAGGGAATGTTGCTTGCGAGCTATCACAGTGTGCTAGGCCCAGTCTAGGAGCTCTTTGATTGTCACCCTTCGCACTGCCAAAGCGCGCGCGTTGACGTTGTAGATTCCTACGTTTGAGCGGAGGACTGAAAGTCTGGACTCTTCTTGCTACAGGGATCTTGGAAATCATTACCCTGGTTCCTGAGGATCCTGGCGGGAGAGCGACACTCCGGAATTGGTACTTGAAGCATTGTAACTCGCTCTGTATCTATTGGTGGATATCACCCGAACAACATCTTCTAGCCCGTCGAACAATGTACGGATTAGCTCGTGCTATCCTGAACAAAACAAGATCAATTAAACAGCAGAGTCCGCATGAGTGGCTGGAATCCCAGCGCACGCTATTGCCACTCCAGATAGGCGTCGGATTGTGTGCTTCGCGGTCGAAGCTCTTTGGCGTCTTGGCTGCAACAAGATGGTGGGACGGTTTTGTTTCATCGACGCCGAAGTCAGCTTTCCAATCTCGACCATCACATCTCCCGCCTAATAGGGCCCGGATCGAGCCGAATCTTTCTTCTCACTGGTGCAAATTCTCATCTCGACTCCAGCGCTGCCAAGCATTCCCTCACATTGCCTACGCGAGATGAAGGTGGAGCGCGGAGGGGCATCACCGCTGACTAGCCACTTTGATACACTGCATGCCACAAACAATACCACCACAGCCAGTTTGTCTTCGACAACAAGTCCGTGACACTAACATCTGTGCTGAAGTTCCACCGAATTCTTATATAGAAGGGTAGGTTTCCGTGGCCCCCGTGTCCCGCCTCTCATTCTATACCTTCAGTCACTTTTGAGTCCAGGCCGTACCTTCTCTTTCATTCGAGTACCTGGTAGGATCTCGCCTCCACAACGAAATGCGGTTTTCTATTGCCACGGCCCTGGCGGCCTTTGCGTCTATTGCCTTCGCCCAGCAGGGTTCCCCCCAGGGTTTTGCCTCCCAGAACGGTGGTACTACTGGTGGCAAGGGTGGCCAGACCGTTACTGTCACTGACCTTGCTGGTCTCAATGCTGCCCTCGGAAAGAAGACCGATACCGCCGCAAAGATCATTCGTATTTCTGGTCTGATCAAGGGAGCCGCCAAGGTCTACGTTGGCAGCAACAAGTCCATCATTGGCGCCGACTCCAGCTCTGGACTTGAGGGCATCGGTATTCAGATTGGCAAGTCCAAGAATGTCATCATCCAGAATTTGAAGATCTCCAAGGTCGTTGCCGATAACGGTGATGGTATTGGCATCCAGGAGTCTACCAACGTCTGGGTTGACCATGTCGACATCTCTAACGACGTCACTCACGACAAGGACTACTACGATGGGCTGCTCGACATCACCCACGCGGCCGACTTTGTCACGGTCTCCAACTCCTACTTCCACGACCACTTTAAGGGGTCTCTTGTCGGCCACTCCGACAGCAACGGCGCTGAAGACACTGGCCACCTCCGCGTTTCATACATCAACAACTACTGGAAGAACGTCGGCTCCCGCACTCCGTCCGTCCGTTTCGGTACCGCCCATGTCATCAACAATTACTACGAGGGCATCTTCACCACGGGTATTGACACCCGTCAGGGCGCTCAGGTCCTCGTCGAATCCACCGCCTTCACCGGCACTGCCAAGCCTCTCGGTTTCTTCAATGGCGATGTCACTGGATACGCCGTAGTCAAGGACGTCAACTTCGGTACTGGTGCCAACACTGCTCCCCGTGGTACTCTCCAGTCTGCGCCCTACTCCGTTGCTGCCGTTGGCTCTACCAACGTCCGCGGCGCTGTCGTTGGCAAAGTCGGCAACACTCTCAAGTTGTAGATGACCGAAGGGTTGATAAGGAGATTGAATGGCATTTGGATAACAACTTCAGGTAGCGTGAGATCGATGGGGCGAGCATGAGAGAACCCCTCCCACTGAGCGTGGGCATACTTCTATTCAATGTCAATATGAGACTATGAAATATATTGCATATAAATTTCGCTCATGTTTTGACTCTACTCAACTAAGATCAAGAATATATCGATGCTGGACCATAACTTACTATCATAACGTCGCTGGAGCTTTGACATCAGCTGCACTGGCTCCTGGCGTTGCGACGCTTGAAATCATCTTAATAGCTCACCAACTAGATGTAGATACCCATCGGCGTAGCCAGTATCGTTGCAAGCGCGTCAAAAAGATGTGGAGAGAGAGAGAGGAGGAGCGTGCTAATGTTTCGAAGTTGTCAAGGTGATGCTCACAGGCATCCACATTTTCAAGCTCGGGCGACATCGGCCTTTTCCAGCCTTTGACGGCCCAATTCTGACCACACTTTTCGCTCTTTCATCAACGGATACAAGTCGTCGAATTCATTCGCACTGCCTCAAGATTTGCGCTGAGCTATAGTCAAGCAGCATCAAACAATCATTCCAGACGTTCAAGTCCGCAAAACAAGAGAGCCCTGGTCACCCGATCTAAACTTTGCAACATCACGCACAAGACGAGCGGCGTAACAAGCAGCAACTCCTACGACACAAACAATTGTACGCAAAATGATAACGCCATCTGATCCGCGAGGATCTCCCGTTGCATTCGGAATCACCTTGGTACTGGTGTCTTTCTCACTCCTCAAAGACAAACTCACAGTCCCCGGCATAATTACAGCTTTCTCGACGGCATGCCTGCAAATATCGTTTCCGTCATCGACCCCATTTGCGTGTCTTGTCACCTTCTTTGTTGCTGGCATTGTTGCCACGCGAGTGGGCAAGACGGCGAAGTCAGGTATCACAGTTTCCGCTGTCGGGGGTAGCGGCGCGGAAGGCCCAAGAAACGCGGCGCAAGTCTTGGCAAATTCGGCCACGGCTTCTCTGTTCGTGCTGGCCGCCTTTGGAGCTTCTTTTGCGAGGATCGATGTATCGAATCTCATATCCCGAAGCGATGTTATGGTGAATAGGGACAAGGCTCTGATCCAGACTGTTGCCTTCGCCTCTGCCTGCTCATACGCCGCCGCTGCAGCAGACACACTTTCATCAGAGCTTGGTATTCTGGCTAAGAGCAGTCCTTTTCTAATCTTACCACCATTCAGAAAGGTACCGAGAGGCACGAACGGGGGAGTAACGATTGCAGGCCTAGGGGCTGGTCTGCTTGGCAGCGCATTGATTGGCGCCGTATACTTTGTCCAATACAAGGACGTTGCCAGATTCATTGCTGTCGTGATGTTGGGACTAGGAGGTAGCGTCCTGGACAGCCTCCTTGGTGCAATGCTACAAGCTACCGTGGAGGATAAGACGTCGGGCAAAGTGGTCGAGGGAGCGAACGGTCGTCGGGCACTGGTCACTGCTGGTGGTAGTAGGATCAGGCGGGGGCGGGACTTACTTAATAACAACGGCGTCAACTTTGTTATGGCTTTCACCATCGGAATCGCTGGCCTCTTGACTGATGGTTTGTTACAGTGAAGAGATGTGTCTGATTCTAGTACAAAGGAAGCATGCACGAACACAACAGAATGTAATCGGATATCCAAATACTAGCTCAGCAGTATGCTCGTTCGTCCGTACCATGCGGTCTCATACATGGATAAATTTATTATGCTTGAATCCGTATGCTGAGCCCGATATGGTGCGTTGAACACGCCGCGCCGCCGCTTTTTTGTATCACTGTTATATGTACCAATCTGCATCAGTCCTCACCCGTTCGTCTACCAGAATGAAGCTTTCTCGATGAGTCCACAGACCTGACCCGAATGTCTCGTCCGCGGAGACTTGACCCAAAAAGCTGCTAGAGAACTCCTTCATCAGACCGAGGGCGCCCGGTATAGAAATTAAAAGCACCAGCAGGAGTCGTGATCTTAGTCATGGACGTCAGCGAGTAGAACAACATCTATGCCCTGAGGAAAATGTGAGTAATTTCATTGTCCTGATCCTGAGGCGATACTACTACCGTCGCAGAAGTACCTCTGGTAGTGCCGGGCAGTGACAGACCGCAAAACATCGCCAACATGTCCGAGTGTTCGGACGGTGCCAGATTCAGAGCCCACTCCATTGGTCACGGAACGATTGGTCCTGAATGCGGTCAGCGGATCTCTGATGAGATTGACGTTCTTCGATCAATGCTCACAAGCTCCTTTCGAGAGGATCTCAGCTAGTCAATTGGTGCCTGTCGCTGCGATGCCCATTGATTCTCACCGACATACTTCGAGTGCGTATGCTATTGACAAGCCTGTCTCGTACCGGAGAGCTGATCCTAGTAAGGTCTCCTTGCAATCTGTGATCCACGGTACGTGAGCGCTTCAACATAGCGAGTGTCGATGAGCTGCTGTCCCATTGTCGGGCAATGCGCCTGATCGATGTAAAGGCGCTGGAGATCATGGACGAACCACACCAGGCACGCATCGGATCAAGATAGTACGTGTTTGCAAGCTGGAATGATATTTCAGAATGATGAAAGGTTGACGGTCGTCGACAGCCTCCAGCGGAGCCAGTCATAGAGATGCGCAATGTCCAGAGTATATATGGTGCAAGCCCGATACTTTAATGAGGAGGCCACATTGACCTGCGTGATATTGCCAGTCACGCAAATCTCGGAGGAGATTACCAATGAACTTCTACTTGACGGAAGTCTTGCATCCTCACGATCATCAATATTCGCCGTACAAAGGTAGCTGCTTGGTGCTATCGACGGAACATGCTTAGTCGACAATCAGGCATCCTTGGACGTCAGTTTGACACCTGTGCTTCAATCTTCCCAAACAAGGAGACTTGAAATTTGTGGGCAGACGATTGTGCATAGCAACGTCTAATACCTGTACTGTTCCTGCTTCTGGTCGATTGCACCGCAGGTCATCCCGGATTGCCAACTGCCAGAACGCTGAGGATGTGGTGTTGCTCTGGACTGGAGTTGCTTGGTAATTTCCCTTTTCATAATACCAAGAATGCTGAGGCGGCCTGTTCTGGAAGCGGAGGGCAGTATACCGGCAGGGCAATCTTTTGTTTCATGTATTCTCTATACCCTCTAGATCCCTGTTTTACACTACGCTCCTTTAATTATCCGGCGAAAATCTCGAGACATTGGACAATCTCTGATTTTTGCCAATGTACGATCCAACCAGATTTGTAGCGGAGCGGAATTCTGGTAATCTCAAGGTGGATCTCAACATCCTCGAAGGACGTATGAGATGAGGCTCAAGTCGTAGGACCCATGTTACCAGCGTATCATAGTGGCGTGAGGGCTTCGTGCCGCAGACGGCACTGTCCTTCCCGTATCCATCGACAGGAGTCACTCAAGTCGATTGCATTTCTCCCGGGCACACAGGACCATAGCCCTTGCGTCACACCAGTATCTTTGTCATTTAGCCGTATCTTTCAGACTACAAATACTGGACTGCAGCCTTGTGGTCAAATCGTTGTCCATCATCGCAGACACACTCGAATTCAATCATTCGAAGTATCACAATGCTCAGTCCACTGCTCGCAGCCCTCCTGGCTGCCTCTCCAGCACTCGCTGTTCCAGCAGCTGCTCCCCAAACAACTCCTACCCCGTCTACCGGCAACATCTTTGCAGGCAAGCAGATTTATGCCAACCCATACTATGCCTCTGAGATTCAGAATCTGGCTATCCCCTCTCTGGCTCCTGAGTTAAAACCCAAAGCTGCGAATGTAGCGAAAGTCGGCTCATTCGCCTGGCTGTGCGTAATGAGCCATTCACTTTAGAGCAGTATTGACGTCTTGCAGAGATACCCGTGCCAAGGTTCCTAGTATGGACACTTACCTTGCGAATATCCAGAAGGCAAACCAGGCGGGGTCGAATCCCCCTACGCTCGGCGCCTTCGTCGTCTACAATCTGCCAGACAGAGATTGTGCTGCACTTGCCTCCAACGGAGAGTTGTCGATTGCCAACAATGGTGTCGCCCTTTACAGGCAATACATTGATTCGATTGCCACCATCATCCGCAAGTATCCTGATGTCAGCATGGCCCTTGTCATTGGTGAGTAAGAGGATTTTTTATTCGCCGCTATGTCACTGACATTGCAAAGAACCCGACAGTCTTGGAAACATGGTTACCAATATGAACGTACCGAAATGTCAAGGCGCCGCCACTGTGTACAAGGACAGTATCGCGTATGCACTCAAGACGCTAAACTTCAACAACGTGAAGATGTATATCGATGCAGGCCACGCAGGCTGGCTAGGATGGCCGGCAAATCTCCAGCCCGCAGCTAACATCTTCGCCGAAGTCTACACTGCCGCTGGCAAGCCTGCCGCCGTGCGTGGTCTTGCCACAAACGTTGCTAACTACAACGCCTTCATCGCCAGCTCATGTCCCTCGTACACCCAGGGCAACAACAACTGCGATGAGAACAGATACGTGAATGCCTTTGCCCCACTTTTGACCGCTGCTGGCTTCCCGGCTCACTTCATCGTCGACACGGGACGTAGTGGTAAGACACCCACCGGTCAGCAGCAGTGGGGCGATTGGTGCAATGCAAAGGGCACTGGCTTCGGTCTGCGACCGTCGACTAACACTGGAAACTCCCTGGTCGACTCGTTCGTTTGGGTCAAGCCCGGCGGAGAGTCTGATGGTACGTCAAACAGCACCGCAGTCCGATTCGACTCTACTTGCGTGCGTAGTTCCTCTGTCACTCCGGCGCCAGAAGCAGGCACCTGGTTCCAGGCCTACTTTCAGCAATTGCTGGTCAATGCCAACCCGGCTTTCTGAGGCAATCGTACCTGATGTTCGACAAAGCATTCCTGTACATAGTACGTTGTTAGGTCTTTGCAATGAAAAATGGTTGTTACACAGTGAGCCACGATTTTCTACCTTCGAAACGTGTCATAGATGGCAAACCCCTGCTCAGCACTGTGGACGGGTCTGCAAGTTAGATACTTGGACCTCCACACAGATGAGATCCTAGCTATATAATAACGTTCGCGCAGCTTCAGGGAGCTTCCCCTCGTTTACCCAACGGTCTTGTCATCCTGCAGCCGCCGAACCGGATTTAAGCCTGTCTACCGTCCGTTCACCAAGTCGGCGTTAAGTCCTGTAGTCAGTAAAGTGCGATGCTTGTGATGATTCATCCCATCGACGATAGTATAAATGGACTTGCTTAGACCGGTGCCAGAAGAGGATGCGAAGAATTTCTCAGCGGTGACATCTGCAGAAAGACGGCTTACCGAAAATCACTGAGCTACCTTGGGTCAGCGTCTTACCATGTCTTCGGCAAAATACATTGTACTCATTACCGGCGGTATGCTTCTGACGAAGATGTCTTCTTGCCATGTCTCCTGACATACTTCCCAGGTAATGCCGGTATAGGACTGGAAATGGCTCGTCAGCTGCTTGCTGACTCGACTAAGCACGTTCTGCTTGGTAGCCGTTCTTTGGAGAAGGGTGAAGCCGCAGTCAAAGAGCTCGAGTCACAGAAACCATCCGGAACAATCGAGCTACTCCATCTCGATGTCTCGAAAGAAGACTCCATCCATGCTGCGGCAAAGCAACTAGACAGCAAGCATGGCCGCCTTGATGCCTTAGTCAACAACGCTGCCGTGTCTCTGCCGGAGGGCACGTTGGCTCAACAAATGCAACAGTGCTTCTTGACTAACGCGATTGGCCCGGCGTTGATAGGAGATGCGTTTGAGCATCTACTGAAGAAGAGCACTGCCGTTCCCAGGATCTTGAACGTCAGCTCTGGAGTAGGCTCGATTGCTGGTAGACTTGATCCGTCGTCTTCCATCTACAATATGAGCGCCATTCAGTATCGAGCGAGCAAGTCCGCGTTGAATATGGTGTCAGCAGATCAATCCGTTCGATTCGGACCTTCTGGTATCAAGGTATTTGCTTATTGCCCGGGCTTCACCGTTTCCAATTTGTCCGATATGAACAGGTCTGAAAATGGGGCGAGAACAACAGCTGCGTCTGTTGAGCCTATGATCAAAGTGCTTGACGGAGCTCGAGACGGTGAACACGGTGGATTCTTGCATGGCTTTCCTGATGCACAGTATCCATGGTGAGGAATTGAATTGTGCAGCCATTATTGCGTGAATCGACTGTAGCAAATAAAATGATCATATGTGCATAATTGTGTCATCAAGTGTATTCTTCAAGATTTTGCCTCCGCAGAACGACCAGTCTCTATTCAAGTGGCGTGGCATGAGGCAGTTTTGCACAAGTACGCAAATCCTTCCTGACTGGGTCTTCTGGGTGAGCGCTTCCTTAATTGTTCCCCTCTCTGATCTCCCATCCTTGGAAGTCGAGTTTTCTCTTCCCTTTCAACATGAAAAGCTCTGTCTGTGTCTGGCTATATTTATTAGTGCTCCTGCATTCGACGAAATGAGCAACGACCGAGTTTCTACACGAATCGGAGGGCGTCGCAAAGACAGGCACGCGTGCATGGAGATTGCAGTCCCTGTCCGAAATGGGGCTCTTGCCTGGTGTATTCGGGTGACAGATACTCGCTCCGTACTTAGCCTGTTTCAAGTTCGGCGACGAGTCACGCCAGTCACTACAGACCCCTGGTCGACATGACCCTGCGGCACCCATGGAACAATCCTAGAAGCAGTTTGTGCCTGTCTATCCATAATTCACTCCTGACAGTACCTCCGGTGGATCGCACAATTACGGAGGCGGATATGCTGCCTCAGTGGCTTCACAATCAGTGTTCATAACCACTTCTCGTCCCTTACGAATCAACGTTTTGTCTGTCCCATATTTTCTTTACATTCGCGGACATTATGTACTGGTTACAAGTGGCGACTTTGTTAGCCGGCGCTGTCAGTGCTGCTCCCTCTAAACGACAAGCACGGTGCACAGGTCAATTTGCACCTATCACTGCCGAGCAATGGGTCGAGGGTATGAATCCAGGCTGGAACCTTGGGAATACGTTAGACGCAATCCCTACCGAGGGCAGCTGGAATAATCCTCCAGTGGACTTCAAGACCTTCGATGATGTGAAGGCGAAGGGTTTCAGGGGAGTGCGCATCCCAGGTACGGTATATGATCTCCTAGAGTAGTGCACTCGGCTAATAAAAGGCAGTGTCATGGTCTGATCATTTCATCTCGGACTCGCCAACACACGAGGTGGATCCTGTTTGGATGAACCGGGTCGAGGCTGTTGTTGATGCGGCCCTTGACAGGGGCTTTTTCGCTGTCATCAATGTCCATCATGACTCCTGGAATTGGGCGGACTTGACGAAGGCGGGCGCTAACTACACCTACATCGAAGAGAAGTTCGAGAGGTTGTGGACTCAAATTGCCACACGATTCTCCTGCAAATCTGAGAGACTGTCGTTTGAAACTATCAACGAGCCTCCCGGAACCACTCAGCAGCACTTCCAGGAACTCTCAAAGCTGCAGAAAATATTTCTGCAAGTCGTCCAGCGTACAGGTGGATTCAATGCCGGTCGAGTGCTCAACCTGGTTGGCCCACAGCAATCTGGTGTACTCACTCCCGGTAACTTCGTCAGACCGACAAACATCTCCAACCCATGGCTTATTCAGTATCATTACTATTCACCATATGACTTCATCTTCTCCGCTTGGGGTAAAACCATCTGGGGCTCAGCAGCAAACAAGCAGGCACTGGAGAACGACATTGCTAGCATGCGAAACAACTTCACCGATGTCCCAATCATCATTGGAGAGTGGGCGGCCTCACCAGCGGCGACTGAGACAGCTGCGCGGAGAAAATACAATGACTTCTTCGTCCGAACCGCTGCCAAGTATGACACTCCGACCATTCTCTGGGACAACGGCGCAGACTATTTGGATCGCGCGGAAGGCACTTGGCGAGACGATACCGCCATCGAGATCCTACTAGAAGGTCAGGCTGGAGCTGCTAATTCCCTTGGTGATAGTACTACCGACACGGCAGCCACTGAACAGTCGAGCTCGGCATTCATTTTTCAAAAGGCTGGCACTGCTGTCACGGACCAGACCTTGCCGTTCCTCTTGAATGGGAACACTTTAAAGGCCATTGAATCGAGCTCTGGGTCGCTCGCTGAGGGTACCGACTATTCTGTATCTGCCGATGGGATTACCTTCTCCTCTTCATTCCTCACACGGGTGTTTTCGAACACAACCGGCGTTGCTGATAAGCTGACCCTCAGCTTCTCCGCCGGTGCCAACTACGAAGTCACGGTCGTCCAATGGGACACACCCGTTCTCGCTAGCTCATCGACCGGCCTCAGCACTGTGACCGACACCCAGCTTAGTATTCCCATCAGCTGGAAAGGTGTCAATCAGCTCGCTACCGTCCGAGCCAGCACTGCGAGTGGAGGCTACCTCACCGATGATTTCACACAATACTTTGGCCCTCTGGCAGACCACAGAATCACGTACAATGGACAGTGGAACTTCGATGCCAGCAATGTCATTATTGGTCAGAGTGCCATCAGCGCAGTCAAGACTTTGGGACAGACAACCACTTTTGAGTTTGAATTCTACCCTCGAGTGCCTGGCAACAGCGCCAATTTCACTGTAACAGTCTAGTCGGATAGTTTTTACTTTTCATGCCGATATTCCACAAAACAGCATACGATTGCTCCTCTCCTTTCAGTCCGTCGTGTCGTACTATAGTAAAACGCGTCAAGGTCAGGCCAATTAAGGTGATATCTGCGGGCGTCACAGTTGGTGTACCCAAAGAAGCGCTTTGTCCCGTATAGAGGGCGATCATATTCCGGAACTGGATTATTATGTAGCTCGTCAACCTCCGACTTCGTTGCGGCACGGAGACTTGCCCTCTCCCAAAAAGGCAGGACTCCACCCCATGGTATCGTCTGAGGGATGCAGAAACAGCCATTCAAATTGATCAGCCTCTCGTCGCCGATAGAACATTACTGGAGTGTTTGAATAGCCCCCATCTCACGCCCGTGTTGCCAAGGCGTCCACGAGTCAGAGTGTTGGGACTCACACAAGTATGCTACTTTGCTCAACCCCCTATGGAAGAACCTGCTGGGAGGTGCGAAGGCTTCGGCGAAGCAAGCACGATTGCCGGAATCAGGATTTCTTCCAGTGATACTCGTCGCCCTCTGCTCAGCTTCATGTACTTGGCTGCACTAATTGATACGACTCAGAGGGCCCCTCACAAACTCCGGAGCACTGTTTCGCATCGGCCGTAGACTCCACTTTCTGGTACTGCCAAGAAATGTGTAGGAAATTGTGAACATTACTTGGGATTGATTGGCATATCTAGCATGGATGACTGTCCAGATCATTCATAAACAGCAGACGTACTCTCCACTTGATTTGAGGGACTATCACATTCCTGCCCGTCTCACCAGATCAACGCAGCACAAGACAACATGAGGGTCATTCTGTCGAGCATCTTTCTGTTACCCTTCGCGTCTGCTCACTGTACGTTTCTCTCCACCGTCATGGCTCGAACCTAACGACACTAGACTGGTTCGATAAGACCGTTTACAACAGCCAAATTTCTCAAGCTTGGCAATACATTCGACCTACTGACAATGACGGCTCGAAATGTTGGAGCTGTCCTATCCTTGATGCCACGGACTCGAGAATGTCCTGTTATCAGACGACTGTGAAGTCTGCTCCGCAGATCTTATCTATTGTTGCCGGAAGCCAAGTTTCCTTTGTCCCCAGCAATAACATGGGTCACACAGGACCATTGATGTGGTTCATGGCACGAGTACCCGAAGGTCAAGATGTTAAGACATGGGATCCTAGTGATAAGCAAGTATGGTTCAAGATTCAACAATCCGCCGCAAAGATGGACCTGAATTATCCCGCTTTCGATGCCGGATTCAATCAGGTTAACACAACGATACCTCGTTCCATCCCAAGTGGGGATTACCTGCTCAGGTTTGAGCAAGTTGCTTTGCATGCATCCGATCCCCAATGGTACATCTCGTGCGCCCAAGTGCGCGTCACCGGCGGAGGGGACGGCAAACCAGGACCTTTTGCAGCATTTCCAGGCGCATACACCACTGGGGAACCGAGCTTGAATCTGACAAAAATAAAGGGACCATACATCTATCCCGCACCATCAGTCTGGACTGGGAACTAAGGGCCGCGATGAAATGATAAGAACTGAACAAGCTGGTCATAAATTATCCCAAATATCTCGAATTCATCTTACACAGCGCCTTATTCCGTATGGCTTTTGAGATAATTACGCTACGAACCATGACAGGCTCTTACCAATCTCTGTCGCTCCCAGCCCTTCGCACACCGAAAAGTCTCCGACGCATGATTCAAGTGGAGAGAGCAAAATTCATGGCCAGGAGAATGAGCATCGCGCTACAGGTGGACATTGATGGTCTTAGACTCTTCCCTGTGCCCATGAACTGCTGAGCTGATGTGAAGTTGCGATTTTGTCCGCTTGCTACGCCAGTTGAGATGCCAGATCCTTCACTACCTGCCATCCCAGATCCAGATCTATGCTCTTGCTTCGTCCAGGCCAACGCGTGTCCACTGACAATCAACGGCGGATCTTCCAGGCTTAGAAATGTGGAGCCATTTATGAGCAACCTCGGCGATTCTTCATGGTCGACCGACAATGCAATTGTAATGCCGGATAATCCCCATCGGGATAACCAGGCAGTACTATTCTGGCTGAACTGGCTCCAGGCAATGCTCATCGAGTCCACGGATAGCGAGAAGCCAGTGTCCATACTTTCAGAGCTTCTGTCAAGGTTTGGTATCACCACATCACCATGAGAAGTGGGCTCCATGCCAAGTCCGGCACGGATGAATTCACCGAGGGCACTCATGAAGTGACCTCCCTGTTGGACTGCAGCTCCACTTCCAGTAAGTGCTGGCGAATTGGTGCGGGATATCCCATCTTCATCTCGAGTCCTAAACTCTCCATCCGCAGTCTTGGGATCTTGAGACGACGGAATGATGACATCAGTCGGCCGAGCATTTTGAGGCAGGCTGCTAACAATGTGTGGTCTGAGGTTGCCAGGCGGAGCCTCCGGCCGAGGAGTTACTGCAGGCCATTTCTCTAGCGGTGGGGCTCCTGGTGCAGGTACTGTCACTTCTGCAGGCCGGGTGAGAGGACCTCCTCTGCCAACTTCCGTCGTTATATGCGCTGTCAGCATATGAGCCATGGTGAGTGTTCTAGGGGCATCGTGCCATGAAACACTTGTGCACGAATTGAACAAATCTGCCAGCTCAGGGATGTAATTCCCAAGCGCTGGCATCCGAATATCTGTGAAGCTATCCGGGTCATTGGGAACTCGGGTGGCAATGATCTCATCAGTGTAGAAGATCTTGTCTGGAAGCTTTCTCGTCAGAGTCTCGACCCACGTCTCGGTCGTAGTGATAGTCGGATGATGCCATGCAAACTCAAGACCCGTTCCCAGGTCAAAGATCGTCGCTCGTCCGGTATATGTAGCATAGTCCAGGAGGTCATTTGGATTAGTTACGACCGTAGTGGCCCGACCTTGTCCGGGAGCATAACCAGCCATGTACGTTCAGGCGCTGTCGAGCCAATTGCCATAAGCAGGGTACATTTGTGTGGCCATATCTGTGTTAGAAGTACCAATCCAGCCTTGCGAGCACGATGATATGGTTTTTGTGGTATTGTCAAAAAGTTGATAATTATGGATTCCGTTACGGTCTTTGAGAGGGACTGATCGGTCTCCTATATGGCGATGACCGGCCGCAAGATAAGGTGGCACATGGCAGTGGGATATGCATCCGTGACCCAGGATACGGCGCCTTCGCTTCGAATGAGCGTTATCGTGGCGTTTGGCGCCAATGTCATATTGCCTTGCATAGTTCTGGATGTGAATGTAGATGGGAGTAGCAATGCACCCGTCAGCAGTTCCAACGATGGAAGCGTCCATCATTGCGATGGTCCGCTGTCTTTATGGCGAGCTTACCGCCGAAATGTTCGCTCTGGTGAGTAACCGCCGAAACATTTACCATGATTTTAGCGTACCGCCACCAGATAGCGACCAAGAGATTCAGATAGATTGTTTACTTGGAGTTTCGAAGTCTTGGCAGAGATAGGGTTCGCTGGATTATCGCCGGCGTCTAGTCTGAGGGTGTTGTGATCACTCATCATTCATTACTGGTACTGATGACTAAGCCCACAGTAGTATTTGAGCATTACGGGAGTAGTTAGTTAATAGATCATGCGTTCGAGTCCAAAATTGCTAGTCACAACAGGTTATGAGCCCGGCTC